>CM076581.1:382134686-382514340 GCA_034641835.2 Pinus albicaulis | reverse complement strand
ATTATTTCTTCTTCTCCTCTCTTCTAGTAGAGGCATATGGAAAGGGATAATTTTATAGCCATGGGAGGAGGGGACATGGATCCTCATAAGATGGAAGGAGGCCTTATCTCTTTGGGTGGTTCCTCTTTTGTAGGAAAAAGAAACCCAAAGGAGAAAGCTCAACTATATCATGATAAAAAAACATCCATCTCTCCGCTCTCGAAGCTTCTAGGCCATGAAGCTTCGTTTAATTTTATAGAACACTTCTAGAAGTAGATCAAAATGAGTATGGGGTCCATACCAGTGCCGATCAATGCAGGTCACAGGATAAGGATTTTCCATAAGCATTGGTGATACACTGGGTGGTCGTGCCACTCAAAAAAATTAGGTTTTTAGGGAGATTCTCTAGAAATGAGTCAAAGGGGTATTGAACTTTAGACTTTGTGGGATCCAAGGGCATGTGCTCCATGATGGGAAAAGTACACAGGGACCACTGTATGAGTTCTCTAAGGTCTAGGAATAGGGAGTAAAAGGACAGTGAAAAAATGCTGTGTAACACCCTCCACTCATGGAGCTTATCCTCTTGGATAAAGGAATCCTAATCCCTTCATTAGAGGATATCATCCCTCTCTTGATGATCTGAAACTTCCTCAATCTCTTTTATAAATTGAGCTGAAGTTTCAGGTTTTAGGTTAGTTGGTAGATACCAGAATGTATAGTGTACATTGAAGATTACATCTTGTACATAAGAGTTTATTGAAGACAAATTTATGTTGGTCATTCTAGAGATGAAGGCTTGTCAAACCAAGGAGCACGATTGCGAAGACATACAGGAGAAATCTATACAACATTAGGGCTCAGGTTGTAATATTTCTCTTTTTGATTCTTGATATGGATCTCTTTTTCTCATTGTGTTGTTTTTATACTCATTGAAACAATGCCAATTCTTAATCTCCTTGATCATTAAGTTGAACTGGTGTTTTTGATTATTATGTAGTGCAGGTGCTTTGAATATTTGCATGTTTGTGATTGCAGGTTCTTCTCAGCATTGAAGGATTTATTGGGAGTGAAAGGAAAGGTCTACATCAAACATCTCATTGAAAGGTAGGAGCATGACCTCCTCATTTCTAAGTTACAATAATATAAATGCTAATAGTTTAGAGAAAGAGGTATTCAAATGGTTTTTTGTTTCTAGTTATATGTTGGGATACTAGAGAGATCACTCTTGTCTGCAAGAGGGATTTATCCAGAAAAAAAAATTGGCGATCCCATTGGGGACAAGCTTAGTTTTCTATTGATTTTTTTTGGTTTGACATTCCAACTTTTCTGAGTGTGGTTGGGTATATAACCTTTTAGATTCTCTGAATATTAAGCCTAGAGTTTGTTTTTAAAAAAATTTCTCTACCTTGATTCGTTTTCTGTGGTAAATAGAGCGCAAACCTGCACAAGTTTGCAGTTTAGTTCAGTGCGCATGCACACTAGTTTATACTGAAAACCTGCGCACCCCCTGGGAAATTTTGAAAAAAATAATATTTTCTCTCTCAGAGTCAAATAACAAATTTCTTAAGGTTTAACCTGATCTATACCAACTCTTAAATTTTGTCTGTGAACTCTTCCTAATCACCTTAGAGTATTTTTTCATAGTCAGGTAGGGTTTGCCCTGGTTTGATGAATTTCTCTTTTGGCAAAAATTATAGATTCACTACCTAGATCACTATTTTTCTATCATTTCCTTCTAGAGCCACCAGGAGTCTTGTCAGCCTTGCTTGTTTGAGTGTTTGTTTCTATCTCATTTACAAAAGGAAAACTTCTAGATTACCGAAGTGTGATTTGTCTCAAAGTAGTACTTTATGCTTTTGTTTCTACTAGTAAAAGAAAAAAAACAATTTAGTTTTCTTTCAACTAAAAGAAATCATGAAAATACACTCATAGGTATCTTATTTATGATTGTTAGTTAAGAGCTTTGATTTTTTGAAGTTTTTATACTATTTAGGGTTTTTATAGTTGATTTTTATTTTGAAAATTGGTTGTTCAAGAAATTGTATATTTTGGCTTTGTAATCAACGAATATTTTCATCACAAAGGGATATTGGTCATGCTTGGAAATGAAATTGTTTTCTTGATGAAAAATAACTCTCATGGGATGCTTTAGGAAATTTGTACTTGTTTGAGTCCAAAAGTCCTTGTAATTTATCTTAAATAGAAATTCATTGAAATAAAGAATTTCATTTTCATATTGATGCATTTAGAGCATTTTTTTAGTCGGTCACAATATCATTAAGTTTCATCTCCATACCCCTCTGCGTAAAAAACATCCAAATTAATACAACACTTAATAAAATTGATCTAGATATTTTTTACACTTTCTAGGGCTCATTCCACCAGTTTAGCTAAGGACTAGTGCTTTGGAATAGGTTGTAATTAACTTTCCAAAGAAGATAAAACAAACAAGTAGCATCTTGCGGTAGGGAAAAATTGAATTGTTGCAATTGTGCTATGGGAAGATATTCTAAAAGAGTCAAGCACGAGGTCATGTCAGACCCAATGGAGTATTCATACCTACTTCATTAGAAAAGATAGAATATGTGCACGTAATACAAATGGTAAACCTCAGATTAACCACTGTCGAGGAGCCTGGGATCACTTGATAGTAAACCTCGTATTTACCATGTCGAGGATCTTTCAAGGGGATTAAGCTTTGATGCTCTACCCTTGCGTGTATATTGGGCCAAAGACTGTTCCCCCAGGTTCAATTGTCTCAGTTGGTGACCTTAGTGGCCATAATGTTTAGGATTTTTTCCAAGGTGATGGTGGAGGGAAGGTCCCACTGTACCTGGAGCAAACGTTGACTAGAATCACTTGGAATTTACGGAGGGTACTATTCACTTTGATATGGCATAGTCAAGTTACTTGCACTGGACTATTTCATTAAGCAGGTTGTCAGGGTAACTGTTCCAACCACCAGTTTTCCACATTAATCTTTGGGATGTTGGATTTCATCACCAACTAGAGATTTTATTGTGGAAACATCTTGTTTGCGTATGTATTGTTTCTTAGATTTTGTAGGCACGTATTCATTTGTTTGATTTTAGAGGCCTTAGGTGTGATTCTTTTGATTTTTTTTGATTTCATGTGTTAAAGAAATTAACCGTGGCTGAATTATCGAGACATTCACATATAATGCAGGGGAAACCCCTTGAATATACACCCATTCAATTGGAAAAAATCAAAACTGAAAGGGTTCAATCATCAGGAAAGGGGTATACTGAAGAATAAGAAACATCCATATTGACCATCACGGTTGCAGGGTCCGTCAACCTAGGATAAATAAAAAAGAACAAGATCAACCGAAATTTCTGATAATTCCGGACTTGAATATGTTGTTAGCAAGTTATCGGAATACACAACTCTTTGAAACTAAAATATTTGAGCCTTGATAAGTTTAACAAACTGGTCCACTTGGATCGTAAAGTCACCACGACAACACCCTACAACATAGTATTACGTTGTTGCAACAATAACTCTATCCTGGACGATGATTCTAAGAAAATAAGCTTGCCCGAGCAGGCACTCGAAGTCCCCTGGGGATAAGGGTGATATCTCCGCACGGAGACACTCGGTTGCACTAAACAGTGTAGCAGACGGGCTAAACAGCCAGCGTGCCAAAGAAGACAATATGTCTCACTCAACAATCCATAATTCAAGCATGAATGAAATGTTGTGGCTCCTTCATCTTTTATAGTGTTGGTTTCCCTCCAAAACCCAACGTAGTCTCTCTCTCTCCTCCATGTGGTGTTGGGTCCCCCCCTTGACTCCCACTTAAGTCACAACGTTGTGCTACTAGGTGGATGTCTTATTTCATTTAAGTGAGTTTAGACCCTCTTTACTCACTTTTTATTTATTTACAAACTATAGGTGGAAAAATAAACAAAATAGAATATTCCAATTTGCTGTCGCAAATTAGGAATATTACAGTCCCCCCCCCAGCAAAATGTTGTTTGCCCTCAAGCAACTGCCTGAACAAGTCTCCTTCCTAGCTGATGCTCTCCACCGATACTACAAAATGTGCCTGGGTCCCAGATGCGCCACTGAATCTTCTCTATCCTCTGCATCACCCTGATATGAAGGGATCTCTCAATGCCAGGATCCCAAACTGATCTCTCATGGTACCAGCCAACCAATAATCCTCCTGGATCCCATTGCCACCATGGCCAATAATAGCCCAAGTCCCATGGCTCAGACGGCACACTGCCTCTGGCTATGACTGATGAAGAACCTGACCCCTGCTGCTCTGCATATATGACTGTGTAAGCTGGCCCATCAACTGTGTACCAACTCATCACCTCTCTCCAATCAACTGCAAGGGTAGAACTGAAGAATCTCCACTCGAGGCATGGATTTTGGAATGTAATGAGGAACATCTCCCTCATGTGGATCCTCCATCCCCCAGCAATCATCCAAACAAAATGAGCCACCTCCCAAAAAGGCAACTCCTGAAAATCTCCTTCCACCTCAAGCTCCGGTAATGAAGGTGGGCTGAAAATCTGAACTTGGAAAGCATCATAGCTTACCCCATGCTGTCCTCCTCTCCACTTATGATAAGTGTAGAGTGCATGTTGATCCTGAGCTGCGAAATCATTACCCTCCAATGGCAAAGTGAAGAACAATCCTCCAAAGAAGGTCCCTCCAACAATGAAGAACAAGCTGGCCCAAGACAATTCATCCATGAAGAATAGGACATGGTCATCATGGATCATCCTAATGAGATGTTTGCTAAAGATTTTACATGATGATACATGATGCAAACAATCTCTCACGAGGATACAACGCAGTTTCATCCACTGCAACTTCAGAAAATTACATGGCAAGCAATGTACAAGATCCATCACATCCACTAACGGATAGTAAATGGCTGAATATGACAACAACATGAGACCAAACACTTGCCCATGGCTATACAATGGATGACTATCAATCTCATGGCTCACCTTAAAATAAAATGCATATGTAGTAGTGGTGGCCATGCCTCCTCCCATGCTCCCATTAGAACATGTAGTGCAGAAATTGTGAGAATTCTTCCCACTCAAAGACACATCCAGCTCATGTGTCTCCCTCATAATCAAGCCTCCCATACAAATCTAATCTATATCAGCAAATGGAGACATGATCAGCAATAATATGAAGAGAATGCTAAAGGTTTCATGTGGTGCAAGAAGGTACCAACAGCTTCCCAAACAAGTACAACGTAGTTTTACAAGTTGCTGCTTGATGAAAGTACAAGGCAAAATATTTCTTCTTACATAGTTAATCATGCATGTCTCCATATGATACATGCTATAGTGCAGCAAATGAGCATAGATGTAGTGATAAAACATTTGCCCAAGGCCACAAAAGAGATGGCTGCCTCCATCATGTAGATTGGCCCAATACAACTCATGGAGCAATATGACAAGCTTGCCCCCTTGTGAAGCAATGCACTGCATAGGAATGGTAAGAGTGTGCAAATCAATGAATGTATAAACAAACTTCTCACCATATTTTGGAAGTAAGATAGTGCATGGGTCCATACACGAGTCTTCCATAGTGCTTTGGCCCATTGTGAAGAAGAATGAACCATGTGCTGCAAGAAGATAATCCTCCTGATGCTTGGGAACCCAAGTCAAGAAGAATATGCCATAGATGTCTCTATCATCATTACCTCCTCTTTGTTCATCAAGTGAAACAAATATGAAGTGATCCTGGGACCTATGGGTTATAGATCCACCACATTTACGCTGGGCACACTTCATCCATAAGTCTCTGCTCCAAGGTGACAATGCTGTGAGCTCATGCAAGTAAGCTCCTGTCAATACAAAGCTCTTTTCTTTGACATGCTCCTTGTCAAAGACTCCTCTAATAATGCTGTAACAAATATGGAATACCTCCCAAGATGGAAGTGCTTCCCAATCATCATCAAATACCAAGGAGATAGTGCCATCTCCTCCTCCTGCAACATCATACAAAGTGTGAGAGAAAATCTGCCCTTGCTCTCCCAGAAACAAACCAAGCAACAAGACATTGTGTTGCCTCCCCATACCTCCATCATACCAATCATGTGATGAAGACACAATAAATGATATGAGTATCATATCAACACCATGCATCCATACTCTATGCTGCTCAATGATGCAAGTATCCCGCCATCTTTCCTTCATCCTCCGACTCTTAGGAAGAGTGTTTGCCAAGTGATGGCCAAACTCTTTCAAGAGTAACCAGCGCAGCCAAGCCTCCTGCTGCCCGGTATCATAGATCTGCAAGTACAAGTGATGGCCAAACTCCCTCAAGAGTAACCAGCGCAGCCAAGCCTCCTGCTGCCTGGTATCACAGATCTGCAAGTAGCCTCCTAGCTCCTTGCTCATCATCCCCATCCACTCAATCACTTGTGGATGCCTCCTTCTTCTCCTCATCATGGTACTCCTCCCATGAGGGCTACCATCCTCCCAAATCAAATTACTGATTTTTCACTTCATGGGATTTTGAAATATAAACTTCTCAAGGATCAATGAGACCCTATCAAGAATCAAATAGGTGGTAGGCAAAAACCTCCCATCATGATGTGTATGGCTTAAGGGATGTCCAACACAAGCATGAGAGATGTTATCCATCCTAAGATGTCCTCCATCTTCTATCTGCTCTTGTGAGAAGGGAAGAAAGTCATTGCACCCCATGGTGTTTCGAAGTGCATCTCCAGTGAGATCTCTCCTTGAGACCTCCCCTCCATCCATGTTGCACAGCGCAGTGCAACCAAGCTACTCTCGATCTGCATTTGGAACTTCTTGTAGAGCTGCAAGAGTCCCATCCTCAAAAGTGTCAGCTGCCCCAACTGTTGATGCATGTGGTTGCTCCTCCATGAGTGTGACAGCGTTTTCACAAGCCTCCTCAAGAGGTGATGTGATCTCTTCTTCTTGATGAGAATTGGAAGCGCATGGTACTTCCTCTTCTTTTTCTTCATTCTTCTTAACCTCCTCAAAGGTGGATGTATTTCTTCTGGATCTGAAAAGAGATGAGAATAAACTCTCCTTTTTCACCATTCCGGTCTTCTTGGGCTTAGACTCACAGGGACTATTGGATTCCTCATGCATGGGAAGAGGTGATCTCCCAGTGGTACGCTGCAAATCTGAACTCTGCATGCTAGAAACTCCTCTGTTACCATAGTACCTTCCTCCTTCATCCTGTTTGAGCTGACAGTAATCTTTGAGGGGCAAAGCTGCTTTGAAGTCTTCCCCCTTGGACTGCCATTCTCGGAAATACTCTCCAAAGGGTATATGACCATGCTGATGTGAGATCCTCATATGTGCCATAGATAACTAGCTCCACAGGCTAAGCCAGAACTATGCTCTGATACCACTGTAATATTCCCTTTTCAGGAATATTCTTTTAAAACACAGCAAGTTCTAACCAGAGATGGACTGGGAGGACATTTACCAGATATCTCACCTCTGAAAAGAGGATGAGGTCTGGAGGCTACCTGGCCCCTTCCAGAATTTGTCTAATAGTGAAAGATAAACACACCAAGTGGTATAAAACTAGCACACCCAAACAGTAATAGTGCAGCAGACTGTAATATCCCCAAAATGGATTTTTCAGCAGATCATGCCTGAAAAATGCATTATTCAGGTATGATGGCTTCATATATCATATAATATGTCTGAAAATGCTCAAAAACCAAAATAAATAACAGAAGCAACCTTTACTCAACTCTTAAGGGCAAAAAGGTGGGGAAAAGTGAGGATTTGGGCTCTAAAATGAGTGTATCAGCAAATCTGCATAAAATGACGGGTCAAGGTTCTGGAATATGTTATATTAGGTCAAGAGGGACGTCCATGTCGAATTTCAGCTCAAACAAAGGCGTTTTGCTATATTAAACAGTTCCTCCTTCCCGACTAGTCAAGAAAAACCCTGATTTCCCAAGACTTTGAGTATGCAGAATTCTACTGAAGCAAAGCTGCGTTTTTTTCTGAAGGTATAAGATGTAAAATACTGTGAACAATCAGAGAATAGGTTTAGGATCATGGCAAAGGCATTGAGCAAGGTTAAACAACATTTTTATAGAAAACCCCTCAAGATTGAGGTGCCGCAAGACAAGAGATTGATGCAGAAACCCTTCAGCGTTTCTCCAGGAGGCTAAAGCTTATATTTATGATATTACAGATCTACAGCTGATAAATTTATGAAAGCAGAGATCTATAATGAGACAAAATTCCCAAAGGGCTCTTTATTACTTTCCCCTTGGGGATTTCAGCAATACATGAGAATGCCGGAGCAGATTTGAGTTTTACTGCAGCAGATCTGAAGAATGATTCAGAATTTCTGAAGCAAACTTCAGTATCAGATCAGAAATATACTTGGATTGGTTGGCCAATCCAAGGATCACCCTCAATCAGAGATCTAACTCCAAAATGATGCCAAAACCCTTGGAACGCTGCTCCCTCAGCAATAACGCAGATTTGGGGAAAGAACTGCGCAGTATACCATGAAGAACATATAGGCTTGATGCCAAGATCTGATAATAAGCTCCAATATCTCCCAATCTGATCCTCCAAAGGAAAGAGAAGCTCTCCCTCTGAAAAACAAGAGAAAGAGGTGGTGTCGTAAGTCACCACGGCAACACCCTACAACACAGTATTACGCTGCTGCAGCAATAACGCTGTCCTGGAGGATGATGCTAAGAAAATAACCTTGCCTGAGCAGGCACTCGAAGTCCCCCGAGGCTAAGGGTGAGATCTCCGCACGGAGACACTCGGTTGCACTAAACAGTGCAGCAGACGGGCTAAACAACCAGCGTGCCAAAGAAGACAATATGTCTCACTCAACAATCCATAATCCAAGCATGAATGAAATGAGGAGGCTCCTTCATCTTTTATAGTGTTGGTTTCCCTCCAAAACCCAACGTAGTCTCTCTCTCTCCTCCACGTGGTGTTGGGTCCCCCCCCTTGACTCCCACTTAAGTCACAACATTGTGCTACTAGGTGGATGTCTTATTTCATTTAAGTGAGTTTAGACCCTCTTTACTCACTTTTTATTTATTTACAAACTATAGGTGGAAAAATAAACAAAATAGAATATTCCAATTTGTTGTCGCAAATTAGGAATATTACAGAGTCAATATGATCTGAGCCATTGATTAGAATCTAATCTCGGCTATTGATTTCTCAACGAGAAGATTATAAGGACATCAATGGGCATTTAGAAACACACATCAAGCAAGATCAAGAGATCGATTTCTCAAGTGAACAACACAGAGCAACCAAAGAGATCATCGAGGAGATTCTTGTAGGGAGGGGCAGAGATAGTTTTTGGTGGAATATTTTTCCTGATCCGGAGAGTGCAAGGCAAAGAGAGCAGAGAGTAGTTGGGAGAGGCAGAACAGTGTCACGCAGAGGTAGTGTAGAGCTACGTTGTTGCAGCGAAAAGCTTCAAAGGGAGTCTGTATTTCTGTTGGGGAATAGTCGGTATGTAGTGCCGGAGCCAGGGTGTGAGACCTGGATGCCAGAGGGCCGAAGTTTCCAACTAGCAGAGGATTGAGAGGCGGTGCAGTGCAGTCCTCGCTTGTAATATCCCCAAAGGGAAATAACCAGTAATAAACAGAAATATGCCAAAACAGATATAGAAAATATAACGCTGAACCAGATCACTGAATCATGACACATAGAATACCAGAAAACTGAGCCATTTTATTAATCAGAGGGTACATAGAGAGGAGTACAAGTAAATCAGAGTAAGTGCACCTATCCTTGCCCTAGGCAAGTGATGACCCTCTCAGACAGAATAATGGCTGCAACAAGGACAGCGTCCTAGGCACACTCTGAGGCGAAAGGCGGGAAAAGCAGTGCAGTCTCCACTCCAAAACCCTCACCCGTGCAAACGCTATCTGCGCTAGTGACGGCTGTGGCCGATGAAGCAGGCACCAAAACCTCAACGAGATAGATCGACTGCGAAGGCTAGAAAAATGGTGAGCCCTCTCACATAAGCACACTCCCCGGATCGGCGTCCTACAAGGTGTCTGCCTCCTGAATGCTCGGATCTCTTGGATGCGAAGCCTCGATCGAGATACGCGTCCTATCCCTCGTCTGCGTCCTCCTATATCGGATCTCAACTGCAAACCCACGGATCTATGTGGATCGACAATAACACCAACCCATCTGACCTCTAAGGCTGGATCTGATGTTATCCCTTCAGATCTGGACTAGATCTGCCAATATCTCCTCAGATCTGCAATTCCCCAAGCTGGATCTAGTGCTAAACCTCCAGATCTGCCACATACAAAACTAGATCTGCAAGTATCTGCTCAGATCTACCCTCTCCCAGGTTGGATCTATCAATGGGCCTTCAGATCTGCAACCCTCTCTTCAGAAATAGACAGCGTCCTCACTCCCAGGCTGATCAGCGTTCTCCCTCCTCCTGGACAGCGTTTTCTCTGCCCAGATCTGGACTGCGTCCTCCCTGGGACAGCGTCCTCACCCTCCTGAATTGATCAGCGTCCTCTCTCCTGATGAGACAGCGTCCTCTCCTCTCTGAACTGCGCAGCCACAAGAGGGCTTTCTCCTCCTCAGATTTGCTTCAGAAACTGTTGCTGCTTTGCTACTGGAACTGAAAAGTGTACTCAGAACAAACCTTACTAGGGCGGGCACTCGAAGTCCCCCGAAGCTAAGGGTGAAACCGGAAATAACCTTACCAGGGCAGGCACTCGAAGTCCCCCGAGGCTAAGGGTGAGATCTCCGACCGGAGACACTCGTGCACTAAACAGTGCTGCAGACCGACTAAACAACCGGCGTGCTGAAGCAGACAAAGTCTAGCTATCAAGAAGAATATCAAATCATGGATGATCCAAATGAGGTGAGAACCTCTCCTTTTATAATGCCAAATTCCCTCCAAAATTTAACTGCTCCCTTACTCTTCTCTGACCTGCGCAGTTTACCTTGGGTCAGCCTGATGCCTCCCCCCATCATAATCACGTGGACCCCCCAGGCCCCCTCTTTAAGTTACAACGTTCATCTACTAGGAAAAGAACACTTTATTTATAAAGTGAGATGACTAAAGTGAGGTGACCCCTCTTATTTCTCACTTTATTTATTATATCTAGCTAAAGCGGCAAAATAAAGCAAAATTGAAATATTCCAATTAGCAAGGCTAATTGGGAATATTACAGTCTCCCCCGGCAAAACGTTGCTTGTCCTCAAGCAACTGAAGTGAGGGATGCTGTAGGATTCTCTCATCCTCCCAAGTGGCATCCTCATCTGGCAGATTTTTCCATCTCACCAAGAATTCTCTGATCTTCCTGCTACGCAGCTGTCTCTCCCTGGTGTCAATAATGGCCTCCGGCTGTAATACCAAGTGCCCCTCATCATCTGTCGGTGGTAACTCCCCAGTGGCTGTCACATGCTGGCCCAGTGCCTTCTTCAGGCATGATACATGGAAGATGTTATGAATCCGGCTGCCTTGGGGCAGCTCCAACTCATATGCAACCTGTCCGATCCTACGTATCACCCTGTACGGTCCATAAAAGCGAGGCTTAAGCTTCTCTGCCCCCTTCTGCTTGAGTGAAGACTGTCGGTACGGCTGTAACCGTAGGTAGACCAAGTCCCCTACCTCAAAGTGTCTCTCCACCCGACCCTTATCAGCATACAATTTCTGCTGATTTTGTGTTGTGGCTATGTTGTCCTTGAGAGCCCGGAGGATGTCTTGGCTCTCTTGGATCCATAATTTGGCTCGCGGAGCCCTGCTAACACCAAACATCACGTCCACAAAAGATAGGGAATGGTATCCATACGACGCATAAAAAGGTGTCATGCCAATGGACATGTGGTGGGTTGTGTTGTAGCAGTACTCGCCCAGATGTAGCCATTTCAACCATGCTCTCTGCTGCCCACTGACATAGTTACGCAAGTAGCCCTCCAGCCACTTGTTAACTATCTCTGTCTGCCCGTCCGTCTGGGGATGATAACTAGTGCTCGGTGTCAACTCAGTCCCCACTAGTCGAAAGAGCTCCTGCCAAAAACCACCCATAAAACGGCTGTCCCTGTCACTAACGATGGTCTTGGGTAGACCATGTAATCTGAAAATCTCCCGGAAGAACAGCTCTGCCACCTGTGCCGCTGTATAATGCGCCGAAATGGCGAAGAAATGAGCATACTTCGTTAGCCGGTCGACTACTACGAAGATGCAGTCCTTGCCCTGCACCGTGGGCAACCCTGTGATGAAGTCCATCGAAACACTCTCCCACTTCCCCTCTGGAATGGGAAGCAGCTGCAACAACCCTGCGGGATGACTCATCTCACCTTTGTTTCGCTGGCAAACCTCACACTCCCGAACATGCTGGAGTACGTCCTCCTTGAGGCCCTTCCATGCAAATCTCTCCCGGATGGCCCTGTACATCTTGGTGAACCCCTGATGGCCCGCCAATGGTGAATCATGAGAAGCATGGAGTATCTTCCCCTTGAGCTGAGACCCCTCAGTCAAGAAGATCCTATCCCTGTAATAGATGACCTCATCGGCCACCCTGTATCTGCCATCTGCTACCTGTCCATCCAGCACCTCACATGCAAATCTATCCTTGGAATACTCAACTAGTAGTCGAGCCTTCCAATCAGCGTCCAAGCTCATGAGTGATAACGTGGCTGGTCTACGGGAAAGGGCATCTGCTACCACGTTATTTTTCCCCTTGACATACTCAATGTCAAAATCGTAAGCCTGGATCTTGCTGATCCACTTCTGTTGCCTCTCCTGCAGCTGCTTCTGCTCCAGAAAGTACTTCAGGCTATTATGGTCGGTCCTCACCCTGAATCTGCCACCTACCAGGTACTGCCGGAATTTGGCCAATGCGTGCATGATGGCCAGCATCTCTTTGTCATAGATGGGATAAAGCCTCTCGTGTGGAAGGAGCTTCCGGCTCTCGAATGCAATCGGATGACCCTCCTGCATCAAAACTGCCCCAATGCCTTCTCCTGATGCATCGCACTACAGGATAAAGGGCTGAGTAAAATCTGGCAATGCCAGCACCGGACAACTACTCATCACCTCCTTGAGCTTATCAAAAGCTCGCTGGGCGGTATCCGTCCAACTGAATGCCCCCTTCCTCGTCAGCTCCGTGAGGGGTGCAGCAAGCTGTGAAAAGCCCTTGACGAACTTCTTGTAGTAAGTACAGATACCAATGAACCCTCTAAGCTCTGTCACATTCCGCGGCTCTGGCCAGTCCCTGATAGCCCGGATCTTCTCGTCGTGGACTCTCACCCCGTCCACTCCTATGATGTGTCCCAAATACAGCATCTCTGTCAATCCAAACTCACACTTGGAGAGCTTGGCAAAGAACTGCTGCTCCTCCAGAATGTGCAAGACCGTCTCAATGTGCTGGAGGTGCTCCTCCCAGGTCCTGTTGTATATGAGGATATCATCAAAGAAAACCAGCACGAACTTCCTCAGATGATCCCTGAAAATATGGTTCATGCAAGACTGGAAAGTAGCAGGTGCATTGGTCAGCCCAAACGGCATGACCAAAAACTCAAAGTGCCCATAGTGACACCTGAAAGCAGTCTTGGGAATGTCCTGTTCCCTCATGCGTATCTGATGGTACCCGGACCTCAAATCAGTCTTTGAGAAGAACCGTGCTCCTCTCAACTCATCCATCAACTCATCGATCCTGGGGATGGGGTACCTGTTCTTCAGGGTCTTTTTGTTCAAAGCCCTGTAATCAATGCACATGCGCAACGTGCCGTCCTTCTTCTTCACCAGCACTACTGAAGAAGCGAAAGGACTGGTGCTGGGTCGAATGTGCCCAAGGGCCAGCAGCTCCTGAATGGCCCGCTCTATCTCGTCCCGATAGGCTTTGGGATGCCTATACGGTGTGGTGATCACCGCCTGGATCCCCTGCTCCAGCTCGATCGTGTGCTCGAACCCCCGATCCGGTGGCTGTCCTGGCGGAATATCTCCAAAAACTACTGCATATCTGTCGAGAAGAGTCTGTAGATCAGGGTGTACCGTCCGTCCTGTGTCTACTGTCTCTGAAGCCCGCAACTCGACTGCCCACTCTATATCTTCCCTGCGGAAGGTCGCCTCCATGCTGTGTGCCGATACTGTCTGGGGTGGATATGTGTTCTGCCCTCGGATCTTCTCATGCTTCCCCGTCTTGGGATCATCCCACTCCATCTCCAAGGCCTTCCAATCTGTTGTGACTTTTCCCAGAGTAATAAGCCACTGAACTCCCAATATCATGTTGGTGTCCGGAATGTCCACCACAAAGAAGTGATCGGTCAATGTATAGGTGCCCATTGTCACCGATAACTCTGGTACATATCGAGCACAAGCCATGGTCTGATCTCCTGGAACCAAAACAGAAAACCCATCAAAGCCCTCCGTCGGTATGCCTCTCCGTGCAACCATCTGAGCATCAATGAAGTTGTGGGTAGCCCCACTGTCGACTAAGACCGAAACTCTCTGTCCCCGCACTGTCCCACGCACGCGCAATGTCAGATACTTGGGGACTCCCCGTAACGCTGCTAGAGCTCCCCCAGTAGGTGCGAATGGAGCCTCACCTGCATCGGGTGGTGGAGGAGGTAAGGTACTCTGCGTTGCATAACATCCTCCTGTCTCCTCATCATCCCCCTCATCCTCTTCTCCGCTGCCCTCGGAGAATACCTCTATAAAATGTGCCTTCCCTGCCGTACATTTGTGCCCCGGTGCCCACGGCTCCTGGCATGTGAAGCATAATCGCTTCCGTCTCAGCTCTCTCCTGGCCTCATCATCATACTGTCCTCGTCCTGGATTCGCCTTGGGAGGCGGAATCCTCGTGTCCTTACCCTTGGGCTGGAAAGCCTGTCTCTGGGGATAAGGTGGCCGGGTCCTAGGCAAGACATCTTGTAGGTCACGGGTCCTACTGATAGCATCCTGTAGTGTAGCCGGTTTGTTCGACCGGACTAGGCCACGGAGTGGTTCTGACAGCCCCTCCACAAACATCGTGATCATCCGAGCTGTTGATAAGTCAGGGACCATCACTGAAACCCTCAAGAAGTCTGAGATGTATGCCTCTGCACTCCCCGTCTGTTTGAGCTTGGTCAGCTCAAGGAAAGGCTGATCCGGGTCCTTCCTGTCAAAACGTTCCACCACTCTCCTGGTGAACTCAGCATATGTGGTCACTGCGGAATGTCCCAGTGTTGTCAACCCATGAAACCACCAGTTCTGGGCCTCACCCTCTAGATGTAATGCAGCCATCTTAATGGCCTCCCTCTCTGGCATCTGGTTAAGCTGAAAATAGAGGTCTAGTTTCTCCACCCAAGACTTGGCCTTAGTCTTCTGTGAACCATCAAACATCGGCAAATGAAATTTGCTTGCTGCACGGTGACTATCACGGTGGGATCCACGTCCCTTGTTTCGATCATAAGACTTGCCGCCACATCGGAACTGGATATATTGATTAAAAGGGAAAGCGTCCATGAATTCCTGTCCCATGCTCCGCCAATCTGCAAACAGAACTGCATGTTGAGCTAGACCCCCATCTTTTGGTGCAGTTGGTTCCTCTTCCTCTACCGGAAAGGTAGGCATAGTGGGTCGCGTAGGTTCGGAATCGACCTTCTGCGCTGTCATAATGGGAATAGCATCTGGTATGCAACTAGACACGCCCGATCCTTCCCCCACTTGGAAAACCCTAGGGGGTTCTCTCTCTGCAATCTTCTTGGTTACATCCTGCATGAATGCATCCATCTTCTTAGTCAACTTCGCAAACATCTCCTCCATTGGATTCCGCGGTTCTGCCTCTGAATCAGAATCACTTCCCCCGAAGAGACTCTTGTGGGGGTTACCCCTGGACATCATAGACTGCTAGCACCACAGGCTGAGCCAGATCTATGCTCTGATACCACTGTAATATCCCCAAAGGGAAATAACCAGTAATAAACAGAAATATGCCAAAACAGATATAGAAAATATAACGCTGAACCAGATCACTGAATCATGACACATAGAATACCAGAAAACTGAGCCATTTTATTAATCAGAAGGTACATAGAGAGGAGTACAAGTAAATCAGAGTAAGTGCACCTATCCTTGCCCTAGGCAAGTGATGACCCTCTCAGACAGAATAATGGCTGCAACAAGGACAGCGTCCTAGCTGCTCTGAAGACTGAAGACTGGAAAACAGCTGATCTCCACTCCAAAACCCTCACCAATGCAAAACGCTATCTCTGCTAGTGACAGCGCAGAAACTGATGAAGCACTGGGCACCAAAACCTCCAAACAGATAGATCAGCTACTGAAGGCTAGAAAAACGCTGTTGAGCCCTCTCACATAAGCCTGCCTCCCAGATCAGCGTCCTACCTGGTGGATCTGCCTCCTGAATGCTCAGATCTGCTGGATCTGAAGCCTCCAATCAGATCTGCGTCCTATCCCTCCTGATCTGCGTCCTCCTATATCAGATCTGCTACCAAACCTTCAGATCTATGCTGGATCTGACAATATCTCTTCAGATCTACAGCCTCTAAGGCTGGATCTGATGTTATCTCTTCAGATCTGGACTAGATCTGCCAATATCTCCTCAGATCTGCAGTTTCCCAAGCTGGATCTAGTGCTAAACCTCCAGATCTGCAACATACAAAACTAGATCTGCACGTATCTGCTCAGATCTACCCTTTCCAAGGTTGGATCTATCAATGGGCCTTCAGATTTGCAACCCTCTCTTCAGAAATAGACAGCGTCCTCACTCCCAGGCTGATCAGCGTTCTCCCTCCTCCTGGACAGCGTTTTCTCTGCTCAGATATGGACTGCGTCCTCCCTGGGACAGCGTCCTCACCCTCCTGAATTGATCAGCGTCCTCTCTCCTGATGAGACAGCGTCCTCTCTACGGGGCTGCGCGGCCTGAGGGCTTTCTCCTCCCTCGGGTGCAGCCCCGGCTGTGACTGTTGCTTGCCTCTTTGGAGCGCAAAGTGTACTCGAGGAACAAACCTTACTAGAGGCGAACTCGAAGTCCCCACGAAGCTAAGGGTGAAACCGAGGAGAAATAACCTTACCGAGGGCGGCATCGAAGTCCCAGGAGGCTAAGGGTGAGATCTCCGGCCAGGAACACTCGTCGCACTAAACAGTGCTTGAGACCGACTAAACAACCGAGCGTCTTTGGAAAGCGAGACGAAGTCTAGCTATCAAGAAGAATATCAAATCATGGATGATCCAAATGAGGTGAGAACCTCTCCTTTTATAATGCCAAACTCCCTCCAAAACTTAACTGCTCCCTTACTCTTCTTTGACCTGCGCAGTTTACCTTGGGTCAGCCTGATGCCTCCCCCATCATAATCACGTGGACCCCCAAGGCCCCTCTCTAAGTTACAACGTCCATCTACTAGGAAAAGAACACTTTATTTATAAAGTGAGATGACTAAAGTGAGGTGACCCCTCTTATTTCTCACTTTATTTATTATATCTAGCTAAAGCGGCAAAATAAAGCAAAATTGAAATATTCCAATTAGCAAAGCTAATTGGGAATATTACATCGCTGCAGTGATGCATCAACTGCATAGGTGTGACGCAGTACTGCGCAGAGACAGCGCAGAGGCTCTTCTCCAGTGCATATCAGTGCCGGATTTTCCAGTGACAGGGTAAGATCATCTCACTATCTTTTTTGTCTAGTTAGATCTCTGTATATGATTGTCAGTTTGGGCATTCAAAGAATTGTACTCAGAAACTACTGTCTAATCATACAAACCCTCAACTACTGCATCAGTTTGTGTTTTTTTCTTCTTGCTCAATTCTTATTTCCGCATATAATTTTAAATTAGTGAAGACTGCAGTGCATTGGTTTCGTTATTTACCATAGCTAACAGTAAATAATTTTGTTCAGTTATATAACAAAATAGAAGAAACTTAACAAGTTGTTGTAGAAGGATTCCAATTTCTGGAATTTTCATATGGTTTCAGAGTAGACGTGAAGCAAGAAAGCAGAGCCGGAAGAGCTACCGTTGATCAAAACAGGGAGATCGAAGAGCTGCGTAGACCGCAGATCGAATTGTGAAAAATTCTGAATACAAAATTATAGAAACCCTATTGCAGTATCTTGATTTACTTCTCCTACTTGTGATTTAATTATACAAGTTATTTTCAGAAATATTCAAAAAATAGCGAAGTAAACACAACTTGCAGCCTACACATATACAGATCATTTACTGAAACAAAGCACACATATGATAAAGGACACACATGAGTTTTCAGACAAACGTCCCCGGAAAAACCCAATGCAGGAAAACTAGTGCAACAACTCTTTGAGGATTTTATTATTAAGCAGAATCTCAATACATCATGGGCATCAGTAGTGGTTTTTCCTATAGTGAATTTCACGGCAACTGTAGCTTATCACTCGGAGACAGAAAATATGGTTGATTCAAACCCTTCAAGAATTACTGAATATGAGCCCTTTCTGGCCCACTGGAACCCTCAGCGCAGCTCTTCTAGCCTCTGCGTCAGCCTCCCCTGCCTAGCGCAGCCTCTGTGCAACACAGGCTGCCCCTGCGTCACCCTAAAGGCCTCTTCGCTACCTCTGTGTCACCCAAAAGGGTCTGCATCCCTCTCTGCGTGGTCTCTACGTCTGCTTGGCTGAGCTGCATCCCTGTTGCTGGCCTCTATGTTGCCTAGTACGGATCTGCCTCTCTCATGTATGTATTCTCGACCTTGGATCAGAACATCCCTTGCCGATCTGCCCCTCACTTGAAAATTCTCAGCAAACCCCGCCCCAGAATTTCGACTTAGCTCAAGTGCTGCTACTCTGTGTGTGTTCTCCAACTGACCCCAAGCCTTCCTTTAATACTTTTCTCGTTGAGAAATCAACGACCGTGATCTAATCACTAATCAATGACTAATATTAGAGAAAGCTTGATCTACGTCACTTGGAAAATTCTCACCACATGTGTAAATTAATTCACTTTAATTTTTCAATTTCCCTAAGTTAGACTAAGGGTCCCGATTAAAAAATTTAATTATTTGAATAACTTTTACACCTAGTGGAATTTCTCCAAACGATTTCTGGGTCTTGGAGATCCCATTTGTTCTAGCCCCTGCACAAAGTTTTGGAGCTAGAGCACATCCGATGCTACCCAAAATCTCAACATTCCCTCTTAGTGAGGAATGTGCTCTAGCAATACTTCACCACTGAATCATCACCCTGATCCTAAGCATCGGTCCCCTGCGCTACTGATGGTTGGCCTGCTTCCCTCCCTCCACTGCGCTGCTACTTTCTGTACTACTGGCCAGGACTCTGCCACAGTGACTGCCACATCTGTACTACAACTCCCTCCCAAATTGCTACATCATGGTGCATATAGCACTGCCACTGCTGAGTTGCTGAGAAGTAAGAAACTGAAGGACAATCACCCAATCAATTGAAAAACAAGTCAGTCTGGCTGCATCTCATCACTAAACTACCCTTTGCTGCTGCTCTGCACTGTCCCTCCTGAGCCTCTATGTTGTTGCTGCTCTGCACTACGTAAGCACTGCCCCTCTGCGATTTTGAAGTCCCATCAGCCTCTACGTCGCTACTTCCACGTTGCTGTTGCCATTGCACTGCGTTGCTCCACTCTTCAGCGTCCCAGCTTTGCCTCTTCTTCTCCATGATATTCTGCACCCACTAACTCTAGTCATCCTGCTACTGTCTTAAGGCTTCGTAGCTCGTATGCGATCCAAGAGTTTCGGCACCTCAAGGATCCTGCCTCCACCATATGTAGCTCAATATATAGATCTATGTCGCCCCACCTCTTCTCTCGAGGTACATGAGCACTCATGGCCACATCATCTTCGTTGTCATCATCCCCTTTCGCTGTTGCTGCCTTGGAATCTGAAACTTCCTTGTCCTTACTCTTAGGACAAGGGTTGGCGAAGTGTCCCAATTTGCCACATCTAAAGCACCGAACCTTGGATAGGTCCTTCTTCTTCTTCCCTTGCTGCCGCTGTCCCTTAGATGCTAGGGCTGCATCTTCCTCCTCTTTCTTTATCTTGACTCCTCCGTTGCTGAATTCCATCTTGGTTACCCTCCGTATCTCCTCCTGTCGAAGGATTGCCCACATGTCTCCCCAATCTGGGAGTTGTGTTCTGTCCAAGATACTTTGGACAAAGGTATCCCACTCATCGGTGACTGCATTCAAGGAAGTCCTCACCACGAGTCCATCATTTGGAGTTGCCCCCAGTGTCAGGAGCAAGCACCAATGCTATAGATGTATTGCATGTGCCAGGATTGGGTATGAACTTGATTTCAGTATCTCAATTACAAGATAAGTGATATGATATCCATTTCGTAGGGAAGAAAGTGTTTGTCAAACACTCAAGCTAGAAGAAGGTAAGACAGATTGGAGTTCAAAGCAACAGATTGTACAGGTTGAAACTCGACTCTCCAATGTGTAATGACCCATTTCCAATTATGAACAAAAGGTATTAGTAAGCATACAACATATGTGTATGATAGCTACATAGGCATACGTCGTATGTCTTACACTAGTATACTTATTAAATAATTATGAAGGATGTCTAAGTAAACGATAAATGGATCAAGTACCTCAAAATATTAAAGAGGAGAATAAAACTTATTTTGTAAATTGTTAAACTATTTTCAATGAAATTTATAATAACAACCCTATTAATATAAATAATGAAAATACATTTTTTTATTTTATAATTAAAAAAAGAAATTGATTTAAAATATATATATTTAAAATATTCATTAAAAATCATTATGTTTTGAAATAAATGAAATTATACAAGGATACGTAACCTCATTTTAAAGATTACACGTATACACTCCAATAACTTCAAAAATCTAAGGTAAGATTACACGTACATACTCCAATAACTCCAAAAAAATCTAAGGTAAGCAGTGATGAGGCGGCAACCACTTGAGGGGGATTATTTAACCAAATGCACAGAGGAGAACAGTGGCAAGAAAATGGGAGGAGAGAAGAATTCTCAACTCTGAACTATGGACGAACGAACTATGTGTTGAAGGAAAAGTCGTGTTCAGAGATTAGGAGATATAGGGCTCAATTGTTCTGGAATTTTGGGCACAGGGGCCAAAGAACTCGATCTAAGTACTTTGGAATTGAGTACTGAAGTAGTAATAATTTGGTTTGGTGGTTTTTGGTCATTTGGTAATGAAAATAGGAGCAGAGGTAGTGGAGCGCGAGTTACAGCAAGGATGAATCATCATCAAACATCGAACTAGGTTAGTGTTTAAGAATGAATTTCATCAATTTGTTTGTTATGAAGGTAAATGATAAACATATATGCTAAATTCCTTATTGTCAATTTTAGGAATTCGATTACTCACATGAATCGTTGTGTTGGAAAAATCCTATCATGAGACAAAGGAGAGAATGGCTTCTAGGGTTCGCATTCCAAGCTCCCCTGTTGCCGCCGTCATGAAAATACGGTCCAACCTTGCAGCTCATGGTGGCCAAAGGCCTACTGAGCCTGCTCTCCCGCGCGCACCCCTTCAAGAACGTTGTTGTGTCGAAATCACCAGAAACAAGGATCAGGGACGTTGCTGCTGCGCCGAGCCAAAACTTCACTCTGCTCCTCTGGACGCAGACAGAAACGATGACTTCCAAAAAATACAGGACAGACACGCCCCTGCAGATAGATACGAGGCAAAACCTCATTCTGATGCATTATGGGAGGCATGCTCCGCAAACACTGAAGCAAATAAGGTTGCGGTTTCTAAATGCATGCAGGTCTTTGGTAGCCCAGCAATCGCTGCGCGCAGCCCTTCTGTTGCGCAGATCACTCATAATCGGACAAACCTGGACTTGGCGGTATGCACCCTCGGGAAAAGAAAAGAGTGATCCCAATCCGGGCAAGGTTTGCGCATGTGGCTGCGCAGCTCAACCCTCGGCTGTCGTCAAAATTGAGCCTTCGCTCCTGAGCGTACCCCCAGTGTCCAGGGGCCAAGTCAATTCTCACACCTTCCAGATTCAGATTTCCATGCTCTGTGCTAAAACCCTGCTCTGCTGGGGTTGAGCTACAGATATGGTGCACATCCTTGCGCAAGACCTCGAACATAAGCTGGGGATCCCTTCTGCCCTACATAGATTTCTGTACAGGGGTAAGCAGCTCGAAAACTCTCTTCCTCTCTCTTTTTACAACATAGAAATCATGAAAAATGTACCTCTATCACTCAGAGACAGAAAATATGGCTGATTCAATTGAGGCTGCACACCTTCTGAATAATGTTGAATACAAGCCTTTCTGGCCCACTAGAAATCCCAGCACTTCCTCTCCCGGCATTGCGTCAGCGTAGCTGCTAGAGCCTTTGCGCATCACAGATTTCTCCTGCGTCACCCCTCTTGGCTCAGCGTTGCCTCTGTGTTAGCCTCTGTGCTGCCTCTATGTGACCCTGGATTGGCTGCGTCCCTCCTGCTGGATCTCTACGCTGCTTGGTAAGAATCTGCCTCTCTATCTATGTATTCTCGGCCTTGGATCTGAATATCCCTCACCGATATTCCCTTCACCAACACTGCAAGCTTATTCATAAATTCTCAGCAAACCGCGCCCCAGAATTTCGACTTAGCTCAAGTGTTACCGCTCTGCCTCCCACTGACCCCAAGCCTTCCTTTAATATTTTTTTCGTTGAAAAATCAACGGTCGTGATCTAATCTCTAATCAGCGACTAAAATTAGAAAAGACTTGATCCATGTTACTTAGAACATTCTCACCCACATGTTTAAATTAATTCCCTTTAATTATTTAATTTCCCTAAGTTAGACTTAGGGTCTCCATTAAAATAATTAATTTTTGGAATAACTTAGGCTCCGGGTGGAATATCTCCAAACGATTTCTTGGTCTTGGAGATGTCATGTGTCCTATCCCCTCCACAAATTTTCAAAGCTAGAGCACATCCGATGCTACACAAAATCTCAACAACAACCTATTCACCTTCGCCATATCAACCTTGTACTTTTTGTTTTGATCCGGATCTATAGGTACAACTACCACATTCTCCACGAATGCCTTCAGAGCATATTCATCTAGAAGAAACATGGCCCCATCCTTCCAGATCATATAGTTGGAGGATGTAATATTCCCAATTAGCAATGGCTAATTAGAAATATCGATTTTGGTCAATTTTGCCTCTTGTAGCTAAATTATAAATAAAAGTGAGTAGAGGGGGACATAGCTCACTCTAAAAATAAAGTGCACTCCCTAGTAGACACAACGTTGTAACTTAAGTGAGCCAAGGGGGCCAAGAGACCACGTAGAAAGGGGACCCACGTAGACCACATTGAGGGACTGCGCAGGTTGAGTTGAGCACGTGGCAAAGGGAGGCTACGTTGGAGAGGTGGGCCTTAGGGTTTGAGAGAGGCCAACGCTGTAAAGAGAGGAGAGCCTCCTCATTTTGGTGATTCTATGTTTATGATATTGAGCTGGTCGCTTCGACTTCTTGAGCACGCTGGTTGTTTAGCTAGTCTACAGCACTGTTTAGTGCACCAAGTGTCTTCGTTCAGAGATCTCACCCTCATTCTCGGGGGACTTCGAATGCCTGCTCGGGTGAGGTAGTCCCATCAGTATTTTTGTAGGAGGATCGAGTTGAGGCTTGGAGGTGGAGCTTGGCATCTAGTGACTGCGCAGACTTGAGGGGGAGGACGCAGTCCATTACTTGGGAGCTCCGGATTGGGTTTCTTTTGGAGGTTTCGAGCTTGGAGATTCAGTAAGGGGCCAGCCCTTGCCTATTGGAGGATTTTGGCAGAGTTTGAGGCAGTATTTCGATGGATTCCCTTCAGTGTCAGCAAAGAGCCTTGGAGGATAGCGTAGATCCTCAAGGGGGTGATTTTCGGGGGTTGGCTATTTCAGAAATGCTCTCTAGGATTTTCTGGGTTTGGTGAGTAGAGGTGGTTTCCAGAGTTTCAGCTTTTTTTGAGTAGGGGAGCAGCCCCAAATACTCATTTTGGTTCCAGCAGTAGCAGCAGCACAACAGTTCTCTGGCAGCTTGGACGCAGATCAGAGAGCAGCCATATCTTTGTCATTCTGAAAGCTTTTCTTCACTTGCCTGGTGCAAGTCTAGGTGTCGTCACTCTGATCACCTATTGTACTCATTTCTATTCTTAGTATAATAAAATGGCTTAGCTTTCTCTCTATATTTCTGATGTATCTGCTACATGTTCTACATATGCTATTGTATGATTACACTACTGTTATTTCTCTCTTTGAGCATTCTAGATAGTATACCACTTGGTTTGTTTTTCCCATACTCTTAGACAGAGTCTGGAAAGGGCCAGGTAGCCTCCAGATCTCACCCTCTTTTCAGAGGTGACATATCTAGTAAATGCCCTCCCAGTCCATCTCTGGTTGGAGTTTGATGTTTGAGAGATATCCCTAAAAAGGGATATTACAGTGGTATCGGAGCATAGATCTGGCTCAGCCTGTGGAGCTAGTTGTCTATGACACCGGGGGAGAAACCCTACATCTGCTACAGAGGTAGAAAGTACATGTTGGGTGTGGAGCCTGATTTTTTTCCTGATTCAGAGATCCTTGTTTTAGCTGGATGTATACCCCAGGAAAATTGTACACCCTTGCACGCGGGGGGGGTGCGGGGGGGCCAACCCCCCCGGCTGGGGAGTCCGAGGACCAGCGGTCCCCCGGCAGGGGTTTCGGGGGCAGCGCCCCTAAAGCCAAAAATAGATGGAAATTTGCCTTGTAAAAGTATAGTTATTTCTAGTCAATTTGGGCCGTTCATTAGGCGGATGATCTGACGGTAGAAATTATGTTTAGTTTAGGGTTTTTTTTCCCTAGAAGTCAACCCCTCGCTTTCATGAGGGTATTGTATTGTGGCTACATATTGTATGTGTATTCTCTGAGCGGGAAATAGATAGGGAGACTGTGAGAGAGAACAAAGGATATTACAGCGGATCTGTTGTAGGTTTTGTATCTTCATTTTGCTGGATAATAGAAAGGAAGGACTCGCTATTCGGGGTGGACATAGCCCAAACTGGGTGAACCACGTATATCTGTGTCTCTCTGGTTTTATGTGTTTTGTGTGCTTGTATTTTCTGCATATTTTATGTGTTGCATTGCTCTGTAATATTTAATTTTCTAACAAGTGGTATCATAGCCGAAGGTCTATTCGGCTGATAAACTTGCAGGAAAGAAGGGTTCCTGGTTCGAGTGGGAGCAATGGCAGAAGATGCTAAGTTTAGGGTCGAGAAATTTAACAGCCAAAACTTCCCGCTGTAGAAGATGCAGATGGAAGATTATCTGTATCAGAAAGATATGTACCTACCATTGAGCGGAAAAGCAAAGAAGCCGGCGACCATGACAGATGCGGAATGGAACATTCTCGATAGAAAGGCACTCGGAACAGTACGGTTGTGCCTTGTGGCGTCAGTCGCCTTCAATATTTCGAAGAAAACAACAACAGAGGGTTTGATGCAGACGTTGGCGAAACTATATGAAAAACCCTCGACCTCAAACAAGGTATTTCTTATGAAACGACTATTTAATATGAAGATGTCGGAAGGTGGATCTGTTGCAGACCATTTAAATGATTTTAATACAGTTACCAGTCAGTTAAGTTCTGTAGGGGTAAACTTTGATGATGAATTTAGAGCTCTGTTATTTCTGTGCTCATTTCCAGAAAGCTGGAATGGTTTAGTTCACTCTTGTTTCTCCTGCACTTTAGCTTGAATAAGCTCTGATACCATGTGAAAAATCCTAAATCTAGATTCCTACTGCAACAAATCTGAATTACTTCTCCTATTATTTTTCATAATTATTTGATTACAGTGAAATATCTAAGTAATTACTGAAGCAGTCTACACAAATGATGCGAAATAAATCTAAGTGCTGAAACAAACTTAACAAAATACAATGAAAAACATCCACATTTGACACAGTTATTTTTGGACTGAGTCCCCGGAAAAACCCAACTTGAGAAAATCCGTGCAACAGATCTGAGGGTTTTGTATTATTAAGTAGCAGAATCTTGAGTGCAACTAGGGTGCCAATATCCGGCTCACCCTTCAGAGAAAATCTAGGCAACAGAAGAAATGTGAGGTATACCTCACTCCGCCAATCCCCTGCTGATCTAAACAGCGCTAGTGAGGCCCCTCTCTACCTCTGCGTGATGCCTACGCTAGAACTGCGTAAGCCTACGTGGGCAAGCTCTGGAACTGCGTCACCTCTGCTCAACAACTAATCTGGGCTGATCTGAAACTGGGTTTTGGCCCTCCTGGGTCAGAAACCCCAGCTTCCAGCTATCTCTGGACTGAATCAAAGAGACACTACGTCACTTTTGTGTGGTTCCCTTCAGGAACTACATCACCCCTGCAAGTGACTGCGCTGTCTCTCTCTGCATCACTGCTGCCCCTCTTTGAAGTGTACTCCTAGTCCTCTTGACCAATTACTGTATCTGCCCCTCTTTGAAACCGATCACTGAATCAAATTACTTAGCAAACCCAGCCCTAGTGATTCAATCTTGATCAAAAAGCTGTGACTCTCTCACAAGTTCGATAATGCCAAATGCTCAATGTGCTCAATTCGTTTTCCATAGGCCCCTCACCCTCCTTATATTCTTCTGTTGACCCTTCAATGACCAAGATTAAAACATAATCAAGGGCTAAGATTAATTTGGAGGTGATCCATGACTTTATCTAGAAGATTCACGCATAGTTTAATTAATCAGTTTCCCTAAGTTTAGACTTAGGAAAACATTAAAAAACGATTAATTAATTTAATTAAACCATCTCTAAGTGGAATTTTCCAAAACCATTTCTGGGTATTATGGAATACACGTGTCCTAGCCTATATACAAAGTTACAAGGCTAGAGCACATCCAATGCTACCATAAATCAACAATGCGTAGCACCTGATGCCTCTACGCTGTGCAACTGCTATGTAGTTGCTGCTCCCTCTGCGCTGCTCAGTTTGCTGCTTCTCTGCCTCTTGTTGCACTCTTGGCCTAGGATCAGATCATCCCTCTCACCAATAATACCCCTCGCTGTAGCCGAAACACTTCTGGAAATTCCTAGCAAACCATGCCCTAGAATTCCAGCTTAGTCTCAGTGCTTTGCCACTGTGTGTGTTCTCCAACTGACCCCAAGTCTTTCCTTTATACTTTTCTCGTAGGGAAACCAACAGCCGTGATCTAATCTTGAATCAATGGCTAAGATTAAAAGAAAGTTTGATCCGTGTGATTTAAGTCATTTTCATCACATGTTTAATTTAATTAACTTTAATCTTTTAATTTTCCTAAGTTAGACTTAGGGTCCTTAATTAAAAAGATTAATTAATTAAATATCTCTTAAATAGGATGGAATTTCTCAAATCCCTTTTTGGGTCTTGGAGATCTCATGTAATCTAGTCCCTCCACAAATTTTGGGAGCTAGAGCACATCCGATGCTACCCCAATGCTCAAAAATCTCAAAATATGGCATCAACTGGGTTGCGAGATTAAGATCGGTTGGAAGTGCCTCCAACTATGTTATCTGGAAGGCAAGGGCTTCCTTTCTTCTAGACGAGCATGATATCAAACTTATATCACTAGTGTGGTAGTTGAGCCCACAGATGCAGATCAACTTAAAGCCTACAAGAAAGAGATGGTGAAAGCCAAGAGGCTGATCCTCGATGGAGTGAGAGATCACATTGTATCTCACATAGCAGGCAAAGACAACCAAAGAGATGTGGGATGCATTGACTGCATTATATCAGGGGTCTTCTGAGTAGCAGAAGATGTACTTGGAGGAGAATATGATATGCACAAGGATGGAGAAGGGGGAGCACATAGATCCCTTTCTTGTGAAACTTCAGGATACCCGAGATCAGCTGGTTGTTGTGGGAGCAGCGCCTCGAGGTACTCAGTTTGTCCGAATGGCCCTTAATAACGTTTCTGAGGAGTGGCAAGTATTTGTTCAGAGTATCCTGGGCAGAGAGAAGTTGCCTGATTGGTAGAGAGTTTGGGCTGATCTACAACAAGAGGAAATGAAGCGTGATTTGGTGAAGAGCACCATAAGCCGCAACAACAGCAGTGGGGTGAAGATCGAGAAGGAAGACGAAAATGGAGCCCTCGCATCAAAGGGTTAGCAAGAGCAGCATAAGCGAAAGAAGGACATTTCGAAGATCAACTTTTTCTGATGTGGTGGGATGGGCCACGTTAGTTCTCAGTGTCCTCTTTGGAAGAAGGACAAGTAGGAGCAGGATCAGCAAGCTGCTACCGCAGAATTTAATAGGTTGTCCTCCAAATTGGAGGAAGAATTTTCCATGATTTCCCATATACCTTTAGGGGAGAGGTGGGGTGATATGGTTTTGTAGCCTCAGAGAGCTACATAATGGGCAGGATCCTTGAGGAGTCCACCTCTTGGATCAATTCCTTCCTACGGGAGCCCATAGCAGCAGTAGCAGGATGAACCAATGACAAATGGTTTAGTCAGGTGCTAGAGTGACAGATGCAGTAGTTGGAAGCGTGAAGAACTGAGCAACGCAGAGTAAAGTTGGCACAGTGTAGAAGTCAGCAGCAGCGCAAAGGCTTCAATGACAGTGCAGAGGCGAGCAACAGTCAGAGCTCGGTGGACAAATGCTTCAATATGAACACAGTTGGTTCAGTTGATGGACATCTCTCTGTTGCAACAAGAGAAAATGAGAGGGAGTTGCAAATGTTGGAGTGGAAGCAACAACAGAGTTGCAATGCAGATGCAGTTGACAACAACATGCAACACAAATGAAACATAGGGAGAGCTACGCAGTAGTTGGTGGGCAGCAATAGTGAGACATCAGTAGCGCAGCTGGGATGTTACAGAAGTTAGAGTAATGCTTCAGCAGGATTGTTAATTTTGGGCAACTAGGTCCAAACTCCAGGTTGCACTGCTCATATGATGATGATTATATTTTTGTTGGATTCCTCTTTCGGAGAGGTGCAAGATTGATCTAAAGATCATCTTGTTTGGATGAGTAGAACATATATTTTGATTTAATTTTCCACACATGTGCAAGGTCGGCCAAATTTGTAATGTACGCTCACAAGCCTAATAGATGTGGCACACAGCCTCACTGACTGATATAAATTGGAGAGACTTGGAGATCATTTTCTCATCAACTCATCACATATTCTCTCTTGTGATTTGATTGGTTCGATCAGCTTTTGGAGGCCTCTCTCTCTCACACGTGCATTATCAGCTGGGAAAATTTGCGGATTGTTTTAGGGCTGATTGTTGGTGAGTTGACCAGTGCTGACCATGGTCAAACCTTGGTATTTTGACCTCAAAAATTTGCAGAAATTCTGATTTTGTGAGGCCGCATTTGAGGGCACAAAAATCTAGGAAAAAGTATCTTGTTGACTGAAGCCCTAAAAATTGCAGCGTTGACTTTCTACGTTGACTTTCTGTTGACCAGCGTTCACTTTTGAGGATTTGTCTTTGAGGGGTGTGTGTGACACTTGGAGGGTTGGCTGATCTGATGTTGAGAAAGACTTTGTTGGCTGATGCATCCTATTGATTGTCGTAACGCAGACTATTCTCTATCTTTGCTGGACAAGAAGAATTGTAAAATTTGATCTATAATATTGGCTTGTCTTCTGTTGATCTATTATTGTGTTCTATCAACATTTTACTTTCATGTTTATGTGATTGCTAAATTGAATTGGGCCTAACAAAGATTGAAGTAAAACTGCATTAAGCATAGAACATTCCATGTCTATCTAATTTAACATGGAATCAGAGCTGAGGTGAAGACAAATCCCAAGCTAGTGTGAAAAGCAATCATCGAAGAAGAAATCCTATCAAGGAAGATGTCCTTGGATTTGGCATTAGAAGATCAAGATGTCATGTATTATGTGCAGGGGAAGATCCTTGAGACTCCATCAAATGCACCTGCTGGCACAAAGACAAAGTATAGAAAAGGGGAAATCAAAGCAAAGATGATTATCCGGGATTCTATTCATAAGCACTTGGTTGCTTATATTTCTGAGCTGAGCACATCTAAAGAGATGTATGATAAGTTGGTTATCATGTTCAGGGCTAGCAATGCTAATCAAGTTCTTTTCTTCAAGAATCAATTGAAGAATATCAAGAATGGCAAGGATGAATCCATTCAATTCTAGTTTATGAGGCTCACTAAAATTAGGAACAATCTTCTAGCTATTGGAGAAGAAATATCTGATCGAGAAATGGTTCTCATTGCGATTGAAGGTCTCCCCCATGATTGGTATGTATTCAATACCACTATTCTTAATAATAATGTGATTCATGATTTTGATGAAATATTGATGAGGTGCACTCAAGAGGAGACAAGAATGATGGAGAGAGATCATCCCTCTAATGGAAATGGAGGTGACCCTACTATCTTCACCGCTCATGCAAGAGAGTGCCCTAATAGAAGGGACTCTCCCAGGGATGATGACAACAACAACTCCAGGGGGAATGGAAATATAAGGAACTACAGGTTCAAAGGAAAAAGGAAGCCTCCTTCTGATCGTAGTAGAAATGGGAAACCTTTCAAGAGGTCAAGAAATTCCAAGTACGATGAGTCTAATGTTGTTGACAATAAGAAATATGAATTCATTCTTGTATCTGCCCTCTCTGCTGCATCTCCTCCCGACACCGTGGATGTCTGGTTGATTGATAGTGGTGCTTCAAGGCACCTCACTGGTTATAAAGAAGCCCTCTCTGATTTGATTGAGAAGGATACCAAATATTTGGATGCCTTACTGGCTATCTGATACAGAGAATCTAACTGGCGAAAAGATAGTTAGAAATTATCTCACACTGTCACTGGTGATTCGACACTTATTGAGCCTTTGAATGGGTAGCCCCAAGCTGCCTCTGTGCCACAACTCGCAGGGACTCTGTCACTCCTTCGGCTGATCGATCTGCCAATTGGAAACTCAGATCTTCGGCCCTCCGATCTCACACATTGGTTCTTGGCACAAGATCTGGACTGCTCCTCAGAAGATTTGCGAATCTCCTTAAAGGCTCTGCGTTGCCTCAGCTCTGCACTGCCCAGCGTGGCACTGCGCAACCTCTTCTAGATCTGCCTCGGCCTCCTCTGCAATGTATTCTTCAGATCTAGAAAATATTCCTCCGACAAACTACCCTACCCCTCACTGCAAGAAATATTTTGATCTTCCTCCAGCAAATGCTGCGCTGCTCTCTTGAGAAATCAATCTCTTGATCTCTTACTCAATGTGTCTTCCAATTGCCCATCAAGCTCCTTCTTATAATCTATCATTGACATATCAATGGCCAAGATTAAAACATAATCAAAGGCTAAGATTAACTAGGAGTTGATTCGTGTCTTTATCTTGAAGATTCACACCCGATCTAATTAATACACTTTAATTAATCACAATTCCTAATTTTAGACTTAGGAATACATTAAAAATGATTAATTATTTTAATTAAATCCTTTCCGGGTGGAATTTCCCAAAACGCTTTCGGGTGTTGTGGAATACATGTGTCTAAGCCTCTCTGCAAAATCTTGAGGGTAGAGCACATCCGATGCTACAAAAATCAACAATATAGGGAGATCACTCAAATTTTCCATTGGGCTTCAGTGACTTGCTGATGGCATGGGAGACTTCATCAGCATGGAAGGTTGGTCAGTAGCACGATATCAGGAGGAGCTCATGCGGTAGAGACTTCATCCCCATAGGGATTGGGCTATATCTTTATGAGTTTACTCTTGGTGTGCATGAGGTGGACTACTTGGTAGGGCATCTTGATGGAGAGTTGGATAGTGTAATATCCCGAAAGGGAAATAGACAACAATACAAGCATACGACAATATGGAAAAATGCTAGAAATGGAACATAAAGCAAATACTCATAAATGCCGGAAATGCTAAGCCATTTTATTAATCTGAGAATATAATGAAATACAATGGATAATTAGAATGATAGCACCTATTATTGCTCAAGGCAAGTGAAGAACCCTCTCAGAAGAACAGGAAATGGCTGCTACAAGAAACTACGTCCCAGCTACTGGGAAACTGCCGTAAAACTGCTGCTGCTGGAATGGACTGAAGCTAGGGGCTGATCCCCTTGCCGGAATGAGCTGGAAATCTGTAGACCACTTGAACTCACCACCCCGGACAGAACCCAGAAACCATATCGAAAATGGACAGCCTCCGAAAATCACCAAGGAAACCCTCCTCAAGGAATTACGCTGCCCAGGAAGGCTCAGCGCAGATGCCAAAAGATATAAGCTGAAACGGAGCCACAAAATCCTCAAGAAACCTCCTGCCGGCAATACTGACCCTCTCCTCTGAATACCAACTGAAACTCCTACAGAAAATCCCCGTAACAAAACACCCCCAACTGGAACTGCGTCCTCTCTCCCAGGGACTGCGCAGTCACCAAAAGAAGCCCAGCTCCTCCGCCAAACAACAACCAAATCTCCCGCAAAATACTAAAGAAACAACCTTACCCGAGCAGGCACTCGAAGTCCCCCGGGGCTAAGGGCGAGATCTCCGACCGGAGACACTCAACGCACTAAACAGTGCTGCAGACAAGCTAAACAGCCAGCGTGCTCAAGAAGACAAAGTCTAGCTCAATATCATCAACAACAAGAATGCCAAATGAGATGGCTCTCCCCTCCTTTTATAATGCTGGCCCTCCTCAAAACCCTAACGTGGTCCCTCTCTCTCCCACGTGCTCCTCCTAAGACTGCGCAGAAGCTCCTAGAGGCTATGTGAGCCCTCTCCCATACGTGGTGTGGACCCCCAAGGCTCCCCCTTAAGTTATAACGTTGCATCTACTAGGGAAACACTTTATGTTATCTAAGTGAGTTAGACCCCTTTTCTCACTTTTATTTATTAATAAACTATAGTCGGCAAAACTATACAAAAATCAAATATTCCAATTAGCGGTGCTAATTAGGAATATTACAGTCTCCCCCGGCAAAATGTTGTTTGTCCTCAAGCAACTGAAGTGATGGGTGCTACAAAATATCCTCATTCTCCCAAGTGGCATCCTCATCCGGCAAATTCTTCCACCTCACCAAGAATTCCCGGACCGTTCTGCTCCACAGCTGCCTCTCCCTGGTATCAATAATAGCCTCCGGCTGCAACACCAAATGCCCCTCATCATCTATGGGTGGTAACTCATCCGTGGCTGTCACCTGCTAGCCCAATGCCTTTTTCAGGCATGATACGTGAAACGTGTTATGAATCTTGCTGCCTTGGGGCAGCTCTAACTCATATGCAACCTGTCCAATCCTGCGTATCACCCTGTATGGTCCATAAAAGCGGGGCTTGAGCTTCTCGGCCCCCTTCTGCTTTAATGTTGATTGTCGGTATGGCTGTAATCGTAGGTAGACCAAATCTCCTACCTCAAACTGTCTCTCCACCCGACCCCTATCAGCATACAGCTTCTGCTGATTCTGTGTTGTGGCCATGTTGTCCTTGAGAGCTCGGAGGATGTCCTGACTCTCTTGGATCCAAATCTTGGCTCTCGGAGCCCTGCTAACACCAAACATCACATCCGCAAAAGATAAAGGATGATATCCATACAAAGCATAGAACGGTGACATACCAATGGACATGTGATGTGTCGTGTTGTAGCAATACTCTCCCAAATGCAGCCACTTCAGCCATGCTCGCTGCTGCCCACTGACATAGTTAGGCAAGTAGCCCTCCAGCCACTTGTTAACTATCTTTGTCTGCCCATCCGTCTGTGGGTGATAACTAGTGCTCGGTGTCAACTCTGTCCCCACTAGCCGGAAAAGCTCCTGCCAGAATCTGCCCATGAAGCGGCTGTCCCTGTCACTGATAATGGTCTTAGGAAGACCATGCAACCTGAAAATCTCTCTGAAGAACAACTCTGCCACCTGTGCTGCTATGTAGCGTGCGGATATGGCGAAAAAATGAGCATACTTCGTCAGTCGATCAACGACGACAAAGATGCAGTCCTTGCCCTGCACCATGGGCAACCTTGTGATGAATTCCATCGATATGCTCTCCCACTTCCCCTCTGGAATGGGAAGAGACTGCAACAACCCTGCTGGATGGCTCATCTCTCCCTTGTTCCTTTGACAAACACCGCACTCCCTGACATGCTGGAGTACGTCCTCCTTGAGGCCCTTCCATGAGAACCTCTCCCTAATGGCCCTGTAGGTCTTGGTGAACCCCTGATGGCCGGCCAATGGAGAATCGTGTGAAGCATGGAGTATCTTCTTCTTAAGCTGAGATCCCTCAGTCAAGAAGATCCTGTCCCTGTAGTAGATAATCTCATCAACCACCCTGTACCTGTCATCTGCTACCTGTCCATCTAATACCTCACATGCAAACCTGTCCTTGGAGTACTCCACCAATAGTCGAGCCCTCCAATCTGCGTCCAAGCTCATAAGAGATAACGTGGCCGGTCTACGTGAAAGGGCGTCTGCTACCACGTTATTCTTGCCTTTGACGTACTCAATGTCAAAGTCATAGGCTTGGATCTTACTGATCCACTTCTGCTGCCTCTCCTGCAACTACTTCTGCTCCATAAAGAACCTGAGGCTGTTGTGATCGGATCTCACCCTGAATCTGCTGCCCACTAAATACTGCCGGTACTTGGCCAATGCATGCATGATGGCCAACATCTCCTTGTCATATATGGAATACAACCTCTCATGCGGAAGGAGCTTCCGACTCTCAAAAGCTAGAGGATGTCCACCCTGCATCAATACAGCGCCAATCCCCTCTCCTGACGCATCGCACTCCAAGATAAATGGCTGCGTGAAATCCGGTAATGCAAGCACGGGGCAGCTGCTCATCACCTCCTTGAGCCTATCAAAGGCTTGCTGTGCTGTCTCCGACCAACTGAATGCCCCCTTCCTCGTCAAATCTGTGAGGGGTGCAGCAAGCTGTGAGAAAACCTTGACGAACTTTCTGTAGTAGGTGCAAATGCCAATAAATCCTCGAAGCTCAGTCACATTCTTCGGCTCTGGCCAATCTCTGATGGCCCTAATCTTCTCCTCGTGGACTCTCACCCCGTCCACTCCTACGATATGCCCCAAGTACAGCATCTTCGTCAATCCAAACTCACATTTGGAGAGCTTGGCATAGAGCTGCTGCTCCTCCAAGATGCGCAATACTGTCTCAATATGTTGGAGATGCTCCTCCCAAGTCCTGCTATATATGAGTATGTCATCGAAGAAAACCAGCACAAACTTCCTCAGATGACCCCTAAAGATATGGTTCATGCATGACTGAAAGGTAGCGGGTGCATTGGTCAGCCCAAAAGGTATAACCAGAAACTCGAAGTGCCCATAATGACACCTGAAGGCGGTCTTGGGAATGTCTTGTTCCCTCACGCGAATCTGATGGTACCCAAATCTCAAATCAATCTTTGAGAAGAAGCGTGCTCCCCTCAACTCGTCCATCAACTCATCGATCCTGGGAATGGGGTACCTATTCTTCAGGGTCTTCTTGTTTAGAGCCCTATAATCAATGCACATCCGCAATGTGTCGTCCTTCTTCTTCACCAACACCACAGAAGAAGCAAAAGGACTCGTGCTCGGCCGAATGTGCCCAAGGGCCAGCAACTCCTGAATAGCTCGCTCGATCTCATCCCGATAAGCCTTGGGATGCCTATAAGGTGTGGTGATCACTGCCTGTATACCCTGCTCCAGCGCAATGGTATGCTCAAACCCCCGATCCGGTGGCTGCCCTAGCGGAATATCCCCGAATACTATGGCATACCTGTCAAGGATGGTCTGTACCTCTGGATGCACTGCCTGTCCTGTAGTCGCTGCCTCTAAAGCCCGCAGCTCTACTGCCCACTCTATGTCTCCCTTACGGAAGGTTGCCTCCATCCGATGTGCTGAAACAGTCTGAGGCGGGTATGTGTGCTATCCCCGTATCTTCTTCTCATGCCTCCTGCCTTTAAATATCCCACTCCATCTCTAGGGCCTTCCAATCTATCGTGACCTTCCCAGAGGCACAAGCCACCGAACACCGCATCATGTTGGTGTCCCATTACCACCACAAAAAAATGGACCGTCAATGCATAGCCCGCACGTCACCGATAGCTCTCTGTGAACATATCGAGCACATACCATGGTCTGACCCTTGGGACCAAAACTCGAAAATCCATCAAAACTCACCGTATACCTCTCCGCTCACAACCATCTCATCAGCAGAAGTTGTGGGGTTTGCCCCACCGCCGACCAAGACCGAGATTCGCCACCGCACCGTCCCTCGTACGTGCGCATCACTTGGGAACTCCCCCGCAAAGTCGCTGCAGCTCCTCCGGGGAGGTAAATGACGCACCACCCGCCGCCGCCGTGGAGGTGGTAAGGTACCCCGCACCGCACAACTATCTCCCCCGCCTCCACATCATCATCCTCATCCTCTCCTCGCCGCTCTCGTGAGAAGACCTCAATGAAATGTGCTTTCCCCGCAAAGACATCTATGTCCCGCCGCCCATGGCTCCCCGGCAAGTGAAGCACAACCGCTCTTTCTTCAGCCTCCCTCCCCGGTCTCATCGCTCAACCTCGCACCGGTCCAGATTCCCCTTGGGAGGCGGAATCCTCAGTGTCCTTCCCCAGGGCCGGAAAGCCTCGTCTCCGGGGGTGGGTGTCCGAGTCCCGGGCAAGACATCCCGTAAATCTCGGGTCCTCGCCGATGGCATCCCGAAGTGTAATGTCTAGTCGACCCGACTCAGACCACGAAGTGGCTCGCTAATCCTCCACAACACAGACTCATCCGAGTCGGGCGCATAGATCCGGCACCATCACCGAAACCTCAAGAAAATCCGAAATTATTCTGACCCTACCGCTTGAGCTCGTCAACTCAACAAAATGTCGTCCGGATCCCTCCTGGGCCAAAACGCTCTATCACCCTCCCGGCAACCCATGCGTCGCTCACCGCCGTAGAATGCCCCAGTGCCGCCATCCCATGAAACCACCCGGGCCCCGGGCCTCCCCATCCAAATGTAATGTTGCCACCTTACGGGCCTCTCGGTTTACGACACCGATTGCCGGAAATAGATGTCCACTTTTCTACCCAAGATTCTTGTCACAGCACCAGTTGATGGAGCCATCAAACGTGAGCAAACGAAATCTCGCTAGCCGCGTGGTGGTCATCAAGAGATGATGCTCCGTGCCCCCCCTCGTGATGATCACTGTCCACTATCACACCGGAGCTAAACATAGTCCTCGGGAATGAGGATAAGATCTTCGATCTCCCACTGCATTCCCGCACTCGCAATATAGGCGTCCATCCGGCCCGCCTCCGGCTCGGCCCCCGCCGTGCTCCCGCCCCCGTGTCCTCCGCTAGGAATGTGGGCATAGTGGATCGCGTGGGTGCATGCGATGCCAAGGACGGGGATAGTATCACGCTCCGCATATGGTGGGACGTGCCCGAACCTCACCGGGACATCCGAAAATTCTGGGGTTTCCCGCCGCCAACTCCCAGCGCAAAGGAGTCCGCCCACCGTCTCCATCTACCTCGATGATATCCTCTTCATGTGTTGGAGGAGCATATCTCTGGGGGACCCCCCTCGCATCCTCCTCACCGCTAGACCCCCGTTGCTCGCGCGCCCACCACAAGCCGTTCGTCTCGCATCCGCGCTGTGCCGCTCCCCGATCCAGATTCACAGTCGCTCCCGACTGACCCGCCACCGAATACTGGGGCCCCCTCGTAGGTGCTTCTAACCTACGCTCAATGTCTCCGTATCTCTTACCTCCGTACCGTATGGGGTCATCCCTTGGCCTCATAGACCGCTAGCTCCACAAGCCGAGCCAAATCTATGCTCGATACTAATCAGAATATCCCGGAAGTGAAACAGGGACAAGAATACAAGGCATACAATATGGAAAATGCCGTGTGCTGAACATAAAGGCCATCATAAAATGTGCGAAATGCTAAGCCATTTTATTAATCCGAGAATATAATGAAATACAAGTCGGATAATCGAATGATAGCACCTATTCGCTCAAGGCAAGAAGAACCCTCTCGAAGAATAAGAATGGCCGTTACAAGCAAAACCGCGTCCTACTCATTGAAATCACAAAGGACCCTACATCGCCGGGAATGGATCAAGCTAGGGGTCGATCCCCTCGCCGGAATGAGCTGAAATATGCAGACCACCCCGAACTCATCACCCTGATAAAATAACCTGAATCCATATCGAAAATGGACAAACTTCCGGAAATCACCAAGGAAACCCTCCTCAAGGAATTACGCCGCCTGTGAAGGCTTAGCGCAAAATGCCAAAAGATATAAGCGAAATGAGTGCCACAAACTCCTCAAGAAACCTCCCGCCGGCACATCGACCCTCTCCTCTCGAATACCAATCGAAACTCTTGCGTAAAAATCCCTTAACAACACCCTCTAACCGGAACTCCGCGTCCTCTCTCCCGTAGGACCCGCAAGCTCACCAAAAGAAGCCCAGCCTCCTCCGCCAAACAACAACCAAATCTCCCGCAAAAAGACCGAAGAAACAACCTGGCACTTCCGAGGCAAAAATTCAAAGTCCCCCGGTGGCCAAGGGCGAGATCTCCGACCGATGACACTCAACGCACTAAACAAAGCTCAGACAAGCTAAACAAGCCTAGCGGTACTCAAGAAGACAAAGTCTAGCTCAATATCATCAACAACAAGAATGCCAAATGAGATGGCTCTCCCCTCCTTTTATAACACCGGCCCTCCTCAAAACCCCAGCGGGTCCCCCTCCCACGTGCTCCTTAAGGACTACGTTAAGCTCCGAGAGGCTATGTGAGCCCTCTCCGATACGTGGTAGACGCCCAAGGCTCCCCGCCAAGTTATAACGTTGCATCTACTAGGGAACACTTTATTTTATCTAATACAGACCCTTTTCTTCACTTTTATTTATTAATAAACTATGGGGCTCAAGAAATATACAAAATCAATATTCAAATTAGCGGTGCTAATTAGGAATATTGGCGTATGAGTCCTGCATTGTAATGACACTCTACTTATTGATAGTATGCGTAGGGCTTCTAGAGCTTATACTTTGGTTGGATAGTGAGTGGAGCAAGGGGAGCTTCACATTGATCGTAGATGCCTCTGATCACGGTATCGAGAGATTACTTCATGATCGACAATGCTTGTGGCCATGATATGATTTTATCGTTATTTTTAGTTTCATCAACCTCAAAACATGTGGACAAGAGGAGGGATACTAGTGCCTTGTGGACCTAGTGTTCATGTGGACTCAGAGAGGGAAGATGATGAAATAGGGACAATGCGGAGGGGAGCGTGAAAAATGTGAAATAGGAAAACAAGACCGTGCTACCTACCTAGTATTTCCAAGTAGCATGTCTCTTTCCCCGAGCTATATAAGCCAATAGAGGAAACCTATCAGACTAGATCGAGGATTAACCTACTTAAGGTGAGAGAATGTTCATAGTGTCAAAACCTTCCTTCTTCAAGTCACCCAATAGTCCATGCCCAAAGTGCCCATGAAAAACAAGCATAAGCACCCGATTGCACAATGAAAAACATGACTTTAGGATTGAATTTCCCATCTTCAAACATATGCTCGAGAGATGGGTAAGGGGACATATGACTGCTTAAGGAACGAAGATCAAATGGCACAATATATCGGCTACACCGGTGGTTGTTAGGGCCCGCCATGCCACTAAAGACAAATCTAGGAGAAAAATTCTCCTATGGGATCACCGACTGAAAAGGGGTAAACAGTGTCCTTAATGGAAATGTTGTAACTTTCATTGGCAACTTCAAGGAGAGGTGATCCCCCATGGTCATGGGAAGAGTTGAGCATGTACCCAAGACTAATAAATAAACATACTAATGTATATGTTTTTATTGTATATATTTTCAAATTTGATCAATATTTGTAGTCTCGGGCTTAGTTAGGTGAGGTAATTATGACGTCTAGTCAAGTTTGTTGTTTATCAAAGTCCTTTCAAATCCATACAAATCTTCCATAACTATTTAGCATACAAATATTTTTGCAAAGGTTGGCATGATTTATAATTCACTTTTATCATTCAATAACGAATATTTCAAGAAAATGTATGCATGTTTCATTTTTTTCGATAGCAAAATTCAATCCATCCCTAGAGAAGTTTCGGGTTATCCGATGAGAACCTCCACCCCGAGAATACCAGCAAAAAAGATGAGACTTACCACGTATCCTGAGAAATTCTGAAAATTAGTAATTTAAAAAGAAGAAAAATTACTTTTGAATATGATCAATAACACAAAATAGATGTGTGATATTTCTAGATTTATTTCTCATAAAACTTGCACTGTATATGTTCCTTTTGTAAGAGTACCCTTCGACCAACAAAGGATGCCTACCAAACATATGATCTAGAAAGTTGAAAGTTCATAAGTACGTACCAAGAATGAATGCATTGGTTCTAATTAGCTGTGCGGTATGGTCTATAAAATGCTATGACAGTGCACATTTCCCTATCATCATTCAATATTTTCTTCCAAAAATTATAATCCCAGAAACTAAACTTTATATTTAATTTAATTTATTGTGTATACATCATATGTAGCTTTGTAAGGACCGTAAATTTCTGAATTTAACCATCATTAACAAAATTGATACTACACAATCCAGAAAGTGAGGTTTTTGGCGTAATATATATCAATTGACTATTTAATACTTACCCGGAACCGTGTTTGAAGATGTGAAACATCCACCATGGCTCAGTTCTATTACCAAACCGGGCCATTTTCCTCCCAAACTTATCCGAGGTCAACTCCTCCCGTCCCCAAATCCAAGACAAGTCTTCCGGCCCCCCGTGCCCAAACTCCAATAACAATCGAGATCACTCCATGACTTCGTTAGAACTCACCGCTCATGTCTCACACAGCTATAACTCCTCTAATAGCATCCCGCCAGCTTTCCCACCACTACCCATGCCCATCAAGTTTCCCCCTTCTCCTTTTATACACAAATTCCCTTTCAAGATATTTATTAAAATATCCTCCTTTTAATACATATTTTAGTCAATATCTTTTCAAGATATTTATTAAAATATCTTCTTTTAAAAATATCTTAGAGTTTATATTAAAATATTGTTATTTCATAAATATTCTTGATTTATTAATATTATTATTTAATAAATATCTTGATTTATTAAATATCTTGGTTTATTTGCATAAGTCACGTTTTTACTTTGAACAAAATATTAGTTTATATTATGATAATATAGGTATAACTTTACTTTGGTTGTTACATTCATTATATTCTCGGTGAGTTAGGTACTTACCAATACTTTTAATAATTCACTTCATTACTCTATATTGAGATTTTTTTATAATTGATAGTGCATACTAATGTGCAGATATCAGTGACATGTATATGTAGCTATCATATGCAAAGCCTATATGCATGCTAATATTTCTATGTTCCATTAATTCAAGTTGGGTCATTACATAGCTCCAAAATGTATACACATTAAAATGAAAATGGAAGATTTTTTTCCACATAAAACAATTTCAAGAACAATTGCAGTAAATTGTAAGAAACATACATAAGTAATGCAACTCAATATTTAAATAGTAAAAATAAGCTTGCATTACTTCCATCTTCCCGAGAAAAGTAAGAAATCAAAACAAAGAAATTCAAACATTTGCATAATTATATTTGCATTTACAAAAGAACAACATACATGATAATCTAGTACACTGATTTATTAGGAACTAGCTGATCCAAAAGCATTTGAATCGTAATTGGGTTGAAATTGGAAGGCAATATGATTAGCCACAATCCAGTCTTGTGGTGGATATAGCTGAACATTGAACACATACTTTACAATCATAATTTTTACAAAAACAAATTATCATTCCTAGGGCACCTTAAAAGGAAACAATTTTTTAAAATTTCAAATCCTTTATAGACTTGGCTACCATTGACAAAATGACAAATCATAACAAGTAAAGCACTAAAAACACCAGACTTTGCTTACATGCATAAACTAAATTGCGACACTTGCACTATGAAGGCAACAAGCCACTTTGACATAATCATAAGAACTACTCCCTTGCAAATACTAAGAATTACCACAGCATGCATAGCTAACATAAAGTATGGAATTTTGAAATTTGCAAAATGCATCTACATTTCCCACCTAAACTAAACCTTATGCGCCGTAATCAATAAAATAGGACACCAAAATAATATAATAATAATAATATTTGTGTGTCTTTGAGTAGAGAAAAATTATTGTTTGCACTAGTATGTGTGATCGCGTAGGAGATGATTAATTTTTGTTTGTGGTGATTGTTGGGTGTTGTTACCCGTCATATTGTAGGAGGACACACCTAGTTGCATAGGAAAGATGCTCATGGCATTAATTGATCACTTGAAAGATACAACAGCTATTTAACGAACACCGACACTTTCCCTATCATTAATGTTATGGTATTATATACTAACTAACCACCAAAACTGCTAAGCACATGATGTTCAAAGGGAAATGGATAGTGCAGTAGTTACCGTTGATTTTTGTGCATCAGATGTGCTCTAGATCCGAAACTTTGTGGAGGGGCTAGAACACATGAGATCTCCAAGACCCAAAAAATGGTTTGGAGAAATTCCACCTCGGAGCTTAAGTTATTCAAATAATTAATTATTTTAATGGGGACCCTTAAGTCTAAACTTGGCAAAATTAAATAATTAAAGTCAATTAATTTAACATGTGGGTGAGAATGTTCGTAAGTGACGAAGATCAAGTCTTTTTCTAATCTTAGCCGTCGATTAGAGATTATATCACGACCGTTGATTCATCAACAAAGAAAAGTATAAAGGAAAGGCTTGGGGTTAGTTGGAGAACACACACAAAGGAATTCAAGAGATCGAATTCTTTCAACTGAGTTAAAGGCTCTGAATGGGGCAGACTGGGAGGAGAGTGATCTGCCATGCTGCTGAGGGTAGATGCGGTGACTGGTTGGAGGACCAAGAGCAGAGACAGAAAGGCAAGGAAGCAGGGCAACAGAGACCGCCGTTAGGCACAGAGGGTGACGCAAACCCTGCAGAGGGTGATGCACCAGCCGCAGTGGCTCACATAGGGGTTGCACAAAGGGGTTCGAGAGACAAGCCCAGATTTAGCCGGGAGATCGGGGTTTCTAAGCCTAGGGAGGGCCGAAACTCGCCAGAGTGCGCATCACCACGCAGAGTGGGTGATATAGTCCTCACTGACTCCACGCAGCCTACGCATCTACCGCGCGTAGGCCGCCGGGGCTTCACTAGTTTTTGATCCGAACTCAAATTAAGACTTGAAGCGTGAGGTAAAACTTACGATTTTTTTAATTTTTTTTCGAGTTTTTTCTCTCGTTGAGGAGCCTAATTTTGGCACTCCTAGATGCACTCAAAATATAGCTTTAATAATATAAACCCTCGGATTCGTTGCACCAGTTTTTCTCGCATTGGGTTTTTCCGAGACATTTTGTCCGAAAAAATACGTGTGTCCTTTGTCAAGGTTACTTATTTTTCAAGATTTGATCTCGATAATCGTGTAGGACGCAAGGGGATTTCACAAGATTTTTACCGAATATTCGAAAATAACTTGTAATTTAAATAAGGCAAGTAGGTAATGCAAATCAGCTTTTTTATCATAAAGAGGGATTTCTAGTAGGGATTCATAAATTTTCACATGGTATTAGAGTTGTTGCAGACTGGCAGAGTCAGCTTTATCAACGAAGATATACAGTAATTTTCATTAAGTAGGAGTTGTGTATGTCTCGGTGACAGCAGCAGATCCGGGGAGAGGCAAGGAAGGGTGACATAGTCACTAGAGGGGCTCACGCATAGCCCGCGCCAGCTGCCCAAGGTGACGCTGTAGTCAGGCGCGCAGGCAATGCTGGTTTGCTAGGCCACGCAGGACTCGATTCGACATTAGTTGGAAAAGAGTGATCAGAGAGGACTATCTGGCATCGTCATGTGGCGGGGATTTCCATGAAGGAAATCGGTTTCGCAGGGATATTGTTCCTTAGAGGGCTTGAAGCAAGAAGAAACCCAAACTGAGTTTTGCCGGGGGCAACAACAAAAGAGCGATAAGAGAACCGCTAATTTTTTTTAGCAAGAGATCGTTGCACATGGACCGAGGGATCGTGACAGTTGGATGGAACATCTAATTCTATTGTCCGGAAGGCCAGGATCATGTCAATTTTAGATGAACATCGCATCAAGGATCATGTCCTCGTATGCGCTTGTTGTTCTCGTTGATGTTGATCCTCTAAAGTATGAGGAGGCTCAAGCGAAGGCAAAACGCTTGACCATAGACTAGAGTCAAGGATCATGTGACCCCACATATTGCCGAGAAGAACACTAGAGGGAAATGTGGAATTCCTTGACCACTATGTATGAGGGAAACCTCCATCCAATGGAGATGTTGCTTGAGAATCAAATTTGACATCGTTTCAAATGCAAAAGGGAAAGGAGATTCCACCCTTTCCTTATCGGGACAGTAGCGATCCGAGATTAGCTAGCTTTAGGAGCTACACCAAGATGGAATAATGGTCAGGATCGCCTTGAATGCAACACTGAAGAATGGGAAACCTTTGTCCAAGGTATTTGGGAAAAGCAGCCCAAATTGGGAGGATGTGGAGTGGGGCCTTCTTCGACAAGAAGAGATCAAAAGGTTGACCAAGGTAGGAAGCAACAAGTAAGGGATCAAGGTCGAGAAGGAGGAAGAGGAAGATGTGAAACTCGCATCTAAGGGATAGCGTGGGTAGCAAAGAAGGAAGAAGAAGGTCCTCTCGGGTTCGATGCTTCAGCATGTGGAGAATTGGGACATTTTACGACACAATGCCCTCGAAGAAGGAAGGGAAAAGAAGATTTTGATTCAAGGTTGCCGCAAAGAAAGGACGATGATGGGGATGATGATGATGTCACTCATGAGTTCTCATGTGCCTTAGAGGTGGGGCAAACATAGATCCGTAGTTCTTTTGACTTCAAGGAAAACGGACAGATCCCCTCGAGGTGCCCAAACTCTTAGATCACATACGGCTACAGGAGCCCTTAATGACAATAGCATGATGACTGAGCTGGCTGGTGTGAGGAGGATGGAAATAACAATTGGCAAGTAGGCTAGGACATTGCCGGGTGCAGTCAGAAAGGTAGGTGCAAGAAGAATAAATACTAAGGGTTGATGGACTCAACAACGTTGAAGGCAGAAAGGGGCCGGCAAATAAGCAGAGCACGAGGGTCAACGCAGAATTAGCAAGAAAGAGAGCTTCACCTTCGAGATGCATCCAGATTGACTTGTTTATCAAGTTTTGGGTGTGGATTTTCAATTGCTTAACTCTCAAATAACCGAGTTGCAGCGTGCCAGCTTAGCAAGTGGTAGTGCTATGGGCAAGATGATGCGCATTTGAGAGGAAATGCAGTGTGTATATATACATGTGTGAAGTGTTATGTACACACATGTATGTTAACGTAGTGGATGAGGGGTGCTAGCCAAGCATTAGCAACGAAAGGATCGATGCCATGGATCAAAGGTGGTGATGCTTCGGTGTAGAAGTATTGCTACAACAGCATTCCTCACTAAGAGGGAGTGTTGAATTTCGTGGTTGCACGGTGATGTGCTCTAGCTCAAACTTCAGGAGGGGCAAGAACACATGAGATCATAAGACCCGTAAAATCGCTTGAGAAATTCCACTCGTAGCTTAAGTTATTCAAATAATTAATTATTTTAATGGGGATCCTAAGTCTAACCTTAAGGAAATTAAATAATTAAAGCTAATTTAATTTAACATAAAGGTGAGAATGTTCTAAGTGACTTAAGATCAAAGTCTTCTAATCTTAGTCAAGCCGATTGCGTATTAGACCGCGCCGTTGATTCATCAACAAGAAAACTATAAAGGAAAGGTTTGGGGTCAATGGAGGAACACACACAAAGGACCCAGAGACTGATTCTTCCCATGGAGCAATACTCTGACGAAGATCAAATCTCGAGTGATTCAAAGGCAAGAGTGAGGGGCATATGCTGGATTGGTTGGACGACCGCACCACTAGAGTGGCACCCGATGATAATGAGAGGAATCCATGCCCAAGGATGAACCAAGAGACATTTGTACCATCAAATATCATCAATTCATCAGAAGCTTTTGAACTCTACTTCTATTTCTCATCATCCGCCCAATACCTAGATTCCACGCTCTACTGGGAATTGTAATAAGTGATGCTAGTAATGATGAACTTGAGTCGCATTGAGTCCGGTAATGTCTAGATGTTGGGACTCGATCAACAAGTGAGTACACCTTGGAGTGTCTTTTACTTGGTTAATTATTCCTTCTTTTAGCTAATTTAATAATTTTCTAGGTTTTTCACTATCGCAATGCCCTGAAGTCGGTGACGCTTGAAGGTTGTTCTCAATGCATCTTAGTGTTTAGAGTCAATGTATATTACCATACTAGATCACATTAAAATTTCTCGTGGAATTTGGTTAGTCTAGGTAGTGGATTTTTTAATTTTTTTAGATTTCCCGCAGTCAAAATTTGCAATAAAAATTGTAATTGGGATTGTAATAGTGTCGTCTAGAAGAAGTTGCATGGGGCATGAATATCCAAATTGCACCTCTCACCCTCAACTTTCTACTATGACACACTTTGAGGGGTTAATAATAAGTTTTGGACCTCAAAACCCACATTTCCTAAGTTTAGTGGAAATTGTGGCATTTAATTAGGCTAAAATTAAATAAAATAGAGAGAAATAAACTATTCCATGTGACAAAATACGTAGAAATGACTTGAAAATTATTCTAATTCAAAAAAGAGTTGAGTCAACGAACATGTGGAGGACGACCGAGCACACTACATCATTAATACATCATTTATTTATTTAAAATCGAATTTTCCATATAAGCGGCAATTACACACAAGGAAAATCAAATTTATTAAAGCTGCGCTGTGCATAAAAGGAATATTCCCATGGATCGCCTGATCAAGATCAAATGGGACCTCTTCACGAGCCATATCCGGAGTGCGACAACACCTTGGTCAGCCACTCGCAGGATTTAATTGTTCCTTGAGATTAGACTACATAGTCACTCAAAGGAAACACGCAAGCTTCTCGTGGACCTACTCGAAGATCACTCAAATATTCATGTACTCGTCAGCTTGGTTCGAGTTTGTAGTGGTGGACTTGGTGTAGTGTGGACTTCGTCTGGGGTTTATGGATGAGTTCACTAGATCATATGGGAATTTGATTTCCCTTGGTGTACAAAGAAATTCGATTTGTTCTGGGTGTCTCGCCTTCTCCATATGGAACTTGGCTTACCTTTACTTGGGATTTGCTCCAAGTTCAATTCTCACATGCATTCATCCTTGGGAATTGTCTTTGACCTTTGCTATAACAAACCCATGGGCTATTGTATTGTATCATGTTATGAGCTATTGGGCTTGGAGGAAACTCTATTTTTGCATATCAATAAAATCAAGAATTTGAAGCTATTTGTGCTGTGTTCTTTTGCTATGAGGTGATTTTCTCATACTATTGCTATTTTGTTTGAATTCATTTACATGTTTGATCGCATTAGTTTATATTTGCCTTCTAGTTGGATTGATACATGCAAGCTATCTTGCATGTATCATTGATTTAGAGTAGTATTCTAGAAATAAGCTTGCCAAGTCATTTTCAGAGGAATGTTTGGTTTATCTTATTCATTATGATTCCTTAATCCTTTTGGTAAACTCGATATTTGTTCAAGTGTGTAGGGAAACTATTTGCATTAAAGTGTGAAAACTATCTCGGCATGGGAGAAGTCTCACATAGACCAACTCACTCCTAGATTCAAAGCAATCCAAGACTTGGCTATTTTCAACCCCAAGTCTTTCATCAAAGGAAGACCAAAGGGAGTTTTCTCGTTCTCTAGCTGTTTATCTGTCTATCTCTTGTTTTAAAATCTAAAAAAATTCCTTTCTTGTAGAGCGTTTAAAGTCATATTTGCTACTTCAAGAGCATTTTCTAGACTAGGCAAGAATGGGGGTTCGCCAACATTTCTTGGGCTAGTGTTTTTGTATATTGATTTGTACTTTAGATTCTCTTTTATTTCGATCTAACGTTTCTGATTTTCTTTCACAAAACTCCATAAGCTTGAGCGTGAACAACAAGGAGCTTGGAGGAAAAGATGGCGAAACTATTTGATCCTCCTTGCATGCAAAGCCTTCCATTACCTCAAAATTGAATTTAGGGGAGGCCGTGAGAACTTTAGGACAGTGTTAACATGATCTTTGCCGTGGGCCTTGGAGCTTTGTAAAATTTATGTTTTGAAGGTTTTCCTTGAGTTTTTAGTTATCTTTGAAGATGAGATCTAGCTTTTTCCAAGCTCTACTTTCGTAAAAGATCTCCTTTTGGGCAACCTTCTTAGAGGCTCTTTTTCTCATTTGTAATTGCTAATAAAATAACTTTTTGTTGAGGAGCTTGGGATATTTTTCCCATGGTATCCCCTTTCTTTGGTTGAAGAGGAAAGAACTTTCTTGGGTGGATTGACTCATTTTCTGAATTTCATTTTCATGCATGCCAAATAATTAACAACTAATGCACTCTACATCCATCTCACTAAATTTTGGGTTTAATTAAACTTACATACATGAGCTCCAAAGGCTACAAACTTGAGAAAATCTCTTTTCATGTGTGAGTAATTCACATGGTTGGAAAGTTCCCATTAAGTTAATGTTTATGCTTCACTATTAGTCCATGCATGTTATACATTTTGAAGAACCATTGAAGCAATTTTTTAATGAGAACTTATTCCATTTCACTTGCTATTTAATGTTACAACTCACGTAAGTCTATTTTTCTCTCAAAGTTTGGTTCATTATTGCGTATGAGCGCTATCTCATTTCTTGTGGAACATTGCATGTATCATTGACTCAGGATTAAGACCAACATCGATTTTATACAAACACTCATTAAAACTTTACTTCCAACATAAGTTGGTTGTGTAGACTCTACGGACCCTCTTCACTTCCCCTATTGACTCTTCACTATGAGATCCACATAATTTGGAAGTAGGGTGATGTATGGGGATTGAAGAGTTGATTTGAAATATTTGTTGTAGAGATAGTTTAACTAAAATTAACCAAGAGCACTCTTCATCACATTTCTTCTTTACTTGTCTTTTTGATGGTTGTTACCCTATGCAAATATTGTGATGCTTACTTTCTCTATCTATAAAGTTTAATTTCATATTTAGCATCTTAATTTTAGTTGTTTCTAACTATGACAAGATATTCTTTAATGTTTTGATTTGGTTATCCCATAATCAAATTTTATTTGCAAATATCTTATGCTAACATCTTTGTTTCCATTTCAGAATTATTGTGTTTTCTAAATTTCTTTTTGAACATTATTTTTACTTTTGAGCACATTATTTGTAAAAGAATTCGCTGAAATGGTTTGTCATTATTATTTCAACGTTGCTCATAAATGCTCATGAATCTTTAAAATTAGATCCAGAATTTCAGACTTAGTCCTCCCAGAAAACTCACATCTTTAACTTAGTTTTCTTTAGGACCACCCCCCATAGCTAACCTAGGAGATAGCTTAAATGGAGAGAACGGAATAGGTGACAAATTTCCCTTCTACCGAATTCCTTGCCACCAACCACACCTTGTGGGGTTAAAGGATTTTCTCAGACTAACTAGTAGGTAGGTGTAGGCAAGAAGGCGGCAACATTTTGGCGCTCGTTGCCGGGGGACAGGTTCCTTTTCAGCCGGGAAAACGATTAACTTTTAGTTTGGCATATTTGAATTTTAGATTTAGATTCTTGCTCATGGCAACTCCACTCTATCTCTAATTTTGCAAGAGTCTCTACTAGGAGAAATTCAAGTGGTTCAGTTAGCCCTCTCCCGATCCCGAAAGGGTCTTTAGAGAGAGATTAAATAGACTTTCTCATAGTAGAGCTCTTTCTAGTCTTGGGCAAGAGGCTATTTCCCGACATTCATTTTCTGTTTTAAGAACAAGTTGAGCCTAACATCATGAATGATCTGCTCCTTGTAACTTTACTAACATTAGTCACACTCACAATATCCCGATAAGGCTATTGAAAGGTTGCCTTCTTTTCAAGGTAACAATGCCATTAGCACCGCATCACATGTGAAGAACTTTAATGTCTCATATCTTTAAGTGGTGTAACGTTGATAATCATGAGGATTTAAAGATGAGGCTTTTGTTCTCTTTAGAAGAGGATGCTCTTACTGGTTCATCGAGCACATGCTAACTCATATGATTCTTTACAAAAAAACTAATGCTTTCATGGGAAAGAATGGAGAGAGAAGAGAGAATAGTCATCCGATCGTGCCATTAGCACCATAAAGAAGAATGAGAATGAAACCATGGAGGAGTTTAACAAAAGATTCAGTACTGAATTACAAAAGCATGTCTCCAACTCTGTTAAACTCCTCCGAGACACAAATTCTTTATGCTCACATATTTAGATGCTTTTGGTGTGGACACTCGTTTATGAGAGTCGAGAAGAAAGGAGCTTGCAACTTTGGGTGTAGCTCAAATCGAAGCCTTGAAAATGGAGAGGGCTAAAAGCATCCAGAAAATTTGAGATTTCGGTTCAGGGAGGCCATCGAAATCAAATGATTCCAATGTATAAGGCTATGAAGACACTATACATGATTCTATTAAGGAAATAACTCCAACTACCAAGAGCATCAAAGCAAACCACACTAAAGAAATGCAAGCCACGCAGTAGGTTGGTGGCCATGGAAAGATTGCAAGTGCAAAGATTCCAACCTAGGCCAAATAATGGATGGCAGAAAATAGAGGCCTCAACAAGATTACAGTCTCCATAGGATTTTTAGTTATGTTAAGTGGGTTTTCACATGTGTATTCGTGTCGGCTTGGTGTAAATAAGCTCATAATAGTTTTCATTCCTAGGATGACTTTTAGAGGAGCTTCCTTGTATGTGTATAAATACAAGGTGTGTTAGAGGTATTTGAGCATCCATTTTGTGCATCATATATAAGAGAAAAGGGACATTGGAGGCAAGAAGAACTTGGTCAAGACAACTAGGAATTTCTCAAGGAGGGCTGCGAAGGGAGGCTACTACAGAGAGGGAGAAGAGGTTGCATGGATCCTTTTAGAGTTGTTTGTAGGATTGTTTCTTTAGTGGAGGAGGTTGAAAGCATCTTCAAGAGTCATGTGCTTGTTTGGGCAGCAAATGAGGTGAGATAACTATTTTGTGGGCCGTAGGTACAAGAGGAGGCCTGTGGTGCCTCCAGCCATACCACCTCTAAATGTGCCTACGATGGCCGACCTCAGAAAGGTGTCTACACAAGGTTGTCTGAGGGTGGTATAAACCCCGAACAACAACAACATGAAATCAAGGCATACTCCTTGGCTAGGCCGCATTGAATTATGTTTTTAGGACACCAAGGGCTATTTAAGATGCGTGATGCCTAACTACCATCGTTAGGAACAAAAACAGTAGACAAGGAATGTTAGGAAAGCCCTCAATAGGTAGCCAAGGTGACAAATACCACATTCATCCAAAAGTGGAAGAGGTATTTATTAATGAGTGGGTTTGACGCTAGGGATGTAGTGTTTAGATTGGACACATGTTGGATGACTATGGCATTTAGAGAAAGGGTTTCTTAGTGGGAAGATGCTACAATAGGAAGCACACATTCCTAGGAAGAGGACAACAACAAGAGTTGTGGATGGCCTCTTGTGGTGATGGTTTTATGGTGTCCTAGGTATAGACATATTGATGTGCCTAGATTTGTGCACATCCCATATTGCGCATCAAAGGGAAGATTGGTGAAGTTTGTTGACAATCCAGGTAAGGGTCTCCTAGGTGTGAAGATGCCTCAACTAGAGAAGATGGTGTGAAATTCCTAAAATCCGGAATCCTATTGTAATTGGAAAATATTCACCTAATTGTTAACCTTACTTAACACCATTTGCAAGCATTCACGGAAACACTAAATACATCACACCGCAACCTACACATATATAAAAATGTTGCAAACAACATAGTAGGAAATAAATAAACACACAATCGCCACCATTATTTTTGGACAAATGTCCCAGAAAAGCCAATGAGGAAACTGTAACAAAGTTCAGGGTTTAGATATTATGTATTTCTCGGAAAATTTCTGAATTTACTAAACAAACCCTATTGTTAAATCATGATTTACTTCTCCTCCTTACATAAGTTATTAACGTAAAAAATTCAGCATTAACATCGAAGTAAATACACAATATAACCTACACATATAGATCAAATACTAAATAACATGCTCATGTAATAAAGTGACACAAGGATTTTCCATTAAAATGTCCCTAGAAAACCCAATGCGGAAAATCAGGCGGTTAGCCTTGACTTCCGCTTAAGCCACAGTGCAGATTTGCAAGTGACAGTGCACCTGGGCACCAACCGGTTAACCCGACTCAGAGAACAGTGGCCTGCCATTACCTCTATCCCTACAAGACACGTAAAATCCGACTCATTCACACCCTCAAATGATTTACAAGAATCTACCTCCTTTCCCGTCTTCAGAATCCGCCGTCGCTCCTCGGCGCTCGCGCTAGCCTCTTGGCCTCGCGCACCTCTCGCGCTCGCAGCTGACCCGCGCCACCCTAGAAGGGGTTATGTTGCCCCCGCGCCGCCTAGTTGGGCCCCGCGGCCACAACCTTCCTTGGCCCTCGCTACCTCTATGCCGCCCCGTTGGGCTCTTGGCCGGACAGTCGGTAGTTGTTGCCTTGCGCCCGCTTCCGGATTGCTACTTCTCTACCCTCGTTGTACTCTTGGCTTGGGACCTGACCATCCCCCGCCGCAATCGAAACACTTCGAAATTCTTAGCAAACCACGCCCTAGAATCTCACGTGCTTCAAGGCTCGTCAAAGGTGTGTTCTCCAAATGACCCTAAGCCCTTCCCTTATACTTTTCGTTGGAAAACAAAAACGGCCATGATCTAATCTCTAAGCGATGACTAAGATAAGAAGCCGCTCGGAGTCCGCGTCACTTAAGTCATTATCATCACATGTTTAATTTAATTAACTTTAATCTTTTAATTTTTCTAAGTTAGACTTAGGTCCTTAATTAAAAAGATTAATTTATTAAATATCTCTTAAACCCGGAGGAATTCTTCAACGCTTTCTAGGTCTTCGAGATCTTGTGTACTCTAGTCCTTCCACAAAGTTTGGGAGCTATAGCACATCCGATGCTACCCAACACCCCAAAATCTCAAAACTCCCTCTTAGCTGCAGGAATCCGCTCTAGCAAAACACTTCACCTCGGCGACCGCTCCGATCTCTCGGTGTTGGTCTCTGCTACTGACAGCCAGCTCCGTTGTCTCTCATCATTGCGCTCGTCGCTACTCTCTCGTATTGTTTCCAAAGGACTCGCCACCGTCATCGCTACATTCGTACTCGCAATTCCCTCTCAAATTGTTGTATCGTGCCGCCAACTGCATTTCGCTAAACTCTGGGCGCAATAGTCGAGAGTAAGAAATTGAAGGACCATCACCAAATCTTTGACAGACAAGTCATTCTCATGTTGCATCTCATCACCGAAGTTCCAGGCTACTTTCCTCAAGGTTTGTAATATTCCTAACTGTAACATATAATTGGAATATTCGATTTTGTTTAGTTTTGTCAAGCCTATAGTTTATAAATAAATAAAAAGTGAGTGGAGAGGGTCTAACCTTACCTTTAAGTGAAATAAAGTTAATTTCAGCACAATAAGTTGGGGACTTTGTGGGAGCCAAGGGGCCAAGCACCACAAGAGAGGGACCACGTTAGCTCTAGAAACTTCAGAGAGGTTGGGCACGTGGCAAGAGATGGAGGTTACGGCGGAGATACCAGGGTTGGAGGAAGGCCAACGTTATGCAAGAGGGAGGAGCCTTTCATTGATTCTGACTTCGGTGTTGATGATATTGAGCTAGACATTTTGTCTTCTTGAGTACGCCGGCTATTTAGGCTCCGTCCGCAACACTATTTAGTGCATCGAGGTCTCCGGCTGGAGATCTCGCCCTTAGCCCCGGGGACTTCGAGTGACTGCCGGCAAGGTTATTTCTTCAATATTTTTGAGAGGTTTTTTTTGTTTGGGTTTTCTCTGTGGAGTCAGCTGCGAGAGACTGTACTACCGGGAGAGAGGACGCAATCCATTTTGGAGGTGCTCCTAGACGGATTTCGCAGATTGAGCTAAGATTTTGAGTGAGGATCGCCAGCCTTGCCCGTGGGAAGATTTTGGTGGAGTTTGAGGCGGTGTTTCAGTCATTCTAATTTAGCCTGCGTTGCAGCCTTGGAGGCCGTCACCCCGGCGGGGTATTTTCCGGGAGGTCGGGGGTCGGCCATTTTTGCGGTTTCGGTTTTGTCGAGATTGGTGAGAGGAGGACGGCATTTCCGCCCGTCTTCGGGAAAGGATCAGCCCCTAGTCTTCGCTCATTCAAGAGGGCAGCCATAGCGGCGCTTTCCTGTGCCACTGACGCAGCTCGCAGAGCGGCCATTTCCTATATATTCTCGAGAGTATTTTCATTTACCTTGTTTTGCAGATTAGGTGCCATCACTCGATCACCTATTACTCTATTGTCTTCGGATGGAAGCAAAATGGCTTAGCATTTCCTCTCTATGTTTTCTGGATGAGTTGCCGTATTTTCTTCTCTCGCTTATTATGTCTCAAACCGTTATTTTTATAGACTTTGAGCATTCTAGTTCTATACCACTTGGTGTGTTTATCTTTCTACCTAGACAAAGTAGGGTCCGAAAAGGGCCAGCAGCCTCCGGACTTCGTCCTCTTTCGCAGGCGAAATATCCGTAAATGCCCTCCCAAATTCATCTCTGAAGTTGGAGTTTGCCGTGTTTTAGAGATATCCCGAAACGGGATATTATAGTGGTATTAGAGCATAGTTTTCCTCCGCCTGCACTGTGGTCTATGACACCTGGGAAGAGACCATATATTTGTTACAAGAGGCAGAAGCAGAGAGACCCAGTGGAGGCTGTGTTGGAGAACACCACGGAGAGGGAGATCGTGTTCGGTGGTAATAAAGCAGAGAGAGAGCCCGTGATAGATGCAACGTATACTCAGACATCTGTGGAGGCAGAGGCAGACCGATGTATGACACAGGCCAAATAACAAGCTTGGGGAGGCACTCCTCAAATCAAGGCAGATTTAGCCGCATGTATCGAGGTGATAAGCCCAGATTCACCGCCGTAAAGGCTAGACAACAGAGACCCCACGGTTTTCCTGTAGAGAGGGATCGCACATCCCACCATTTGTCGGAGCATGGTGTCGCTTTCTGCCGTGATACTCCCGCCGATGGCTTCACGTGCACCTACCCGCTTATCATGCCCACTTTCGGGAGCGCATACACAGGCAAGAGCCCAGCAGAGGCGTGAGGCCCGGACACATGGGGGAGTATTTTGCAGTAGTATCGTGCCTAGTGAAGGTAGAGTTCGTGGATGCTCTCTCATTTCAGGATTTTATCTTGGGCCCAAATGTGGGATAGTGACTCACGACCATCATAGAGGGCACCGACATTATCATGATGGAGATTCCCACCGCACATCTAGACTGATGGCCTACGTTTGATGGCTCACTGTCAGTTTTCGGCAAAGTCTTGGGTGAGAAGCCGGATATCTATTTCCACGAATCCAGATGTCTGAGACTCGAGGCCATCAAGGTGGCGACATCACATTTGGATGGTGAGGCCTGGGATCGGTGGTTCCATGTGGGATGGTCACACTCGGCATTCTACAAAGGACACATATCACAGGTGGTTGATTTGACCGAGGGATCCCAACAACACTTTGTTGAGCCGACGAGGCTCAAGGTGACCGGGGAGCCCGCAGACATATACGTTGCATCTCTTGAGGGTTTCGTTGATGATGCGCATCTATCCGCATGGATGATCTATATGTTTGTGGAGGGGTTAGCGTAGCCACTTCGGGTCTAGTCGTGTCTACTAGACCCGCCGACACTTCGTATGCTATCAAAGTAGACTCGAGATTGACAGATGCATTGCTCAGACTCGTACACCTTACCCCCGCAGACAGTGGTCGGGGTCCAAGGGGAAAGATGGAGGGTTCCACCCCAAAGGGGAATCCAGGATGTATCTACGTATAGATGATGATGCCGAGGGCGCCGAGGAAGAAGCGGCTATGCTTCACTTGTCGTGAGCCATGGGCACTAGGCAGGGGAAGCCGTCGGCAAAGCACACTTCATCGATGCACGTATGGTCGAGTGGAGAGGTATACTAACCGAGAGATTTGATGGATTTTCGCCTTTAGTCCCAAGAGCTCCGAGACGATGCAAGCAGTCTCGTATGTTCTAGAGTTGGCAAGTGACGATGGGTACCTACACCGTGACCGATCACTTTTTCGTGGTCAACATACTAGATACCAATGTGGTATTGGGTGTTCAAAGGGTTGATTACCTGGGAAGGTCACCGTCGCATTGGGAGGCCTTAGAGATGGAGTGGGATGATAAGAAGACCGGGAAGCACGAGAAGACAAGGATGCATACTTACCCACCTCGATCGTTTCGCACACCGAATGGAAGCAGAGCTTCGAAAGGGAGACATAGAGTGGGCTGAGTCATGGGCATCGAGGCAAAGACCATCGTCGAGTAGTTCACCCGATGGAGACAGCTATCCTCTGACAGTATGATGTAGTGTTTGGGGATATACCACCAGGCCGGTTACCCACCGAGGCCTGGTGCACACCATCGAGCTTGAGTGTGGTATTCAGTGTGATCACTACCCCTTGCAGGCATCCAAAAGCCCACGAGATGGGATTGAGCAAGCCATCCAGAGTTGTCAAGCCTCCTGGGCACATCGTACCGAGCACGAGTCCATCGCTCTTCCGTAGTGTTGGTGAAGAAGAAGGACGGTACACCTCGAGGATGTGCACCGATTACGCGGCCCCGAACAAGAAGACCCTCGAAGAACAAGATCCTATACCTAAGATCGAGCTGGGTGATGATTGTGAGAGGAGCCAAGTTCTTCTCGAAGATTGATTTGGAGATCGTGGTATCGTCGTACTGCAGGAGGGAACGTGATCGGCCTCAAGACCGCCTTCTGGTGTGTCATTATGGGCACTTTGAGTTATTGGTAATGCCTTTGGGCCGACCAACGCACTGTACCACCTTTCGCCTTGTATGAACCATATCTTCCGGCGTTGTACTATCTCGGAGGAAGTGCTTGTATTGGTCTTCTTCGATGACATACTCATATATAGCAAGACTTGGGAGGAGCATCTCCAAGATATAGAGGCAAGATACGCATCTTGGAAGAGCAAATGGGCTCTATGCTAAGCTCTCCAAGTGTGAGTTGGGATGACTAGGATGTTGTTTGGGTCATATTATTGGGAGGGACTGAGGAGGGTCCATGAGGAGAAGATTAGAGCCATCGAGATTGGCCGCAGCTAAGGAATGTGACTCGAACTTCGAGGGTTCATTAGGATATGTACCTATTACAAAAGAAGTCATTAGAGGTTTCTGCTGTGCCTTGCCGCACCCCTTACAGACGACGAAGAATAAGAGTCATCAGCTTTGAAATACACAGGCCGAGCCTTGATAGGCTCTGAGGTGATGAGTAGCTCTCAAAGGCTTGCATTTTTGGATTTTACATAGCCATTTGTCTTGGAGTGTGATGTGTGTTGGGAGAGGGATCGCCCAAAGATTGATGCGTTGTGGGGGACACCTGAGCATTTTGAGAGCCTAAGCTCCTTCGCAAGAGAGGTTGTATTCTATATACAACAAGAAGATGTTGGCCATCATGCATGCCTTGGCCACCCGACAAGATTTGGTAGGGAACAGTTCATGGTGAGGATCGATCACAAATGTTCCTCCGTGCTTTTGGAGTGCTTAAGCAAACTCTGGCATGAGGCGGTGCCAGGCGGGATCAAGAAGATCTACATATGACTTTGACATTGAGTATGTCAAGAGTAAGAATAACGTGGTAGCAAATGCCCTTTCACGTAGACCAGCCACGTTATCTCTTATGAGCTGATTATTGGAGGGCTCGACTTTTAGTGGAGTACTCCAAGGACGTATTTCAGTGAGGTGGCCGGATGGATGTGTGGCGAATGACAGGCTGTGCTTGGTTGATGAGATCATCTACCATGTGACAAAGATCTTCTTGACCGAGATACGCCTAAGAAGAAGATACCCAAGCATCACATGATTTCATTGGCAGCCACGGGGCTTACCAAAACCTGCCAGGCTAATAGAGAGAGGTCTTCCTGAAGGGCCCCACAGCAAGGAGGACGTACTCCCGCATACCTGTGGAGTGCGATGTTTGTCGCAGGAACAAGGAGGAGATGAGTCATCCTCAAGCAAAGACTCCAGCCTTCTTCCCATTCCGCTGTGAGGGGAAATGGGGAGAGCATATCGATGGACTTCATCACGTGGTTGCCCATGGTGCAGTATGATTGTATCTTTGTCGTCGTTGATCGGCCGACAAAGTATGCGCACTTTTTCGCCATATCTCACAGCAAGACACAAAGAAGACAAGTGGTCAGAAATGTTTCTTCAGTAGGTTGTGCCGTATGGTCTTCCTTAAGACCATCACCGTGAAAGGGACAACCGCTTCATGGGCGGATTTTGGCAGAGCTTTCCTCGGCTTGTGGGGACGGAGTTGACACCGAGTAATCGTGCTATCACCCACAGACATGGACGTACGGAGATAGTTAACAAGTGGCCGGAGGAAGCACGGCACGTGCCGGGGCGCCAGCAAGCATGCTGAGATGGTTGCATTTGGGGGAGTAATCGCTACAACACAACACATCACATGTCCATTGGTATGTCACCGTTTTATGCTTTGTATGGGTATCAATTTCATTCTTGCTACTGTGATGTTCTATGGCTAGCAAGGTTCCTAGAGCCAAGATTTGGATCCAAGAGAGTCAAGACATCCTCCGAGCTATCAAGGACAACATGGCTGGGCGCACAAAATCAAAGGCAGGGCGTCACGTAGGTCGTGGGTGGAGAGACAAGCTTGAGGTAGGGGACTTGGTCTACCTATGATTGCTGCCCATACCGGAGCAAGCTGTCGCCGTTGCTGAGCCGAGAAGCTCAAGCCTTCGCTTTTATGGGCCAAGGTTGCAGATATGCAAGGATTGGGCAGTTGCTGATGAGCTGGAGCTGCCCGGCGGTAAGATGTACAATGTTTGTCGTGCATCATGCCCGCAAGGCGCCTGGGCAGCAGACAAAGGATGAGGAGCTACCACCCACTAGATGATGAGGGGCACTTGTGCTGGCAAACGCAGGCTATTATTGATACCAGGGAGAGGCAAATACGGAGTAGGACAAATCGTGGAATTCTTGGTGAGGTGGAAGAATTTGCCTAGATGAGGATGCCACTTTGGGAGAGTGAGAAGATTTTGCAAAGATCCATCACTTCCCGCTTACTTGAGGACAAGCAAAATTTCCCCTTGCTGGAGGGAGACCGTAATATTCCTAATTAGCGACAACTAATTGGAATATTCGATTTTGTTTAGTTTTGTCGTCTATAGTTTGGTAATAAATAAAAAAGTGAGTAGAGAGTGTCTAACTCATCAGCAAGTGAAATAAAACACCCTCCTAGTAGCACAATGTTGTGACTTAAGGGGGGAGCCAAGGGGGCCAAGCACCACATAGAGAGGGGACCCACGTTAGCCTAGAAGCTTCGTGGCAGAGAGGCTGGGCATGTGGCAAGAGATGGAGGCTACGTTGAGAAGATGGCCTTAGGTTAGAGGAAGGCAAACGTTATAAAAGAGGAGGAGCCTTCTCATTTGATTCATTCCGGTGTTGATGATATTGAGCTAGACTTTTGTCTTCTTGAGAACGCTCGGATGTTTAGCCTGGCTCCGTGCGACCGTTTAGTGCATTGAGGCTCTGGCCGGAGATATCGCCTTCTAGCCCAGGGGGACTTCAGTAGTCGCTTCGGGCAAGGTTATTTCTTCGCATTTTGTGAGGTTTTGTTGTTCGGGTTTTTCATGAGTCAAGCTTATATAGATCGCGCAAGCCCATCGGGAGAGAGGACGTGGCCCATTTTGGAGGTGCTCCTGACGGGATTTCGCAGATTGAGCCGAGACGGAGCGCAGGATCAACCTTTGCCTCGGAGGATTGTGGAGTTTGAGGCGTTGTATCGGTCATTCTTAATTAGCCTCTCGCGTAGAGCCTGAGGCCAATACTCCCTCAAGGGGGTGTTTTCCGGAGGTTTTCGAGGGTCGGCCATTTTTGATATGGATTTCCGGGGTTTGTTGGGATTGCAGGAGGAGAGACTGCATTTTGCGCTCATTCCGGCAAGGGGATCAGCCCCTAGTCTTCGCTCTTATCTCCCAAATAGTAGGCACGACACAAAATAGCCTTTTCCAACAACTGGGATGGGGCCGTAGAGCAAACATTTCGTATATTCTCGAGAGTATTTCTTCACTCGCCTTGAGCAAGATTAGGTGTCATCACTCCGATCACCTATTGTACTTCATTATATTGTCGATTAATAAAATGGTTTAGCATTTTCCTATGTTTCTCGATGAGTTTCCGTATTTTCTTTCTCTCGTTATTATATGTCTGTTGGTAATCGTTATTTTATATATTCTTGAGCATTCTAGTTCTATACCACTTGGTATATCTTCACTCTTAGACAGTAGGCCCCAAAGGGGCTGTGTAGCTCTCCTCGTGATCTCGTCCTCTTTCTCGTAGGCGAAATATCCGGCAAGCCCTCCTACCCACTGTTGGAGTTTGCCGTGTTTTGCAGATATCCCCGAAATGGGATATTGGCGTTGTATTAGAGCATAGTTCGGTTTCAAATATGGTCTATGACACCGAGAAAGAGACCATATATTTGTTACGTATATGTGAAGCACAGACCATGAGTGTAGTTGGAGAACACCTACGAGAGAGGGATCAGGAATGTGGTGGACACAAAGAGCAGACAAACAGAGCCCGTGATAGACGCAAAAACAGAGGAGCCTCGTATTAGATTTAGAGTGCGAGAGGGCCGATGGCAGATGACAATGTAGGCCAAACAATTTGGGGGAGGCACTCCTCAACCACGTGTGATTTAGCTGCATGCATTGAGGTGATGGGTCGAGATTCACCGCCGTAGAGGCTAGACAAGCCGTGAGACCCACGGTTTTCCAAGTAGAGGGATCGGGGGTACATCCCACCATTTGCCGCAGCATGCGAGCCGCCGCCGTGATACCCTCGCCGATGGCTTCACGTGCACCTACCCGTCACCATGCCCACTTTCGGGGAGCGTACACAAAAGGTGGAGCCTGCGAGGAGGTGGCCTAGACACATGGGCGAGTATTTTGGTGCATCGTGCCTATGGGCAAGAGTTCAGGGATGCTCTCTCATTTTGGGATTTAGTTCCGGCCTCCAACGGGGATAGACCCCGCGACCATCATAGAGGGCAATCACATTATCATGATGGAGATTCCTACCGCACATCTAGCGATTCCATTGCCTACATTTGATGGCTCATCAAACAAGCTCAATGGTAAAGTCTTGGGTGGAAGCCGGATATCTATTTCCAAATTTTGAATCCGTATGTTGGAGACGAAGGCCATCAAGGTGGCGACATTACATTTGGATGGTGAGGCCCAGGACCGGTGGTTCCATGGGATGGTCACACGGCATTCACAAAGGCGGACGACATATGCCGAGTTTACTGTGAGGTCGATGGAGCGATTTGACCTTAACAACACTTTGAGTTACTCACGAGTTCGGCGTACTAGGAGCCCAAAAGACATATATTGTAGACTTTTTGAGGGTTTCGCTGATGGTGCTGCATCTATCCGCAACACCTGGATGATCTATATGTTTGTGGAGGCTTAGCAGAGCTACTGTGTCTATCGTCTACTAGACCAGCGACACTTCAGATGCTACTGCAACAGGACTCGAGATTTCACAGGATGCATTGCCCAGACTCGTACACCTTACCCCCGCATACGTGCTCTGGGCCCAAGGGGAAGATGTGAGGATTCCACCTCCAAAGGGGAATCCAGATGGGCACAGATAGATGATGATGCCAGGAGGGCGTCGAGGAAATATTGTATGTACTATGCTTCACTTGTCGCAGGAGCCGTGGGCATCGAGCACAGTGTGTCAGCTGGCAAAGCACACTTCATTGATGCACAAATGGTCGAGCGGAGAGGTATACCGACCGAGAGCTTTCATGATTTTCGCCTTTGGTCCCAGAGCCCCGTACGATGCAAGCAGCTCCGCATGTTCCAGAGTTGGCGTGACGATGGGTACCTACACCGTGACCGATCATTTTTTCGTGGTCAACATACCGACAACAATGTGGTATTGGGTGTTCAAAGGGTCGATTACTCGGGGAAGGTCACCACAGATTGGGAGGCCTTAGAGATGGAGTGGGATGATAAAGTAAGATCAGAGAAGCACGAGAAGATCCGCGGATGCACACTTACCCACCTCGCATCGTTTCGGCACACCGTATGGAGTGCGTACGGAAGGGAGACATAGAGTGGGCTGAGTTGTGGGTATCAAAGACAGAGACCACTACTGAAAGAAGGCCACTTTGATATACAAAGCATCTCGATGTATGATGTAGTGTTTGGGGATATACCACCAAAGTTGGCTACTGCATCGAGGGTTTGAGCACACCATTGAGTTTGAGTGTGAGACTAGGCGGCATTCATTGATTTCATATCATCCCAAAGCCTATCGGATGAGATTTGAGCGGCCATCTAGGAGTTCTGTCAGCACATCACCGGAAAATATTCATTGCTTCTTCCATAGTGTTGGTGAAGAAGCAGCATCGACACTCGAGGTGGATGTGCATTGATTACGTGGCCCCGGACAAGAAGACCCTAAAGAACAGTATCCTATACCCCAGGATTGATGAGTTGATGGATGAGGCCGAGAGGAGCCAAATTCTTCGAAGATTGATTTGAGATCAGTGGGTGCCCATCATATTCAAGGCAGAGGGAAGATTCTACTGGAGTTTTGCTATGCCTTTTGTGCCGACCAATGCACCACCACCTTCTGGGCTCTTGCATGAACCATATCTTCCGGCTAGCCATCTAATAGTTTAGCTGGTCTTCTTCGATGACATACTCATATATAGCAAAGATTTGGAGGAGCATCTCCAGCATATAGAGTAAGTAAGATTACGCATCTAGAAGATAGCCAAAGCAGCCTCCTATGTGAGTTTGGGATGACGATGTTGTATTTGGGTCATATTATTAGAGTGGACGGGAGTGAGGGTCCATGAGGAGAATATGAAGCCATCGCAGATTGGCCGAGCGAGGGAACGTGATGGAACTTCTGAGTTCATTGGGATATGTACCTATTACAAAGGGAAGCTCACAGGGTTTTCAGCATCTTGCCGCACCTCTTTGCTGATTTGACGAAGAAGGGGCATTCAGCTTGGTCGACATAGCAGAATAGCCTTTGATAGGCTCAAGAGGTGATATAGTCGCCCAAGGTTGCATTAATGGATTTTACACAAATACTTGTCTTCGAGTGTGATGCGTCTGGGAGAGGGGATCGCGCATTGATGGGACACCGAGTAGCCTTGAGAGTCGTGGGCTCCTTCCGCACGAGGTTGTATTCGTATACGACAAGGAGATGCGTCATCATGCATGCCTTCGCTAAATTCCGAGCGCATTTGGTAGGAAGAGAATTGTGGTGAGAACGACTACAAACAGCCTTCCTGCCTTTTGGAGAAGAAGAAATGCAGAGAGGGTGAAGAGAGATCAAGAAGATCCATGATACATTTACATTGAGTATGTCGAAGGGCAAGAATAACAATTGTAGCAAAGATGTCTTTCGCGTAGGACTCAGCCCACGCATTCTAGAGCTTGGATACGATTGAGGGCTCACTCTTTAGTGGAGTACTCCTAAGACAGAGGTTGCATGTGAGGTGTCAATAGAACAGTGGCTGATGACAGGGGACAGGGTGGTTAATCGTATCATCTACTACAGATAGGACTCTTTGACCGAGGGATCTCACTAAGAAGAAGATACTCTAGGCATCACATGATTCTCCATTAGCAGCCATCAGTGGGTTTACCAAAATCCCACAGGGCCATTAGAGAGATATTCTCCCTGAAGGGCCTCAAGGAGGACGTACTCCAAAGACATCGTAGGGAGTGATGTTTGTCGAGGAACAGAAGGGGGAGATGAGTCATCCTACTGTGACCGTTAGAAAATGCCTTCCCATTCCGAGGGGAAATGAGAGCAATATTTGAGTGAGACCCCCATCACGTGTGGTTGCCCCATGGTAGCAAAGGATTGGCTCTTTGTTGCCATTGATTAGTTGACAAAGTATGCGCACTTTTTCCATATCCGCGTAAGCATACGTGCCAAAGATAGGTGGCCGAGTTGTTCTTCGTAGAGGTTAGCCGTGCGTCTTCCAAGACCATCTAATGGGCAGTGACAAACTCGCTCATGGGCAGATTTTTGGAAGGAGCTTTTCTAGCTTGTGGGGACGGAGTTGACACTGAAAATTGCTTATCACCGCGTACGGATGGAGCATCAGAGATAGTTAACAAGGGCCGGAGGGTTACTTGCGTAACTATGCCGGGCAAGTGTGCAATGTAGAGCATGGTTGAGATGGTTGCATTTGGGGGAGTAATCGGCTACAACATGACACATCACATGTCCATTGGTATGTCACCGTTTTATGCTTTGTATGGGTATCATTCCTTATCTTTGCATTAAGGGATGTTCTGTGCTAGCAAGGCTCCTAGAGCCAAGATTTGGATCCAAGAGAGTCGACATCCTCCGAGCTCTCAAGGACAATGTGGCTACAAAGACAAAACCAGCAAGAGCCGTATGCCGACAGGTCGGTGGAGAGACAGCTTGAGGTAGGGGACTTGGTCTACCTACGACATGCCCATACCGGACAATGCCGTTGAAGCAAGGGGAGATGAGAAGCTCAAGCCTCACTTTTACGGCCATGTCAAAGGTGATACCAGATTGGGCAAAGTTGCGTATGAGCTGGAGCCGCCCAAGGCAACAAGATCCACAATGTTTTTCATGTATCACGCCCGAGGCGCTGCACTGGGCAGCAGATAAAGGATGAGGAGCTGTCACCCAGCCTTAGATGATGAGGGGCACTTCGTAAAAAGGCAGGCAAGAGGGCTATTATCACCAAGGAGAGGCAAATGATTTTGAGTAGGATAGTCCGGGAATTCTTGGTGAGGTGGAAGAATTTGTCGAATGAGGATGCCACTTGGGAGGAGGAGAAGATTTTGCAAAGATCCATCACTTCCGCTGCTTGAGGACAAGCAACATTTTTCCGGGGAGATCGTAATATTCCTAATTGCTTGTCAGCCAATTGGAATATTCGATTTGTTTAGTTTTGCCATCTATAGTTTATAAGTAAATAAAAAATTGAGTGGAGAGGGTCTAACTCATCATGAAATAAAACACCCTTAGTAGCACAACGTTGACTTAAGGAGTCAAGGGGGCCAAGGCACTATGTAGAGGGGACCATGTTAGCTCTAGAAGCCAGAGAGGTTGGGCACCGGGTAAGAGATGGAGGCTACGCTGAGGAGATGGCCTTAGGCTGGAGGAAGGCCAACGTTATAAAGAGGGAGGAGCCTTCTGTTTGATTCATTCTCGTGTTGATGATATTGAGCTAGACTTTTTTTTCTTTCTGAGCACCGCATTGCGGAGTTCGTCATAAAGATCGTTTAGTGCAATGGTCTCCGACGGGAGATCTCGACCTTAGCCCCGGGGACTTCGAGTGCCTCGCTCGAGCAAGGTTATTTTTCGCATTTTGTGAGAGGTTTTGTTGTTTGGGTTTGTTGCGGAGCCGGGCTTCTTATAGACTGCGTGCTCATCGTGAGAGAGTAATTTAGGTCCATTTTGGAAGTGCTCCTGGACGGATTTCAGGCAGAGATTGAGCCGAGATTTTGGCGCAGGACTCGCCGTTCCGTGGAGGATTTTGGCAGAGTTTGAGGCTAAGAGCCTACTGGTCTACTGACTTCTACGCAGCCTTGGAGTACAAACATCTAAGGGGTGTTTTCTGAGGTTTTGGGGACACCATTTTTGATATGGTTTCCGGTTTTGTTCGGGATTGGTGAGTAGAGGAGGTTTGGTGATTTCCAACTCATTCCTAAGGGATCATCCCTGTCTTCTACTATTCTAGGCAAAAGAGTAAACATACGTAGCTTCAAAGAAATTCGGGACGTTCGTAGAGCTACTATTTCCCGTATATTCTGAGAGTATTTCTTCACTTGCCTTGCTAGGATTAGTGCCATCACTTCCGATCACCTATTTTACTTCATTATATTCCTCATATTAATAAAATGGCTTAGCATTTCCTCTCTATGTTTCGGGATGAGTTGCCGTATTTTCTTTCTCTACTATTATATGTCTGCTGTACTGTTATTTTTATATATTCTTGAGCATTCTAGTTCTATACCACTTGGTAAGCATTCTTTTCACCAGGACAGAGTCTGGTGGCCGGTAGCCTCCGGATCTCGTCCTCTTTTCAATGGCGGAATATCCTAGAATGCCCTTCCAAATTCTCCATCTCTGCTTGGAGTTTGCCGTGTTTTAGAGATATCCCTTAAACGGGATAATAGCAAACGTTGTCCTCCGCAGGTTAATGGCACAAGGCAGCCTTCACACTACGTGCACCCTCCGCGCGTCTCCGTGCCGCCTTCCCTCACGCCATCGTCGTGACCGCATCACTGCCCTCCTCTCCAAGGTGTCGGCCTCCCCGTCCGCTTCATCCGTGATCTTTTACACCGTTGACCACACTTCGCTGAATTCACCCCGCAAGGGGTATAACTCCCATTTTTTTCTAAATGGGATTCTTCATGTTCCGACGTGGTTGTTTCATTCGTATTCCATCATCAAATATCAATACGCTTTATAATGATAAACCCATTCCCGCATGTAATGATGCAATGATCTAAGTAATCGTTAATGTATGTAACAACCAGTGCTTCCAGTATGTTGTTGATGATCTCATCCTAGGAGGTTTTTGTCTTCACTGACTACTGCGTTGGACGGCAGAGTTTTTCCTTCCAAATTTTACCCCAAAGCTAGGGTGTGGATTTTGTCATCAAGATGCTAAGTGAGTCCTAGGACTATCGAGTCTTGTAAAGTAGTTGAATGCATTTATCACATCATATTTTGAGTCAGCAGAACGGTATTTATTCGAGGTCTATGTGTCATTTTCCTCTTCATGTATGTAATGTATTATCTCAGTAAAAGAGGGTTGGAAAAATAAGTATAATCCCTCTTAGTCAATTATCAAATTTTCTGTCAATTAATTAATAAAATCATAAACCAGAAATTTAATTAATTTAGGGTCCTAAATTAGGATTAAATCTTAAAGGCAAAATTTGTTGGTCCTTGGAAAAGACGACAAATTTCAAGCCAAGGGAAGATGAATTTTAGAATATTGGACCCTTGGGCCCGGTGGTTAAGTCAAGGTCAGGTTTTAGGTAATTAACTCAAAAATAATATTTTATTAATTAAAAATGAAATTAAATGATAAATTCGTTTTTTTCCTGAAATTCTTAATTTCAATGTTCCTGATTAAAAGATAATTAAATCTTTTAATTATTGAGATTATTTTGGATTTGTGACTCATCCAAACTCTAGCTAGGAGATCCTGTCCTATAATTTGAGGTCTTTGTCATTCTTGGAGTCATCCGATTCCTGTAATCGTACCCTGTTTCCAGAAGCTCTTGTAAACTTTTTTGAGGAATAAAGCTAAAGACTTTGTATTAACTGGATGTTCTCTCGCATCTATGGTGAATTGTCTCCCGAATCAAGCATTTGTTTTGCATTCTATGGTTGATGACCTTCATGGATTAACTTCGCATATAGGTATCTTATGCAGCTTTCCGGGTTTATAAAATAACATTTCCCGATTTTTCTAAGGGTCTCAGTGTTGTTTCTTTAAATCTCTATCAATCTAAGGTCCGGATCTAAGTGTGTGGTGGAAATTTTTGGCAGATCAAGGCTCGGGGAAGTCTTCGGCCGGGACTTGACTCCCAATAAACATAAATCTCGATAAGCTCTTTTATTTGTTAAATTTGGGTCTATCTTACGATATTTGTGATTTTGCAGGTTTCCCGCGTTCGTGCCTCTCACCTAAACTTTAAATTTCTTCAAAATTGTGCTAAACGGGTTTAGATCCGACCATGAGGGTTTCAAATTGTAAATTAGTTGTAAATTTGTAAAATTTCTTAGGGATTGTCGTGGTTTAATCTTTAATCAGCGTGTGTGTCTTCGTATCCGATCGATTGTTGGTAAAAGGTAAAAATAAATCTTGAAAATTTTTTTTTAAGATCTAAGGTAGATCTAGCTTCCAAAGCTATCCAGCCTTTAAGTCTCCACTCGTGAACGAATCAAGGCATTGGTCTGGAAGAATTTTGAAGATCCGGCTTAAAAAGAGAAATTTTAACTTGAATCTGCGGTATTTGTGTGTAATCGGGTTTATTTAAATTCGTTGTTGTATCCACGACGGCCTCCCCGGCTTACTCTCCACCTCACATCACGTCCTTCAACCCGCGTAACTCCATTTCTCTCCGCATCACCATCCTTGCTATCCATCTTCTTCACGCCGTCCAAGCCCTAACCCTAGCCGCATTCTTTTCCGCAAACGCCGGTTTGTCTGGGGTTTCGATTCCTCCTTCATTCAAAACCCCCGACCGTTCCGTCCATCCGCCGCCTGGGCCTCACCCCATACCACCGCGTCTGCCGTTCTCTTCGTCATCCATTTTCTTCCGCGGCACCGTAATCAGAAATTAAAAACGCAAAACAAACATAACGTATGCCATTAGTGATTCTGTTTAATCGACGTAGTTTTAGTTTTAACGGATAGATTTTAATGATCTCATAGTGTTAGTCTGTGTATTTGTTAAAGCTCCGATTTTTATTTGATAAGGCTCGCTTAGAGTTTTGTTTAATTCGACTATAGCAAGTCTTGATTTGTTTTCATCTTTGTTTAGATTTTAAATTGTAGTTTTAACTTGTTTAATTTAGTTTAATTAATTTTTGTTTTTTTAGTTTTAGCGTAATTTGATTTTAATTTTTAGCTTAGACCTTTTTTTAGTTTTAAAACTAACTTTAGATTTAAAAAAAAAAATTATAAAAATTATAAAACTTCAAAAAATCCAAAAAAAAATATAAAATCCAAAAAATAATAAAAAATTCTCAAAATATCTTTTATGGTCAAATGAGCTTTTTTTGAAATTTTATCTTAAGAGGATCAGATAAAATCAATAATTTGTCCTGATCGAAATTAATTGAGCATTTGGAATCCCTATATCTTTATTATTCATGGTTGTGGTGTTTTTAATCAATATCATTGATCAATCGTGTTTCCATAAGCAGCAGCTAGTCATCATCACCTGTTTGTCGCTGTTCAGATCTGCTTGACTCCATAAGGCACTCTGGCCTAGTGCTAGGAAATCTAATCCGTGAATTTCATATTCCGTCAAGTACTGATGTTCAGTCGTGTCTCCCAGATTTATCCTTCATTTCTAAAAGGGTCTACCTCCTTAGCCCAAGAGACACGCAAGAGAGAGGATTAGATAAATGGTGACAAATTTCTTGGGTCCGAGCCGTTGTCGCGTACTCTAACAATCCGTGCGACAACATTTTGTCGCGTGCCTGTGGATAGAGCTTTTTCCGTCCCTAATGAATTTGTTATTTTATAATCTTCTAATCTCTTTCGCCTATCCACACCTCTCCGTCGCAAGGGATCACATTTTCTTGCGTTTTCATCTTCTTCATATTTTCATCGTCTTATCTTTCGTCATATCACTAATCATTTCATCATCATCTTTAGTACCTGATTATCGGGTTATTTCTTTGTTTGGGTGGCGACTCCACTTATTCATCTTTTTACTCCCAGACAAGAATCCCCCCGATATCCATCCGTTTATCTCTCGATTGTTTGCTTAGAATTAGTTTCATGCTCCAAGTGGCGGTATCGAACTCTTTCATTTCTTACAAGAGTCTCGCCAGAGAAGTTCGCTTCGGAGGACCTTTTGACCTTATTCTTGAACACCTGGACCCTTTTCTAAAATCTTATAGACGATATCATGGATATTTTGCCCGCCATGTAATTTTGCTAATATTCAGTGGTTATCCCCATGATCTCCTCAAATGGATAAATTACCTATCTTTTCAGAGAAATGATGTTAGTGTTATCATTTGTTTGCTTTCACTAATCGGTGGAATAGAATTGCAATGGTAAATAATAATTTCGATGATGTAAAAATGAAAACTTTTTGTTCTTACTTTTGGTGAGGATGTTGTTGAATGGTTTACTTAAAAGCTCGATAATTCATTTGATACTTTTGAATCAATTGTAGTCGCTTTTAAGAAAATATGGTGATAAAGGGAAGATCGACATTCGTAACAGATCAAGATACAAAAAAGAAAGAATGAAACACGAAGAATTTAACAGAGATTTAATGGTATTTTTAGAGAAATATTCAAACTCATGTTTCCCCCGATGGATCTCTTCTCGAATTTTTACATTGATGCATTTGATTCGATACTTCGTATGAGTTAAGGCTAAAACCGCAATTATGCTTGTCAATTCTTAGCCGAGGAGATTGAAAAGGATAAGAAAGCATCCGGAATGTCCAAAACTCCGTATTTTGATAGATTCGACGTATACTAAGTTAAAAGAAATTGAAAAAGATGACGATGACCGTGTGAAAAAGTTGATGCGTAAACTTGAAAGCATGGAGCTTAATCATGCTAAAGAAATAAGTGTCTTACAAAGCAGTTTTATCCAAATGAAAGAGCTCAAACAAGCAGAATTTAACCTAGAAATAATAATGCTTTACAAAAGAGACCTATCTTATGAGCAGACCGACAAATCAATTTGAGTTCGCAAATCTTGTGGATGAAGTTCCTCCTTATTGTAGAGCCCAATATCTTCATGAAGAGGCTACTTGTCCCATTGTCAAAAGGATCATAGCTAGTAGAATGGCAAGGTCAAGTCATCAAATTAATGTTGCTGTTGGTATGACTATCACATGCATATAGAAGATCATGAAAGTCAAGTTAATGAACCAAACAAATGATTAAGGATGTGCAACCTGGGCTTATATGCAAATAATTCAAAACATGGAAGTAACCAAATCACTAAAATAAGATAATTTCCATGGAAGAAAAACATGTTAAAGAAATAAATCTCATGGAAAACAGTAAAAGAAGATAATGTAGTTGATCATTCTAATCAGATGACCATCATGGAAGCAAGACACACCCAGAAATGAATACCATGAAGGAAAATCACTTGTTAAAATGAGTTCCATACAGAGTTGCGAGTGGAAAAATTACATATACAAAAGTTTCACCTCGGAAATTGATTATGAAGATTCATCGACAGATCATGAGATTCTTGTCTCGCTAAAGCCTTTCCCATCTCATCATACGAGGATTTAACTATGGTTTCAAAAGGATGTTGAGAAAGACCAAGCTCATGTATCACCATTAACAGAGTATATCCGTAATAGTACTGGCTCATGCTCCAGTTCGTCGATATTTTGTACAAACATCTTCAAGATGAGGACAAGGAGTTTACAAAGGGGTCTCATTGTCGACATCGTAACCCACTCGAAGAAGAGAAAGAAGCAAAAAAGAAGTAAGTGGTTTGATTCGTCTCGCTAACAGAGCAAAGGTGGATATCTATATAAGACAAAGTCCTACATTATGCAAGATCGGCCATGGCACATCCGAAAAGCAGGCCCACACAGACTTGCCCGAAAGGTGCAAATGCTTAGCATACACTATATTGAGCACATCCGCTGCCACAGCATCCTTTGTATCGTATTTCTAACCCTACCTTATTATTTCAGTATTTCATTTTGGCAGCTAGAGTAGATTTATTTTCATGTTAAAGTAGAATAATGAATAAAAAGAAGAGCTTCTACTTTTCATGTGCTTAATGTTATATGATGATATTTGGATGGACGCTTACTTATGTAATGTTGTGTGTTGCTTGGATGCAGATTGGATTCTCTGTTATCTTCAACGGGCTGTAACGTGTCCCCAAGTAGAGCTGTGATGTTGACCACTTCGTCAACTACCCCATAGCAGTACACCCCCATTTTTTCAAATGGGGATTCTTCATGTTCGACGTGGTTGCGCCATTCCGGCATCACGTCATCGTCGATTGTGCTTTTATAATGATGTAAACCCATTCGCATGTAATGATGTAGTCGATCTAAGTAAGACCGTTAATGTATGTAACAACCTAGGTAAGCCTACATGTTGTTGATGATCTCATCCTAGGAGGTTTTTTGTCTCACCGATTTCCACAAAGTGATCGACGAGTTTTTCCCTCCACCTCACCCCAAAGCTAGTGGATTTTGTCATCGCATGCTAAGTGAGTCCTAGTGTTCACGGAAATCCTTGTAAAAGTAGTTTGAACTACTGGTCTAATAGATCACATGGAGTCGCAGAATCGGGTATTTATTTGAGGGTCTAAAAATGGGTTTTCCCCCTTCATGTATGTAAATGTATTATCTCATGTAAAAGAGGGTTGGAAAAATAAGTATAATCCTCTCTTAGTCAATTAATTAAATTTTCCGGTCACTAATTTAATAAAATCATAAAACTGTAAATTTAATTAATTTAGGTCCTAAATTAAGATTAAATCTTTAAAGGCAAAATTTGTTGGCCCTGGTAATGATTTTGATGTACCTAAGCCAAGGGAATATTGAGAATTTTAATATTGGACCCTTGGGCCCCGGTGGTTAAGTCAAGGCTTAAAATGGTAATTAACTCAAAAATAAGATTTTTGAGTTAATTAAAATTGAATTAAATGATAAATTCGTTTTTTTCCCCAAAATTTTAATTTCAACGTTCCTGGACAAAAGATAATTAAATCTTAGCTGCTGAGATTATTTTGGATGAGGATCATCCAAACTAGCCGTTAGAGATCTAGTCCTATAAATTTAGAGGTCTTGTCATTCTTGAGTCATCCGATCTCGAATCGTGCACTTGCTCTTAGAAGCTCTTGTAAACTTTTTTGAGGAATAAAGCTAAAGACTTTGTGGTTACAAATCCGGGATGTTCTTCCTCGCATCTATGTGGTGAATTGTCTCAAATCACATTGTTTCGTATCTTATACATGGTCTTCATGGATTAATCTTGGCTAGGTATCTTATGCGCTTCTTCGCTTATAAAGAATATCGATTTTTCTAAGGGTCTCATGTTGTTTTCTTAAATCTCTATCAATCTAAGGTCCTATCCTATGTGGCAAGAATTTTTTACATTTGGGCGTCTTCAGAAGTCTTCTGGGTTGGACCAAATTTGACTCCCAATAAACATAAATCCGATAAGCTCTTTATTTGTGCTAATTTGGCCTGTCATTTATATTTGTGATTTTGCAGGTTTTGGACACAGTCTTCACCTAAACTTTAAATTTTAAAATTGTGCTAAACGGGTTTAGATCCTGACCATGAGGGTTTCAAATTGTAAATTAGTTGTAAATTTGTAAATTTCTTAGGATTTAAAGGGGTTTAATCTTTAAACTGTATGTGTGTCTCTCGCATCCTGGAATGATGTCATAGAAAGGTGGTGTTAAATCGAATTTTTTTTTAAAGATCTAAGGTAGATCAGCTCTCCAGCCGATCGTCTCAAGTCTCCACCGTGAACGAATCCAAGGCTATTGTCCAAAATTTTAAGATCCCAAGTTAAAAGAGAAATTTTAATAACTTGTAAGAAGACTTCGTGTACCTGGGTTTATTTAAATTCCGTTTGTTGTATCCCATCGACGTGCCTCTCGCCATCGACCTCATATCCACGTCCCTTCAGAATCTCACAACTCCATTTTCCCGCACTCACCATCCTTTTTGCTATCCATCTTCGCCGTCCAAGTCCGCAACCCACGCATCTCTTTTCCCGCAAACGCCTGCTCATTCCGTTCACCCTCCTTCATTCAAAACCCTCATCTGCCTCGTCCATCTTCTGGCCGGGCCTGCCCCATACCACCTCGCGTCCAAGCCGCTCTTCTCTTACTGTCCATTTTCTTTCCATGCACCGTAATCTCAGAATATAAACAAACAAATATAAATTTTATGTACATTAGTGATCTGCTTTGTCTCGACTTTAGTTTCTATTTAATTTATTAGATTTTAATGATTCATGTTAGTTCTAGTGCATTTTGTTAAAGTTCGATTTATTCGATAAGGTTCAGTTTAGAGTTTTGTTTAATTCGACTATAGTGTAAGTTCGATTTGTTTTCATCTTTGTTTAGATTTCCAAATTGTGTTTTGAATTCATGGTTTTTTAATTCTAGTTTTAATTAATTTTGTTTTAGTTTTAGCGTAATTTAGATTTTGATTTTTAGCTAGACCTTTTTTAGTTTTAAAACTAATCTTAGATTTTTAAAAAAAAATTATAAAAATTTATAAAAATTTCAAAAAATCCTGAAAAATATAAAACTAAAAATAATAAAATTCTCAAAATATCTTTTATGGTCAAATGAGCTTTTTTGTACTATCTAAGAGGATCGTATAAACGTTGATTGTCCTGGATCTAAATTAATTACATTTTAAATCTTGGGTATTTATTATTCATGGTTGTGTTTTTAATTGAATATCATTGATCAATCGTGTTTCCATACAAAGAAGTAGTCATCATCCATCAAGGAATTTCAGAACGGAGATCTTGTCAATCATAAGACTGTCTTAAAAGTGAAATCTAATCAGGAATTTTGCTATTCGTCAAGTACTCAAGGTTCTAGCTCGTGTTCTAGATTTATCCTTCATTTCTGTGTATGTTCTCCCACTTCCCTTTAGCCTCATATGGATGCCTTAAAGAGAGAGATTGGGGATAAGGCATGTACCCGCTCCGAGCCGTTGTCGCGGTACCCTTAACAATCTATGCATAACAACACCCACTACTCCACTGTCCTCGCGACTGCCTTAAGGCTCCGTAGCTCGTATGTGATCCAAGGAAGGCACCCCGCGATCCCGTTTTTACCACTCTATAGCTGCCTACGTATCAATATCGCCCCACTTCCGTGGCTCATGAGAGCCTGCGTCATCGACCAATGTAGCCATCATCTACTACAACAAATTTCTCAGAACTAGAAGCTTCCTTGTCCTTCTTCCATTGAGGACAGTACTGCTCCATCATGTCCAAGTCAGCTTTACATTGGAAACATTGATCTTCGATGTATCACGCTTCTTTCCCTTTGCCGCTCTTTGATGCCAAGTTGTACCTTCCTCTTCCTCCTTCCTCACCTTGTCTGTAACCAGTTGCTGTACCGCCTAAGTTCATTCTGCAATCTCCGCCTTTCTGAGACAGTCTACATATTGTCCTAAAGGAGAGTGTCCCACTTTCAAGACACTGGACAAATGTTTCCCGCCCTTTGTGACTACATTGAGAGAAGTCCTCACCATGACATCATCCACTCCCGAATTTGTCAATCACCGATCCTGCATCAGATTGCTACCCGAATAGGAGAAAGATTGATTTCTCCCTTAATATCATAAATAACCCACCTGGTTCTCCGTATGCATCTTCCTCTCAGACTGACTTCCCTTGATACAATGTGGTTAAAGCTTTATTGGCCCCATGAGCTGCCGTTCTCTCGCTATGGGTGGAATACATGGATATTTGACCCCATTATGACAGAAGCTTTGGGTATGCCGCCGTCATTATGTCGTCCAGAGGCTTCGACTGCTGTGGAAGCAGACTTCTCTGAGTTCCTCAGTTTCAGAGGCCTCCGCACGTCAGGATTCTGCTTTCCAGATAGTGTAAAAGCTGATAGGTCGTCCAAACCATCTCGATCACGTAGTCCATGTAGCGCCATCTCATTAAAAATTTATTTGGAAATAAAATCCTCCTCTCTCTCTGCCAGAAACTGATTTAGTCCAAGTAGAAGCAAATCTTTTCTCCTCCATGACAGTCTGATTTCCCCGGAAATCGCCAAACAAAATGAATCAGCTCTCTAGATCACCTTTCGATCGATCTTCGATTTCTCATGATGAAATCTACCGAGAAGTTGTTCTCCCTGTTTTTTGTCAACTTAGCTAGGCTTAACTTTGTGACTAGTAATCTTCACCCCAATTAAATCATGAAGACCCGTGTACTACCTCGTTCACTCCACTGCTGTACAATCAAATTCTGACTACGTCACCCGTCGGCCTTTCCGTGAGCAGATCGGCTCGCACATTCTCTCGCGCAACAATTGCGCAATGCAAGATGCTCCTCGCGTCCTCTAGAAGGCACTACGTTGTCTCTACATCACTCAACTCGGGATTGCCTAACCCTTGTGTGGCCTTCTGTCGCCTCGACGTCCTTCTCGTTATTACACCGCCCTCTTTGGTTTATCTCGTTGTTGCCGGGGCCGTTTTCTACAACACAAATTTCTTCGCCGTTCTCGTTACGGGCTCTTGGATGGACCGTGTAGCTACTACCTCGCGTTGCTCTAGATTGCTCCTTCTCTCGTCTCTCGTTGTACCTTCTTGGCCTAGGAATAGACCATCCCCCCGGCCACAAATTAAACATTTTTGAAATTCTTAGCAAACCACGCCCTAGAATCTCAACTTAGCTTTAGTGTTCGCCAATGTGTGTTCTCCAAATGACCCCAAGATTCTCTTATACTTTTCTCGTTGAAAACCAATGGTTGTGATATAATTCATAATCGATACACATTAGAATCTACTTGATCCACGCCACTTAAGTCATTCTCATTTGATGTTTAATTTAATTAACTTTAATCTTTTAATTTTGCCGAGTTAGACTTAGGGTCCTTAATTAAAAAATATTAGTTAATTAAATATCTCTTAAAACCGATGGAATCTCTTCAAACGCTTTCTCGGGTCTTGGAGATCTTATGCATCAATCCCTCCACAAAGTTTTGGACCCGCAGCACATTCGATGCTACCCCAACACCCCAAATCTCAAAGCCATTAAATACAAATCTTTGGATGCCTTATTGGTTATCCAATACAAAGAATATAACTAGTAGAAATGAAGTGAGAATTAACTCACTGTCACCGGCGATCCGACACCGAATCCAACCTCCGAATAGCTAGCCCCAAGCCGCCCGCCCGCCTCCGTGTCACAACTCGAGAGATCGCATCACCCTCCGGGATAATTGATCCGTTGGGCCGGATGCTCGCATCTGACCCTCCAAGCCTCACACCCCTAGCTCTTGGCACTAGATTTTAATCGTCTTTAGCAGCACCGTCGATCTCCTCTCAGCTCGCGTCGCTTCTCAAAGATGGCTCTCCGCATTGCTCAACATGGATCTACGCTACCTCTCTCGGATCTCTCACTCGCTCCGCCGTTTCATTCACCGGATCGCAGGCACCCACCGACTCACATCCGCCCCCACCGCAAGAAATCACTCGATCACCTTAACAACTGCTGTCGCTCTCTCTGAGAATTCGATCTCTATATCTCTCACTCAATGTGTTCCCCGCAAGTGCCCATAGAGACTTATAATCTTCCTCGTTGAACATTCAACGTCCTAGATTAAACTTAACTAATGGCTCGATCATATTTACACGACCTCCCTAGAAGATTCCACCAGTTTAATTATCACCCTTTAATTATTTTAATTTCCTAAGCTTAGACTTAGGCATCCATTAAAAATAATTAATTGTTTTTATTAAACCTTCTCCACATGGAATTTCTCAAAACGATTTCTCGATCTTGGAGAATGCATGTGTCCTACCCTCCCTACAAATTCTTGGAGGCTAGAGCACATCCGATGCTACCGAAAATCAACAATCCCTCTTAGCGAGGAATGTACTCTAGCAATGTACCGCTAAAGCATTACTCCGACTTCGTAACATCCCAATTGTGTCGCTAATGTTTGGTCATGCTACCCACCAACAATCGCATAGCTTTCTCTCGTGTTGCATCTCGTGTCGCTTACCGTCAACCGCATTTGCACCGCAACTTTGTTTCGCCGCCATCGCAACATCCGCAACTCCCTCTCATCCGCCGTTGCTGTACCTGCGAGATGTCCATAAACCGAACCAATTTTGTTCGATTAATGCATCCGTCCACCGAGTTCCGACTTCGCCGCCTCTACATTGTCACCGATGCCTGAGCGCTCGCCGTCACTTGCACCGTCGCCAACTCTTCTCTCTGCGTCGACCTGGCCTGCCGCGAACAATCGCATCTATCACTTTGGCACCCGACAACACCATCGTCATCGGTCCATCCTACTACCGCTATTATGGGCTCCCGTAGCAAGGTGATGATCCAAGAGGTGGAATCCCCTCAAGGATCCCGATTTCCAACCCCGTAGCTCGAGGCTACAAAACCATATCACCCCACCTCGCCCCTAGAGGCAGTATAAGCAATCATGGCAAACTCCTCCAATCTAGAGGACAAGTTATCAATTTTCCGTAGTAGCTTGTTGATTTCGATCCTTCTCCTTGTCCTTATTCCGAAGAGGACACCGAGAACTAAAGTGTCCCATCTCACCACATCTAAACACTTGATCTTTGAAATGTCCTCCTTTCGCCTACGCTCATGTTGTTTCCTCGATGTGACAGCTTGCATTCTCCTCTTCCTTCTCGATATTCAATCCATCACATACTGCCACTTATGGTGCTCTTCACCAAATCACGCCTCATCTCTTCGTTGTAGATCGGCAAACTCTCTCCCAATCAAAGTAACTTATTCCCTCTTCCCTCTGCACGTTCTGACAAAGACTTGCCACTCCTCGAAAACGTTGTTAAGGGCCAACTGCATAAAACTCGCACTCCGGAAGCCGCTCCCAGCCAACAACGTCTCCGATCCCTGTATCCCGAAGTTCCGCCTAGCGGGGTCTATAAGGGCCTCATGCATCCTCGCATCTCATCTTATCCTCCACGTCTTCTCTCGCTCAATGTAATATCCCCAACGGAAATGTGCGCAATACAAAACACATACAACTATATAGAAAATTACGGAAACAAACCTAATATAGAGCAAGTACACATAAATTCCGTAAAGCGTTAAGCCATTTAAGAATCTGAGAACATAAATGGGTACAATGGATAATCGAATAAGAGTAATTCCATCTCGCACTGTGCAAGAAGAACCCTCTCAAACAGAAATGGCTACTACAGAAACCGCTTCCCACTCGCCGGAAGAAACTACCGTAAACCGGCCGTCTCGGAAAGAACCGGAACTAGAGGCCGATCCCCGCCGAATGAGCTAAAATCTACGTATCACCCGTACTCGCCGCTACCGGACAAAACCCGTAAATCATAGACCAAATGGACCACCTCCGAAAATCACCCCGTAAACCCTCCTCCTACAAAAAACGTTGTGCCTCCAGAATCGCCGCGTAAGCTCAAGGAACACGCCGAGAAAGGACTCGAATCCTCCCGCAAACCTCCTACCTGAAATGGCAACCTCCTCGAGGGCCGAAAACGCCGAAACCACCGCTAAATCACCACAACAACGCTCGCTCAACAAGATCGCGCCCTCCCCGTCGAAACCGCGTCCCCCCCCCCGGACCGGCGCAAACTACCCAAGAGACGAACTCCTCTCGGTGTAACGCTCCACCGAAAATCCACCGCAAACCACCTATAGAAACCGAAGGAAATACCTTGCTCGAGCAGCACTCGAAGTCCCCCGAGCCAAGGGTAGATCTCCGACCGAGACACTCGGGCCGCACTAAATAAAGGTCGTTGCACCGACCAAACAACCCAAGCAAATACAGACAAAAGTATAGCTCTGTCATCAATAACATATCAGAATCCAAATGGAGTGAAACCCCCCACCTTTATAGTGCTAGCTCCCTCAAAACCCTAATCACAGCCCCTTGAGTTCCTCCTTGACCTCGCGGCAGCTACCTTAGAGTTTACGTGAGCCTTCATGTGTGTGTGTGGACCCCGTTGCCTTCCTTTAAGTTACAAGCAACGTTGCCTCTACTAGGGAAACACTTTATTTTATTTAAGTGAGTTAGACCCCTTTTCTCACTTTTATTTATTAATTAACTATAGTCGGCAAAACTATACAAAATCAAATATTCCAATTAGCGGTGCTAATTAGGAATATTACGTATGACCCTCTAATATAGCGTGCCAATGCATCCCACATCTTTGGTTTGTTCTCGCTTATGTGAGATAGTAATGTAGTATCTCACTCCGTCGAGGATCAACCTCGTCCCTCGCCATCTCTTTCTTGTAGGCCTTAAGTTGATCCTCGCATCACTAGTGATATAAGTTTTGAGATCATGTCACTAGAAGCAAGACCCTCGCTTCTCCCGCATAACATAGTTGAGGCACCCTCCAATCGCAACCTACTCGATGCCATCACACCCAAAAAACAATGTCGAAGTTTGCCTCTAACCTTTAAAAGTTCGTTGACTAGTTCTACACTCCCCGCCGGAGTGAAAGCAAAACTTCGCCATCGCTACTTCGCCTAGGAAATTAGAGTTTTCTGGGAAAGAAATTATCCGTGGCCGTACCTCAGTTGTGTTGTTCTTCCATTCTAACACTTTTTTGCTCTAGCAACTGCCGTGAGAAAATCTATTTCCTACCGAAGATCTACTCGCGCCGACGATGTTGCGTTGCTCCTCTCGCCACTCGACAAATTTCGATCCGGAAAATCTTTCCTCTCTTGGCACTGGATCGTTGTACTCTTTGGGGATTCGGACCAAGCCCCTACGCAGCCTTTCAAGCTCCCTCTTTAGCTCGTGAAAATTTCTAAAACAAAATTCTACCGCAAGATTCGATATTATTTCTCCTACTTATTCAAGAATACATTTTACAGAAATTGATTAAATATTGAAATAAATACAACTTCTCGCTTATCACAAATGAAATGTTGGGCAAAACATAAGGAAATACAAGCACATCAATGACACAATTGTCCTCGTAAAATCCAATGCGGGAAAAACCGGTATAGATGAGGGTTTTTTATTATTCTTCGAAAATCTTGTACAAAAAATGATCATGTTGCGTAACATAAGAGAAATACTATGAGGAATTTAAATTGAGTTCCTTAATTGCTTCCTGATTTTCCAACCTTGAGAGCCTCTACGTCCCTTTCGCGTCTCACCGCGCGCCGCATTTGTTACAGCCTCAACGTCATAGCCCCTACATTATCACCGGGGCACAGTGTCATCGCCTCTCGCGTAGTCCTTCCTCTCGCTATGCTTCTCTCTATCAAGTTTTGTAACCTTATCTCTTTCCTCATCCCTCTCTCTTCACCCGCAACTCTCCCTTTGACCGATTTCTACGAACTTCGGGCTTGAGAAATCAATTTTGGGCAAATCAGTGATTCTGCCCTGGCAGGCTTTCCAAATGACCCCGAAGCCTTTTCTTTATAGACTTCTCATTGAGAAATCAACCGCCTGCATTAGGATCTCTGACCAATCGCTAAGATCATAACATGACTTGATCCATGTCCTCAGGAAGATTCACACTCTATTTTATTTCTAATACCCTTAATTATTTAATTTCCTAAGTTTAGACTTAGGGTCCTCATTAAAATAATTAATTTTTCAAATAAAACAACATCCGAGTGGAATTTCCACAAACGCTTGGATTCTTTGGAATACAAGTGTTTAAGCCTCTATACAAAATTTGAGACTTAGAGCACTTTCTCATGCTACAAAAATCAACACTCCCTCTTAGCAAGGAAAGTGCTCTAAGCAATAATGCCCGCCTATACTACCTGCACTCTGCCATCCTCCGCGCCTAATCGAAGCCCCATCTTTCAGCTCGCGCTCGTTGTTGCCATTGTACTACTACACATGATACCGCCACTATCATTGCTGTATCCGCATCAAGAATTCTCCTCAAATGTTGCTTTATCCGCTTCTACCGAAACGGATTCTCAACCATCCCCATCTTTTCCCGAAATAAACAAACCTTGTTCTATAGGAGTGTAAACAAATAACCGCATCGGCTTCCCGCCGGACACAAGCCTGCTAAAGTGACACTCCGATGTCAATGTGCTTCGACCGATCATGAAAACTGGATTCTTAGAGAGCTTGATGCAATCCTGATTATCACAAAAATATTGGTCGTTCCATCTTTCTCCCGAATAGATTCACAAGCAACTTTTTGCTTCATATGGCTTCACACGAGCCGTGTTTGCTGCCATATTCATTTCTACCGAGCTTAGTGATACGGACTTTTGTTTCCCGCCGCACCAGAGGTCATTCCCGATCCAAGACTGCGCACTCGTGGTACTTTTTCCGATCTACGTGTAACTTTCTCTCGCCTCAATCCGTGCCGTTGAATCCACTTAGTCCGATGTCATTGTCTCGAATGTACTTTAATCTATGCTCGATTGTTTCCCATATATATCCGAGAATGTGCTTGGCCGTTCCCACAGGGCCCTCTTTGGTTCTACCATGCACCGACTAGTGAAAGACCGCATGGCACAGGTCCTGGGCTCGGTGTTGACTAGACACATAGAGATCCATGACATGTCTATACAAGGTGCGGTCTACTTCTTCGTCGTCGTACGCATCAATATTTTTCCAAATTGGTAATCACGTTGAGTAGCCATAAGTCTACACCTGCATCTTGAATCTCTTTAGGAATTTCGTAGTAATACTGCCCAAGGAAGATTTCACCCTTCTGCCATAAACGTGTACCAGTAGTTATCCACCAACCCCAAATCCTTCATGTTGAACTTCCCGTCGCTGTGTTCTTGCGCTCCTGATGAGCTCAGATGAACTCCGTCGAAATGTTTCCATTCGACATATGGCCGTAATTAAAGGTCAGACTCTGTCTGCCGCATAGTAGAGATCGGGATCTCGTGTCACTTTTGGATAAATCCCATCTTCTCGCAAGGAACCAACACCCGAATTATGTCACAAGCCTAGGTGCTTGCTTAAGCCCATATGTAAGACTTCTTTTCACTCGCAGACACATGAGGTTTCTTTTCATGTTTCTCAAAGTCTTCCGGTTGTTCAATATATACTTCTTCTTCTTTTTCATCACCCCCGTTCAAGAATGCAGCCTGACGTCCATTTGGTGAATCTCCCATCCCATTTGCGTTGCAAGGGATATCATAGATCCGATAGTAGTGATACTCCGGCCAGGCCGAAGGTCTCTTCATAATCACCTTCCTTCGAGCATACCCCTTAGCCATGAACTTGGCCTCGTACTTTTCTATGTTGCCATCCGAGCCGCCCTCACCCTCCCCGCGCATTTCGATCCCCTTGCACGAACTCCGAAACGTACCTCCAAACCCACGTCTTGTCTTCTTCATTGCGCGTTAGGCAGGTGAATTTCTCCTCTCCAACGAGTCTTTCTAAAGTGTGAGTATTGCACAAATGGATGCTCTTAGATCTTCCCAGTAGATTTTCTGGATGATTGCCTTTGCACCATTGGGGTTGGCTTTATCTTCTACCGCTTCCGATAACATGCACTTCATAAAGATGTTCTATGCTAGATGCAAATTTTCAAACTTCTAGGCCCAAGTAGCAATCACATGAAAGAAATGTTGAGTAGAACATAATTAACAGATTGAGTGGAAGACAAGCCAATAATATAACAATTGTTTTGATCAACTGACATGAAGAATGGTGGCGTTACGATGATCGCCAGGATGCTTCAACCCAAATAGTGTTCCATTAGGTTATCCAACCAAATGTGTCACACAACCCCAAGACATCTCATCAAAATGTTGCATCAAATAATCATGCATCAAGAGAAGCCCTAACGCCGCACAATGAGAAGCCCTAACACCGCACCATCCGTGAGAGAAGAGAATGCCTAAAATGATGAGTGATGAAATGACCTCCAAGTCTCCAATATATATATCCATCTCTGGTGGGGGTGTGATTACTATCCGTTGGGGCTCCAAGCCGACATTACAAATCGCCACTTTGCACATAAGTGGAATAAATTCAAATACATGTCTGTCATCAGATTTAAGATTACTCCTAGATCAATCTTGCAATTTATTATGAATCCATAATAAAAATATTGGCATCATCATCTAAGCAATACAACATGGAGTTTGGACCTAGTTGCCCAAAATTAACACACCTAGATTGTAGGATTTGTGACAATACATAAGATAGCAAAGCATCTCCAATTAGTAACTACTCATTTGGTTATTTGGTACATAATTGATATAAAGCAAGAATTTGACTCACAAGGCATTGGCCTCATGAAATAACCTAATCCAATCTATAAACTTGCTAAACAACCGTTAAGAAATACCAGCTTGTGTTCTTGCATTTGCTGGTTTCCACATTCTCACATTCCATAGGGACTACCCCCCATAGCCTCGCTGTTTGATAGAATGGAGAGGGCAGACCGTGCTGATAACCCCTACCCTAATCATTGCCTTCGCATTGTGCCCGTACAATTTGAGCAGTGGTTAGGACCCTTTAATGCAAGGACCACATTCTTTTCCTCCTTCACCTTCTCCAACTCATTGCCGCTTTCCACCGATGGAGGTCTAACAGAGCCTGCCCAGGACCCTCCTAGCCGTGTGCTCTACCACATCCCGTCCCACCTAGAGAGTATCTGGCCCCAAATGCCTTGACGAAGATCTCCCAATCCTTTGAGACACCGTCTGCCAAACACACCAAATCTCATCTTGGAGGTGCCTCTAACCGTCGTGTTTGGACCCGCATTTCCTCTGGGAATTTGGGATAAAGGGATCAAGTCCTTCACCCCTTATACATCCCGATGTTTCTCAAATTCTAGCTCAGAACATTTTCCAATGCTCATAAGGATTCTAATATAGCCGAGTGAGAGCATCCCACATCTCCTTGGTGGTGTTCTCGCTGTGATATATGACTATATACTTCTCGACTCCATCCACATTTCACCGTTTAGCCTTGGACATCTCTTTCCGTACTCTCTTAGCTAATCCGCATCGGTTGATACCGCCACCATGCTCTCGTAGGCCCCAGCGTCTGTGCCAGTACCATCTGACAGTAGCGAGACCCTGGGCCTTCTAGATGACATAGTTGGAGGCTCCCCCAACTAGACCCCGATCTCTAAGCCCGGCCATTATCTTCCAAAGTGTGGAAAGAAATTCCCTTCTTTCACCTACTCAACTACGAATCTACTATTCATGCTCCCTTCTAGAGTGGGAAAATATGCTTGCAAATACTTCTCACAACAATCGGAAATATGAATTTCTAAAATAGGGAAACTCTCTAAGAGAATTCTCTTATGTGCACTTTCTCTGCACTTGACGTCGATTCTACTCTAGCAACTCCTACAACCTCCTCCAAGCCCCCAAACAAGGAATCGCCAATGGGAAGCATCTAACTGCCATCAAGCCCTTTGCCTCGCTAGAATCACCACTGGGTAAGCCACTTTCCGCAACCTGTGACCGAAAAATCGAACCGCCCAACAATTTGAATCGCGTGGCCGAGCACTTCCGCTACATCCGTGTGTATTGTCTTTTGCCTCTAAAATAAAAAAATTTTCTTCTCCCACTGAATTTCTGTCATTTAGTATGTCATGCAGGTGAGTAAATTTCAATTATTAGTTCTCTATTGCAAGAACTAAAATTAATTCTTCTAACTGAGAATAATACAGCAACATACACAGAACTAGAAATAATGATGAATTTTACAATGTGAGCATGAAGATAAACTGAACTCAGAAAATATTGTCACGCACACACAAAAATATAACACTATTATTTTTGTACAAAAGTCCTCGAAAAAACACTTTGGAAAACCAGAGGTTAAACAGGTTTTTTATAATTAAGCAACAATGAAAAATCATGACTAGTATGAATGTCACCAAATTGGAAAATCTATTCAAGAAATACTGCAAAACATCCGAGAGAATTTAATTTCCCTTCCTGCCAGCCTCTCCGACACCGTTCGACCAATGAAAAGCTATCCGTCCAAGTGGTCCGTACAAGCCTTGTGTCACCCTAGTGTTGCTCACACGCATTCGAAACAAGTGTTAATCTAGCCATCTTGCCCGCTCGTTGACTAGGAAAATATTTCTCCTACCCTCTATAAAAAGTTCAAATTTCCGGAACTCAAAACGCATTCCCTTCGCCCAAATTCAACTTTCACTTGAGGTCATAGTTGCTGCCTCTTCAGAGTTCTCCTAAGAAACTTTCTACTCTATTATTTTGGACTCTAAAAACTAGAAAACTTCCTCCAGACTCACCGTCTTTTTCCCTTCTCTCGTCCTTGCTTCCCTTCTAGCTCGAACTCTTCCGGGAAGAATGTTTTTCTCTTCTATGGAAAATCGAATCATCATAAGAAAATCAATCTCAAGTGTGTACCTCCTTCACTCATTTATTTTTCTTATAACCCCACACCCAATGACCAAGATTAAAACTTAATCAATGATCTAGATTATTTCCTAGTCGAATTCCATGTGAGTTTCTAGAGAAATCTCACCTTCCCCTGACTAATTTGTTAATTAATCTTACTAAGTTGGGATTTAGGAAAAAATTAATTATCGATTAATTAACTTAATTAAGGCATTTCTAGGAGGATTTTCCAAAGCTTATGAAGGAGAGTCATAGTGTTTCTAGCCTCTCCATAACCCAGACTAGAACACCATTCGATGCTACAAAAACTAACATTTTACTTATAGCCTTTTATTCGTGATGTTTATGCTAATGAGAATATTATAGCTTTCACAAAGCTATGGAATGATCTTTTGTAGTAGGAATTCAAGATACAATCCTTTTTAGGAAAACAAGAGGAAGTATATGACATTTCATTGTTTGGAGGAAAATAAAGGGTAGAAAGAAAAGGCTACAAGAAGAAGGTACAAGCATAGCAAAGAAGGATTTGAGAAGTGACTTGTTTAATTTCATGGGATGGATATTGCGCGTTGTCCATTGAAAAAGAAGTGGGGAAAGGAAAGAAACAATTGTACTTGGGACTACCAGGAAAGTAGAGGAGATTCTTTGACATGAGATCATTGTCCATGGTCTTTTGTTTATGTTTTAACATTTTTTAGTGTTGAATGGTATGTGGTTAGTGGAGCTTTGAGATATATGACCTATGATAGTTCACTCTTCAAAACTTAAACACTAAGAGGGAGGTACATGGTGGAATTAAGATGATGCTACTTATCCTATGAGAGAGGAGTTTACTCCATTTCCTGATTCCATTAGATGAATTTTGAGATCAATTATGTTTTCTTTGTTCCTAGTTTAAAGAAGAATTCTTTCAAATTCTTGAATGAAATGTAATGTGAGTTGCATTTGATGGACAATATTACATCATCTGTGATCGTAGTCTAGCTTGTACTTATAATTTTGTAATTAATTTTGAAGATTTAGGTTTTACCGATAAACCCCAAGGTTTCACGGTTGAGGAGGATTAAAGGAGAGATGCCTTTCTTGGAGTCAAGAAGGCTTGCTAGTTTTGATGCTATTTATAGGAAGATCTAGGGGCCTATGTTTTTCCTGAACTATGGTTTTGGAGGGACAAAGCATTATACCAGACTTGGGATGAGGTTATGGAAAGTACAAAAGTACTCATTTTTTTGTGAAAATTCCTAGGTCCAAGAATTGGCAGAACCCTACCGCAACAACCGAATCTACTTCATCTACTTGTAAATTACATTACATATTTCTGTGTTTATCTTCATGAAGACATGTACCATCACAAATTATACTTAATTTCTTATGATTTTGAAACAAAGGAAACTAAGCAAAGAACACACAAACATAGGAAACCTTTATTTTGGACGAAAGTCCTCGAAAAATCCAATGCGCAGCAGCAACAGATTCGAGGTTTGTATTATTAAGCAAGAATAATTTCTGACACATCGTCAAATACCTCAAGGGTTATTCACGATGAGAGAAGACAAGGTAAAAATACGAGTTTGCCTCACTCAATCACCGGAAAATCCAACACTTGTACACTAGATGAAATGCCCCCGGAGGTCCCTACGCCGCTTCTCCGCATAGTGATCGCCAGGCACCGCATCACCTCCTCTTGGCACCGCGTCACCCCGTCAATGGATTGATTCGACTCCCCGGAATCTCGCATCTCACCCTCCCGGTCTCACACCCCAAATTTCCGGCTTCGGAACTCGATCCAACAATAAAATCTCAAAAATCCGTTGATTTATGGTAGCATCGAGTGTTCTAGCCTTGTAACTTTGTATATAGGCGAAGACAACGTATGTATTCCATAAAACCCATAAATGGTTTTGGAAAATTCCACTTAGAGATGGTTTAACTAATTAATTATTTTTTAATGTTTTCTTAAGTCTAAACTAGTAAAACCGATTAATTGTAAACTTTATTAATTAAACTATGGAATCTTCTAGATAAAGTCATGGGACGTTTTCCGAGGACTTAGTCCAAAAATAACCGTGTCAAATGTGATGTTTTTCATTGTGATTTTTTGTTTAGCTGAGCCAAGACTTAGATTTATTCAACATTATTTATGTAGACCGAAGCCGTAATTACTTCAATATTTCACTCGTAATGAAATAATTATGAAAAATAATAGATAGCATCCGCATTTGTTGCGTAGGAATCCGCATTTAGGATTTTTCACATGGTATCGTAGCTCAACTTAAGTGCAGGAGAAACAAGGGTGAACCAACAAATCAACACAGTGGAGATCAAGATCTGCTGTGAGCAACAACAGACTCCTCCCGTAACTTATCCAAGCCAAATGAGGGAAATCCAACAAGCAGAAAGGCTCCCTCCGAGAGAGCTGAAGGAGGTAAGATTTTTCAATTGTATAAGAGGCAGCCAGATTAAGGACACAAGCATCGTGACAACAAAGGGAGGCCGGTGCATAAGCGCGAAAATTTCGAAAAACACAGATGGGGACTTTGATCTCAGAGAGTTTCTTATCAAAAGAAGCCGCTTCTCCCGTGCGTGTTGTGAAGATGATCTCACTTCCCACAAGGAGTGCGGTGAAGTCTAGTTGTGATGAGGGTTAGAGGAAGAACGACACAGCTTGAGGAGATGGCTAGCAATACATCAGACTAACATAGATTGATAAAATTTCAACATGTTATTTAAATCAAGGATTGAAGCCTCACAAGCATGATCTAAAGGCTCCCTATTGACAATACGCTGCAGCCACTTGGATGGCAAGAGCATCTCGAGAGCCTTTCAACAAAACATAGGTAAGATCCAAACATTAATCCTAGATGGTGTGTTGATCACATCGTGTTCTCAGCAAAGAAAGGAACTGCTAGAGAAATGTGGGTAGGGCTGGAAAAGAGCACAAGGATATAAGCGCGTTGGGCCAGAAGATGCATCGCAGGAAGAGCATACAATGGTACAGAAGAAGGGAGAACGTTGACACTTTCCGTCTCGTATTCGGGGATAACCGAGATCAGTCGTCGCAGTGGGGCAAAGACTTGGGGCACTTAGAGCCGGTAAGGCTTCACTCGACCGTCGAAGACTATCAAGCCTGTCCAGAGGGACGGCAAGAGAAAGGCTTCTAGGATGGGAAGCGATGGGCAGCCTTGCACGAAGAAGAGTTGAGGAGGGACTTCCTCAAAATCCATATGGAGGATGGTAGCAAACTGCTCGAAGTCAAGAAGGAGGAAGAAGATAACATCTGCCTTGTATCAAAGGGGCAATGTGGCTGCATGAATGGGGTATCCGTCTAAGATCAAGTAAGCCTGTGTGTGGAGAAATGGGACATTATGCCACACAATGTCCTCTAAGAAAAAGGATAAGGAGGAGAAGCAAGATCCTCAAGCCGAAGTCACAAGATTGGAGGTAGAAGGAGATTGTGCTATGTTAGCTCATATTCCGAAAGGAGAGAAATGGGTCGTACGGAGTCAGAGATCCATAATCTACAAATTGGTAAGATCCTTGAGTATTTCCGGAATCTTGGATCACATGTGAGGCCATAATGTTCTAAGACAAGAGTGCAGCATGAGACAATGCAATGGAAGATGAGAAGATAATGTAGTGGCTAGCAAGACTAGAGCCTGATCAGTCACAGAGAGGGAGCAAGAGTATCAAAAATTGAGCAACAGCACAAGTTAAGAGACACTCCAGGCAGAAGTTATAGTAATGTCACGTTAGCAGAGCAACAAATGTAAAGAAGATTTTCGAAGCAGGTGGTTTGAAGGGCACAAAATGCTGTTATTTTTCAATTGCGATTACTTATCCAATTTATTTTTCATAATTATAACAACGTGTTGTTGTTAGATGAGTAGCAGCACTGCATGAGAAGAACAACGCAAAGGCACAAGAGGTGTAGCACAAGCAGGTAGAGTAGTGCTCACAAAGAAGAGTTGCGCTGCGTAATCTTCAAGAGAGCTGCGTTATCGTATAGGTTATGCAGCAGAAATAACAGAGTAGCAGATGTATCAATACTTTGTGTTGTTGTGAGCAAAGATTTCAATGAATAGGAAGAGATGGTTCCAGAAGTTAAACAATGAAATACATTATTATTCTTACAGTATATCTTCTGAGAGGCAGGATTACAGAGATTCAGAGATGTGCCTCCAGCCTACAACTTTGTATGTAGGGCCACACACATGCATTCATAAAACTTAGAAAATATTTTGAAAATCTCCAGACTAGAGATGTTAATTAAATTAATTAATCATTTTTTAATGTCTGTGAAAGCCTAAACTTGTAAAAGGGATTAACTAAAGTGGGTGTATTAATTGAACGGTTAAATATCTTCAGATAAATTCATGGATCACCTCCAAGTTGATCTTAGGACTGATTATGTTTTGTAATCTTACTGCTGAAGGGTCAACAAGAATATATGAGGGTGAGGGCCTATGGAAAATGCTACTGAGTGCATTTAGCATTTGCAGCATTTTTAGTCATGGAGAGAGACAACTTTGGCTCGAATCAATCAGGGCATGGTTTGCTAAGTGATTTTGGATTCAAGGATCGATTCAGAGAGGGCGCATTTAGGAATCGGTCGAGGACAAGGAGTGGCAGACAGAGAGGCACAGCATGAGAGGTGCAGACGTCAAGGGGTGATGCAAATTCTGGCTGTAATATGTGAAGTATCAGAGGGCTTCCTATTGGCTTGATAGAAGAGGTTGGGGCTGGAGCTGGCGCAGCGTTATGGCGCAAGGCGTTGGGCGTGCGGCGGCAGATCGCCTTGATCAGCTTGCGTAGAGAGGTGACATTCCTTCACCTTGCTCACGCAGGGCAAGCCATGCCAGCTTCAGCGTAGGATTCCGGCACAAAGGTGAGAGGGATACTTTCCACCAGCAGTTTTAGATCACTGGGACTTGCAAAGTGAGGTATATCTCACAATGTCATCGCTGTCTATATTTCTCTCAAGTGTATCTGATATCGCACCCTAGCTTTTGTACTCAAGATTTTGTCGCTTAATAATACAAAACCCTCGTATCCGCCGCAGACCGGTTTTCCAAGTTGGGTTTTTCCAGGACTTAGTCCAAAAATAACGACAAATGTGGATGTTTTTCTATCAGATTTTGTTCAATAGCCTTGCTGGATTTATTCTACATTATTTGTTGAGATTTTAATCACTTCAATTATTCATCAGAATTTTCAAATACTTATGCACACGGAGAAGTGATTCAAATTTGTTGCAAGAGGAATCCCAATGAGATTTTTGCACCTTCAGTCTCGCTGGGCTCTATGTATTCTGTCAGCTTTGTGCTAGCTTCCCCGGCGGACTTCTCTCCGCCTCCTTTCCGATGATTCTCCGATTGAGAAAATCACTCTCTCCGAAGCTATCTCACCCTCTCCGCGCCGGGAATCATTTAGATCTGTCTGAAAATTTTCCACGGTAATATACTAGGATCTCGCATCCACTTCTGTGTATTTCCAAATAACTTTCAAATTCTTTATGTCTCATTATATCAATGATCGAGATTAGATCTCTAATCAATCGCTAAGATTATAACTTGACTTGATCTTCACTTTTTCTAGATCATTTTCACTGCTTTATTAATACCGTTTAATTATTTAATTTCCTAAGTTTAGAATTAGGGTCTCCATTAAAATAATTATTTAAATAAAACATAATCCGAGTGGAATTTTCATGAAATTGTTTCCTGGTTCTTGGGAATACTCAATGCCTAAGCCTTCCATCATTTTGGAGACTTATACTTCCGATGCTACCAAAAATATTTTTATACATATAAATGACTTTTTCATCTGCCTAAAATTGTCTAGTTGCAAATTTCATTTTCAGCTATCTTCATCTTTCTCATGGTTTGCAATTTTCAGCACTAGTATTTCTCTGTTGATTTGGCAGAAATTAAAACTGAAATTGTTAAGGGTGTTAATTTTGATATTGAAGGTATTAGAGTAGATTTACTACTTTAATTACTTTATCATAAAGTGAATTTCAAATCTGGTTTATGCATGTATAGTCGTTACTCTAGAGGGCTGAAACTTGTTGGCACACATTTGCGATCTTTTTCTTCTTAGATTGCCTTGTTGGTTGAGATTGAAAAGAAGAGAAATATTTTCCACTGCCTGATGCTGTATTATTATATTTCATATCAGCCGTAAGGTTGTAAATTCATAGGGAATAGATCCAATAATCCTTTAGAAAAGGTGAAATTTATGAAGTTGCATTAAAGCTTGAATCAGAAAATTTCTGCACAACTATCTCTAGACATTCTTCTTCACTACTACACTACTACTATAAACATTTTTCACCAGGTTTAGTGTGATAAAATCTCATCAAATGATGCCAACTGTTAGTCCCATTACGTCTAGGAAGTCTTAAGAACATGAAGTGGATTATATTTTGGAAAGGTATATAGGACACACTAACTGGATACAACTCATGATGCTAAGTTGTCTTTCAGTCCTCGCCATATGCATACATACATGTTTGTCTAGATGTGAATAATTTTTTTGTCAATTCTGTTGTATGCATATGTGATAAATTACAATGTTAAATACTATTATCATGGTAATTGGGTGGTTCTGATAGATCCATTATCTGTAAAAGCTTTTAGTGATAGTGTTTATAAGATTTTAAATTCATTTTGCAAAAAGAAACCTTCTATCCAGGTGATTTTTCCCTCTTGTCATTTTCTTGCCCATTTTCTTTTCTGCAAAAAGGTACATAAGACCTGAGTCTAGATCAAATGTGTAATTTGATTCCCGGAAAATTCAAGAAGAGATTACAAACAAAGTATGCAAACTAACCTATAAACCAGAGTCATTGAATATTATATTCAAATATTTCATTGTAAATAAAATAGAAGTAAGAAATATAAGAAATGAAAATACTAAATAAGTATGGTAACACAATAAAAAGGCCAAAGCCTATGGTCCAAACAACCAATCAAAATTCCGTAATATCTTTATAAGAAAAGAACTGGAATCAAACATTGAAGTACTTGCCTCCGAGATTGAAGCAATGTTCGTGACATAGTTGATTGGCTGAATCTTGTCTCGAGAATGAAACGTAGTACTGCATATAGAGCGTATCTTTTAAAACAAAATGAGAGTCATGTTATACTCTTTCAAATTAGGGGTGTAAACCCCGATACAACACAAAATATAATTTTAAAATGTGTTTATCCTTATTGCAAGAAAATGACGACATATTTAACTGAATAAATTGAATAAAAATAATTATCACTCTTTGCAAAACAAATGAGACTCACAGCTACATTTTAATTATATACGCAAAATGTGGATTTCACCAAAGGTCATAGGTTTAGAGTAACAACAGTGGAACAAATTGAAATGAAAGAATGTATGCACATGTGACTAAAATAAACAAGGGGGGCCACCCATAGCGACACCTAAGAAGAAAGACAATGGGATTAATCTCTTGCTCAAACAACACTCGATTGATACACATGATTAACAGAGATGGATAAAGACACAAAATATACAATAATATTGCATCCATTGCAATGATAGAAAAATTGAAAGGACATGTCTTTTAATACACGTGAAGGACCACATATACACTGGACAAAACGGTTCTACCCAAAGATGGTTTCCACTAATACATTCTCCTAATGAAATCATCCCATCAAAATGATGATATCAGCACTAGACTCATGACCTGCTCAAAGCAATAAAGCAATTACATCGTCAACATGTAATACTATTATTCCATCAGCCACATGTATAAGTCTCTAAAGGACGAAAATGACTACAAGACAAGATAGATTACAATGACAATTTTGGGGCTAACATCGAATTTCTCCTCTACACTCTGATCATCTTGATCAAGAAACAAATAACCGTCCTTGTATACTATGCTTGTTCATCCTTCTAATAATTAGATTAGACGGGAAGCACATCAATTCTCCTCTACATGTGATCATCTTGATCAAGAAACAAGTAACTAGTCCTTGTCCACATGTGCTTATTCATCCTTCTAATAAATAAATTAGTATTTTCGCAAATCATAGTTCTTGTCATGCGTAGGGTTTTATAAAGAGTTTAATCAACGCCGGTGGAAGAGAAATATCACATGAAATTACACTTAAGATGTCTCCCGTAGTTTTTCCATCATCTTCCGCATGGCCATGGAAAATTTGAGATTTAGGGTGCTATAGAACTATCTTCTAGGCTGGAAGACGGTTTGCTTGCATGACTAGTCTAACTTCACATGAGTCCGGTATATAGATAGTGGACCGTCAACTCATATGACGAGTTAGATAATATTGCTCTAGCTACAATGAGGAGAAAATGACTTCCGCATAACAATGGGAAATAGGACTAAATTCACTCCAAACTTGGGAGAGGTACCATCGACATAGAGAGGGGAGTCGAGCAAGCACTATCGTTACGTATGTATTGCATGCGCCAGGAATGGATATGAACTCGATTTCAAGATCCCATGATAGGATAGGGAGAGCATGTCCACCAAATAGGAAAAATGAGGACGGCTTGCAAAGAAAGTCGATGTGGAATGAATGTGCAAAAGATATGGAGCGGGGATTGACTAAATAAGGGAAAGATGGGTTGACGGTAGTTTCATTTGCGCATCACGGGATTTGAACCTTGGAAGATAATACGTGGTAAATGCAACGATGAAGGGTAAGTGAGGGCGAATAGGAATAGATGAATTTTTTGACAAATAAGCAGGCAGCAGTAGTCTTAATAAACCTGTGTGAAAGTGTGGGAAACGTACAGAAGAATCCAAAAATTTTCCTTGAAACACTCTTTCAATCAAATAACGCTCGGAGCTAAGCTAGTAAAGATGATCCGAGGCTGATCTAGCCCTTTGGGGTCGTGATCTCGATTCGGACGGAAAAAAATTATGAGTGAAACCTACAACCCGCAAGAAACCAAAAGAAGATCCGTAAAATACACACCAAAAAATTATTAAACCCTTACAACGTTTAAAAATTTACAAATTTACAAACTAATTTACGTATCCGAGGCCCCCAGTAATACATTTGGAACATTTCGCACAATTTTAGAAAAATGAAAATCTTTTTAAAGAGAGGCACAAGCCCTAGGAGATCCTACAAAACCACTAATTTTGTAAGATAATTTGGAATTTAGCAAATAATGAGCTTTTCGCATTTATGTCATTTGGAGAGCTCAACCGGTCCAATCCAAGACTTCCCTGCATGCTCAAACCCTTAAAAAATATTTCCCCGCACACTTAGATTCGAACCTTAGATCGATAGAGATTTAAGAAAGTAACATACAGATCCTTCGAAAAATCAAAATGTCATTTTATGAATCTAGAAACTCCAGCAAGATACCTTACAGTGCAGACAATCCATGAAGGCCATCAACCATAAAAATTCAGCAATAAAGTAGTAGAGTTTGGAAATGAATCACCACATAGATCCGAGAAGAAACATCAAAAGTTGCAACCTAAAGTCTTTATGCTTTATTACTCAAAAATTTACAAGAGCTTCCAAGACAAGTGCACGATCCCGAGATCGCATCACTCACTACCGACAAAGACCTCTAAATTTATGTGACAAATTCTCCACCCGCTAGTTTGGATGATCCTTGTCAAAATAATCTCTGTACCGTCCAAAGATTAAATCATCTTTTAATACTAGGCGTTGAAATTAAAATTTTGGGGAAAAAACGAATTTATCATTTAATTCAATTTTAATTAACTCAAAAATATTATTTTTGAGTTAATTACCCCAAAATTTTGACTTTGACTTAACCACGAAGGCTCAAAAGTCCAAAATTGTAGAAAATTCTATTTCCCACCCACATAGTTTTCACTTACACTCCAAAATACCTTAAATGCCCTTTCCCATATCCATACATTTAATAACTCGGAAAATAAATTTTACTTAAAACACAAATCTCCGGAAAATTTTTCAGAATGCCGTAAATGCAGTAAATAAAATAACAACAGAATAAACAAATTATCCAACACATCATAACTCGTAAATTTTGGTCAAGGTGACCTGAAAACCCCCTACAACTCTTGGGGAAAAAACTACCGAAGCTTCTCATTTATTTGAAAAAATAGCTACAGTGGAGCAAGACACGTAAAATTACAAAGAAACATGAAAATCACTTATCTTGACTTTCGTGCCACCCTCCACCTCGAAAAACGTGCCAAATGCCAGAAACAAGAATATTTCAGAGAAATTACAACATTAAATGTTGTCTTAGCTGCCTCGAAACGGCTGCACGACCGTACGGACCGTACGATTCCGTACGGATGGGACAAAGAAATTTTCTTGATTTTCGTGCCCGTAAAAATCGCCTTGGAAAATCGGCTCCCGTGTCGCTCGTCTCCAGCTCTCTCGAAAACAAGAGCTCTCTCTCGAAACCGTGGTAAATACACGGACTTTCGCCTTGGTTAATGTGCCAATAAACTCTCGCCGTACGATTTTCACTTTGGGAAGTGTGCCTCTTGCCGTACGGACTTGCCGTGCCGCCTTCGTCGCTCTCCCTCTCCGCCGTAAATCACTTTCAGCCTCCCTCCTCCTCTCAATCTCGCTCATGAAAGAATGAATGACCTTTTCCTCCTTTTCCTCCTTAAATTAACCCTAAGTGACTTTTGGGGAATCCCCTAAATCCAATGGCCGAGATAGATTGAGATCTAGGGTCGAGATTAAATGCTCATTTAAATCTCACTTTTTCATTTTTTTAGAATTCACCCCACTTTAATAAAGACCCACTTAGTCTTTTATTTCCAAAGTCACTTTTTCCTTTCTAATTTTATATTGATTCTATTTAAAGTCACTAACTTTAGTAACTTTATCACTTAAAGTCACTTTTAAAATTAGATCTCGATTTTATAACTTTATAAAGTCACTTTAGTAACTTTATCACTTAAGTCACTTTTAAATTAGATTTAACTTTATAGAAATTAGCAGTTACTTTAGGAGAAAAAATTAAATTCTTTGGACACCTTCTTTCCCTAGGCCAAAGATCAAAGCCTTAGGGAACACCTCGTCTCCGAGACAAATTTCAACACTCCCTCTTACCGAGGAAGGTGTTCCTCACCACACCCATCTTGTCTCCGAAGTAGACATGCTTGCCCCGTGGTAAGGCTTTGCAAGAATATCCGCAACCTCGCTCATCGTTGGAATATACTCAAGCTTCGATGCCTCCTTTCCCCGAACATAGTCTCGATGAAGTGATATTTGGATCCCATATGCTTTCGAATTCGTCATGAAATAATCGGATTCTCCGTGAGTTTAATGCAACTCGATTATCAAGAAATCACCGAAGGTCTCAACTACGACCAAATAAGCCAAACAACATCTTGCGAAGCTGTATGGCCTCACAACTAGCTAGACTGGCCGCTATATACTCGCTTCCGCCGAACTCAATGCTACCGACCGCCGCTTCCGGCTGAACCATGACACCACTCGCCGAACCCAACGAAATGAAGACTCGAAGTGCTCTTCCTATCGAAGCACAACCTCGCCCCAATCGACACCCGTGTAACCCGCCAATCTCACCGCATCCCCCGCCCGTAGTCCAGACTCATAATCCACTCGTCCCCGTAAGTATCGCAGGAATGTGGTTTTTGCACGCCACCCAAGAACCTTCCTAGGCTCACACATACTCTCGACTCATCGTGTTGACTGCAAAACAAATATCTAGTCTAGTGTTGACCAAATACATCAAGGAACCAATCACTCGTCTCCGTACAATGGGATCCATCAATTTCGAATCCGAAGCATGAAGCTTCTTCCAAGCAGATCACTCCGTGTCGACATGGGTCTACAATCCCTCCATGTGAACGCTAAGGATGTCCACAAGAGTACTTCCCGTCCCAGAAGAAATGCCCCTCCTCCTCGCCACACTCCAAACCCAAAAGTAATGCATCAAGCCGATGTCCTTCATCTCAAACTCCGCCGTTACATCTCTCTCGCAAGGCTCTATGAGTCTCTCTCGCACCTCGTAATGACTAAGTCATCCACATACAAGCACATCGAGAGGCTCCTCACCTATCACAATATAGTAAAGGTTCTGACCGCCTCACTCTTGTGAAACCCACTTTCCGCAAGTAAGTATTCATCCCGGAGTACCAAGCTCCGGGAGCTTGAGCCAGCCATAAAGGGCCTTCTTCACCGTACACATGGACTCCTTCCATGCACCTCAAAGCCCCGTGGCCGCTTCTCAATGTACACCTCTCCGTATGAAGCCATTGAGAATTGCGTCTCTTACATCCATCCGGTGGATCTTCCAACCCATCTCTCGCCGCTATCGATATAATGGAGCCGATCGAAGTATATCGAGCCACGGAGCTGGCGTCCTCCTCATAATCAACTCCTCCTCTACCCGAGAGAACCTCTAGCCACAAACCGCTTTTGAATTCCTCAATGCCGCCATCCGGCAAAGATGCTTTACCTTGTAAAGCCATCCGGAAGTAACCACGGATTTGCACTGTGCCCTCGGCACCACCTCCAAACATCATTCTTCATGATGTAGAAGAATATTCCTCCCCGCATGGCCTCTCCTTCCACCAAGCCAAGTTAGCCGCTCCTCATAGCTAGAAGGCTCGTAGTCAAGGATGCCGGTAGCCACTGCCATATAGCCAAAACCTCTCGTGTGTCCGCTCTCTCGACCGGCCTCTTAGGCTCGCAACAGATGTGGCATCTCTCAAGGTGTCCCGAAGCCACTTGGGCTTCCCCTTCCCCGAGTGCACTTCTCCCGCCTTGAGAATAAAACTCCTCCTCTCAACATCGTGAGCCCAACTCCCGATCGTCTCCGTCCGCCGTCCTCCCCGCCCGCACCTCGAACCCGTAGATGCCGAGGTACCGTGTGAATCGTCCATCGCGGACTCCCCAAAGGAATCGCCTCTCCGTGGACCGCCTCCGCGTGCCGCCCCCATAGCACCACCCCCTTCCCACTCCTGCGGGAGCCACTCCCCATCGACGGACCCGACATCGTCATAGATGTACCTCCGATCCTCCCGATCTCCTCGCCCACCGGATCCCCGCGACCGACTCAACCGTCGCCGAGGGTCCGGGCCGATCCGCAGTGCTGGTTTCCAACTCCGTGACCTCCTAAAGGCCCTCGTCCTCCTCGAACTTCACATCCCGTCCGACAACAACTTCGCGCTCGGAATGTAAATCCGAAAGGCCTTGGAGGTCCTACCGTAGCCCACAAAGATACCCTTCTCTCGCGGTGGGCTCTAGTTTGGTCCTCTTCTCCTTGGGTATGTAGGAGTATGTCATGCACCCAAAGATACGAAGATGACCCATATCGCTTCTTCCGCAGGGGTGCCCTCCTCCGAGTCATGTGCCCCAAGGCACGATGCGACTCCCCGTTCAAGTAAACAGAAGCATGTGTGCCTCGCCCACAAAAACAATGGCAACCCCCGATCATGTAACATGGCTTTGGCAACTCTCGCATGGATTCCGTTCTTCCTCTCCGCAACCCCGGTTCGCCGGGGGTTGTAAGGAACAAAGGAGCTCCCTCTCCTAATGCCTCGCCCGCACAATAGTCAACAAACTCTCCAAGGGTGTACTCTCCTCCCATCAGTCCGACCCGTGGACTTGATCTTCCGACCTCGTCCGTGTCTCCACAAGAGCTCGAATCCCCGAAAACCGCTTGAAGACCTCACTCTTGGTCTTCAAGAAATAAATCCAGGTCCTCCGGAGTGATCATCAATGAATAACACATAGTACTCATATCCACCCAAGGAAACATGAGACATCCGACCGCTCACATTGGAATGAATCAAATCAAGTATCCTGGCCGATTGCCACCGCCGTGGAAAAGGGGATTTGGCAAACTTGCCCATCGCACATCCTCTCCGCAAGTATCAAAAGGACGCATCGAACTTCCGGCACAATTCGTAGTGATCTCCGCAAAGTCCCTGGCTCCATGATGCATGTGCCCCATCCCCGCGGTGCCAAATCTCACACCGGCTTCGAACTCGCTAGCTCGCCGTTCTACTCATCGCTCAATGCCAAAAGGGATCGAATGCAAAACTTGTACACCTTTGCATGGCGCACACCTATCACTCTAGCCGAATCGGCTCGGAGCGGCCTCGGGGTACATCAACACCTCGTCCTCCCCGAATAGTACCTCATATCCTCGTCCTCCAAAGCCGAGACGGACATGAGGTTCTTCCTCATCCTCGGCACATAAAGAACATCCGACACCTTCAAGGGAGGTTTGGACTCCCTCCGAAATGTCAATGTTCCCACACCCCCCATCGCTTTAACAACTCGTCATCACCGAGTACTACCTCTACATCGCGTCACCAAAGCTCAGAGAGGGACTACTTACCCCCGTCATGTGACGTGAAGCCCTAATCGTCCACATACGTATACCCGAAGATGCTCCGCTAATCGAGGGAAATGCATGCTCCCTCCGAACCTCTATGCGTATAATCCCGCACTAGAAGACTCACACGCAATGAACCCAAACTCCCGCCTCAAAGCTGACCGAGTCCTCAACCTCTCGCCGAAGCCGCCATGCTCTCGTTCTTCCCCTTCTTCTTCTTCTCCGACACACAACCGCATAGTGTCCCATCTTTCCGACACAATTCCAAGACCACTTTGGAATAGTCCTTCTCGTGAGTTATCCCGTTTACCTTACCTTTGCCCCCACCATTGCTTGTGGAAGCCGCCTTCTTCCTTTGCCTTTCTTGCGTCTCCCGCCAACAAGGCTACATCCTCATCCTCGTTTCTCAACCGGCTTGGCCGCCCCAAGCCGATCTTTCCCGATCTCTCGTTCGAATGCAATCATCCTAAAACCTCTCCCATGTGGAAGGTCCTCACGTGCACAAACTCCATCAAAGAAAGTTCATCCAAGGAACGGGGGAGGCCATATCGCAACCGCACCAACCTCGCTGGGTGGAATGGCCTCTCCAATCGCCGCCAACTCATCTCTCACATTAGTATGGAGATATCCACCGCACTATCATTGCCCATCTTAATGTGGTCTTCATCTTCTCCTTCAGGACTCATTTTCCGGTTCTCATTGGTATCAGAGATTGGACAATGCTGTCCACATCTCATGAACATTTCTCTTTCCTCCTCACATGAGGAATGCAATGGTCTTTGATTCTGTCTAGAATCAGTCTCTTACCCTTGTTGTTCTTTTTATTATATGCCGCCAACTGAGTAGCATCAGTAGGCACATTCACAGGGTTCTGTGTGGTATGCACCATAATGTCCCAGACTTCTGCCTCCTCAAAGATACTCTGCATTCTCTCCTTCCAAATGCTGTAGTTGGAATGCCCATCCAACCTATCCTCCACCCTCAGTCCCAATGACATCCCGCTGTCCTAAAACTGAAAAATAACACTGCTGTAGTAAAGGTAAAAATCTGCTGTTTGTGAAAAATCAGCTTGCTGGAATTTTCTGAGTGAAAAATCAGCAGGCTGTAATTTTCTCCTTGCTGTCCCAAACTGCTCTTCAGCACTCAAGCTCTGATACCATGTAGAAAATTCTATTTCCCACCCCGGTTTTCAGTTTTCACCTTATTACTCCAAAATAATTAAATGCCCTTTCCCATATCCATACATTTAATAACTGAAAAATAAATTTTGCTGAAAACACAAATTCTGGAAAAAAATTTCAGAATGCTGTAAATGCAGAAATAAAATAACAGCAGTAACAAACAGTCATTCAACACATCATAACTCAGTATTTTTGGTCAAGGTGACCCTGGAAAAACCCCCTACAACTCTTGGGGAAAACCAGTCTGGAAGCTTCTCATTTATTTCTGAAAAATGCTTTTACAGGGAGCAGTAATACACAGAAAATTACAGCAAACACAAAAATCACTTATCTTGACTTTCGTGCCACCCTCCACCTCGAAAAACGTGCCAAACAGCAAACAGAAATATTTCAGAGAAATTACAGCATTAAATGCTGTCTTAGCTGCCTCGAAAAACGTGCCAGAATGACCGTACGGACTGTACGGATTCCGTACGGATGGGACAGCAGCCCCCTTTCTCGATTTTCGTGCCCAGAAAAATCTGCCTTGAAAATCGTGCTCCTTGCTGCTGTTCCAGCTCTCGAAAACAGTGCTGCCCCTCTCTCGAAAACCGTGCAAATGCTGTACGGACTTTCTGCCTTGGTTAATGTGCCAATAAACTCGGCTGTACGGATTTTCCAGCCTTGGGAAGTGTGCTCTCTTGCTGTACGGACTTGCTGTGCTGCCTTGCTGCTCTCCCTCTGCTCAGAAATCACTCTTCAGCTCCCTCTCCTCCTCTCTCAATCTGCTCATGAAAGAATGAATGACCTTTTCCTCCTTTTCCTCCTTTTCCTCCTTTAACCTAACCCTAAGTGACTTTTGGGGAATCCCTAAATCCAATGGCCGAGATAGATTGAGATCTAGGGCTGAGATTAAATGCTCATTTAAATCTCACTTTTCATTTTTTAATTCACCCCACTTTAATAAAGACCCACTTAGTCTTTTATTTCAAAAGTCACTTTTTCCTTTCTAATTTTATATTGACTTTATTTAAAGTCACTTTAACTTTAGTAACTTTATCACTTAAAGTCACTTTAAAATTAGATTTGACTTTATAACTTTATAAAGTCACTTTAGTAACTTTATCACTTAAGTCACTTTTAAATTAGATTTAACTTTATAAAAATTATAAAGTTACTTTAGGAGAAAAAATTAAATTCTTTTGGACACTTTTCCCTAGGCCAAAGATCAAAGCCTTAGGGAACCACCTGTCCTCCGGTACCAAATTTCAACAAATTTCTTAAAATTCTCAATATTCCCTTGGCTTGGGGCTTTCAAAATCATTTTCCAAGGATCCACAAATTTTGCCTTTAAAGATTTAATCCTAACTTAGGACCCTAAATTAATTAAATTTCTGGTTTAAGATTTTTTTAAATTAATTGACCAGAAAATTTAATTAATTGACTGAGAGAGAATCTTAATTATTTTTTTCAACCCTCTTTACATAACATAATACATTTACATACATGAAGGGGGAATACCCATTCGTATAGACCCTCAAATAAATACCCAATTCTGCTACCCAAAACATGATCTAGTAGACCAAGTAGTTCAAACTACTTTTACAAGGACTCGATAAAAAACACTAGGACTCACTTAGCATGGTGATGACAAAATCCACCCTAGCTTTGGGGTGAGGCTGGAGGGAAAAACTCTGCTGATCACTTACGTGAATCAGTGAGACAAAAACCTCCTAGGATGGAAATCATCAACAACAAACTAGGCTTACCTAGGTTGTTACATACATTGACAGTCCTACTTAGATCATTTACATCATAACATGAAGAATGGGTTTACAATCATTTATAAAAATTGTCGTCTGTCGATAAAATCTGGATGACACGAGCCTCAAACATGATAAGCCCCATTTGAAAAAATGGGGGTGTACTGCTATGGGGTCGTTGACAAAGTGTGGTCAACAGATAGCATAGCCTATTTCCATGTACCAGATGAGAAGCGCACCAAGTTGGATCAGACTACAGAGAGAGGTTATATCGTTCGGTATAACAAAACCTTTAAGGCGTACAGGATCCATGTCCCCAGCAGAAAGAAGATCATAGTGAGACAAGACATGAAGTTTATGGAGGACAGAGGCTTCAAGAAGTCTCGTGAAATTCCAAGAAGTGATCAGAGTGAGCCAACAGAAGCTCCATTGGTCCAGCAACAAGGGCAGCCAGTGGGACTACCGGTAATAAAAATAAAGGGATCTAGTACAGTTACCAGTACCAACATATCCTCAGGTGCAAGAGATCTAGTGAGTTCATAGTAGATAGAGCAACAGAGGCAAGTTGAGGAGCTAATTGAACCTCCCACCACTAGTGGTCAAACCAATAGGGAAGTTCGTCAGACATTGAGAGATGCAAAATAGTTCATTGGAGCTCCTAAGATGAAGAAGAGAGACCGTCGATAGCTTGAAAAATACCAATCATTGGTGGCACAGGTTGAAGAACCTTCCATCTATCAGGAGGCTGCACAACATCAGGTGTGGGTAGATGCCATGGTAGAGGAGTACAATTCTATCACAACGAACGATGTTTGGGAGGTGGTGCCAAGGCCTGAGGGCAGGTCAGTTGTAGGTACTCAATGGATCTACAAGATCAAGTATGTTGCAGACAGCAGTGTGGAGAAGTACAAGGCTAGATTCATGGAAAAGGGGTATCCGCAAAAATAAGGTATAGATTACGAGGAGATATTTTCCCTAGTTTCCAGATACACTTCTATCCGGTCAGTTATATACCTAGAAGCACAGATGGGCTGGAAGATTCACAAGATGGATGTCAAGACAACCTTCTTGAACAAGGTGATAGAAGAGGAGGTGTACATGTCAAAATTTCGATTCTGAATTTCTACTACAGTTATAGATTTATTTCTCCTACTTATTTCCACAATAAGTTATTTACAAAACCCTTACAGTAAATTTTGAAATAAATACTACTGCAGTTATCACTCAAGTACATGTAGAGAAAAGAACAGTAAAATGTAAGCACAAGAACCAATCACAACGACACAGTTATTTTTGGACAATTGTCCTCGGAAAAACCCAATGTGGGAAACCAGTGCAACAGATGAGGGTTTATATATTAATCTCTAGCAAGAATTATTTGCAAGAAAATACTGGCAGAAATAACTGAGAAACTTCTTGAGATACACTTGAGATAAATTTTCTCCAGACCTCCGAAGAATTCTTGACACTTGAGGGACTCACTGGCCCTCCCTGCATCACTCTGTGTCACTCCTGCGTATCTCTCTGCACAAAGCCAGCATGAGACTGCGTCACTACTGCGTTGCTCCTGAGTGCTGCCTCTCTATCCTCCCGCGTCCTTCTTTCCTTGAGCCCTGACACTACTGATCCCCTCTACTTCCTCCGCCCTGCAAATCTCCCTCTGAAATTGAATTGTCTTCCTTCATAATCGACTTCCCTCGGGTTGTTGAATGTTTCCTGGCTTACTTTCCAAATGGCCCTCAAGCCTTCTTTTATAATCTTCTCATTAATGAATCAGCAACCCAGATTAGAACTCTAATCAATGGGTAAGATTAAAAGTTGAATTGATCTTCGTTCTCTAGAAGATTCACACTCTATTTTATTAATACCCCTTAATTATTTAGTTTCCCTAAGTTTAGACTTAGGGTCTCCATTAAAATGATTAATTATTTTAATAAAACATGAACCGAGTGGAATTTCCACAAACAATTTTTGGGTTCTTTGGAATACTAGTGTCTAAGCCTCCTCAACAAATTTGAGACTTAGATCACTTTCCGATGCTACAAAAATCAATACTCCCTCTTAGCGAGGAAAATGTTCTAACAGTTTTCTTGTTGCATACTGCTCTGATCCTGAAGCATCCTCTGCACTGTTGATGCTTGGCTGCTGCTACCCCTCATCTCCTGCCCTACTGCCTTCTGTACTGTTGCCCATGACACTGCCACTATCACTGCCTCATTTGTACTGCAGCTCCCTCTCAATTCTACATGGATTCTTTATCATCCCCATCTTCTCTCTGAAGTAGACAAACTTTGTCTTTCCCAGAGCTTTAGTGAGGATGTTCGCCACCTATTCTCCTGTCGAAGTGTACTGCAACTATACAATTCCCCGCTGGACACAGTCTCTAATGAAATGACACCTGATGTCAATGTGCTTCGACCAATCATGAAACATAGGATTTTTAGAGAGCTTGATGCAACTCTAATTATCACATAGAATATTGGTCACTTCCATCTTTTCCTTGAGTAGATTCGCAAGCCGCTTCCTAAGCCATATGGCCTCGCACGAAGCAGTGATTGCTGCCATATATTCCACCTCAGCTAAGCTCAGAGCCACGGATTTTTGTTTCTTGCTGCACCAGGGAGTCATTCCTGATCCAACATTGAAGCATTACCCACTGGAACTTTTCCGATCTATTGGGCTTCCAGCCCAATCTACGTCAGTGAACGCACTCAATATAATGTCATTGCCACGGGTGTATCTCAATCCAAGCTCGATTATTCCCTGCAGATATCTGATAACACGCTTGGCTGCTGCCCAATGTGCCCTTCTTGGTTCCACCATGAACTGACTAAGGGTGCTGACAACATAACAAATGTCTGGCCTAGTGTTGATCAGATACATCAGGGACCTTATGAGCTGCCTATACAAGGTAGGATTAGCCTCATCATCTTTGGAAGTGTCAATCTTCTTCCAGTTGGCGATCATTGGTGTAGCCATGGATCTACAGTCTTCCATATTGAACCTCTTCAAGATTTCTGTAGCATATCTCCCTTGACCAAGGAAGATCTCACCCTTCTGATACCAAACTTCCAACCCCAGAAAATAATGCATTAGCCCCAGATCCTTCTTTTCGAATTCTACAGCTAAATTCTCCTTGCAGTCATTGACGAGCCTAAATGATCCTATTAGGAATAGATTATCTACATATAACACCAGTATCAGAGGCTCATCCCTTACTCTCCGATAGTAGAGATTGGGATCTCCGCCACTCTTGACGAATCCCATCTTTTGCAAATAGCCATCAATTCGACCATACCAAGCTCTAAGGGCTTGCTTAAGTCCATACAAGGCTTTCTTAAGAGCTCCGTGCTTTCCCTTTTCTCTGGAGAGCTCCGTGAACCCTTTCGAGTTGCTGCTGTAGCAGCTTCTAGACTTTGTTATATCGCAGAGTCCTTTCACTCAACTCGGCTCCGATACCATGTGAAAAATTCAATTCTGAATTTCTACTGAAGTTATAGATTTATTTCTCCTACTTATTTCCAAAATAAGTTATTTAAAAACACTTACAGTAAATTTCGAAATAAATACTGCTGCGGTTATCACTCAAGTACATGTAGAGAAAATAACTGTAAAATGTAAGCACAAGAAACAATCACAATGACACAGTTATATTTGGACAACTGTCCCCGGAAAAACCCAATGTGGGAAAACCGATGTAGCAGATGAGGGTTTCTATATTAATCTTCAGTGGGAATTCTTTACAAGAAAAGACTGGCAGAAATAACTGAGAAACTTCTTGAGATACACCTGAGATAAATTTTCTCCGCACCTCTAGAGAATTCCCGACACTTGAGGAACTCACTAGCCCTCCTTGCATCACTCTGCGTCACTCCTGCGTATCTCTCTACGCAGAGCCAGCATGAGACTGCGTCACTACTGCGTGAGGCCTCTGCATTGCTCCTGAGTGATGCCTCTTTGACCTTCTGCGTCCTTCTTTCCTTGAGCCCTGAGATTGTTGATGCCCTCTGCTTACTCCGCCCTACAAATCTCCCTCTGAAATAGAATTATCTTCCTTCAGAATCGACTTCCCTTGGGTTGATGAATGTTTGCCCGGCTTACTTTCCAAATGACCTTGAAGCCTTCTTTTATATTCTTCTCATCGATGAATCAACGACCCAGATTAGAAGTCTAATCAATGGTTAAGATTAAAACTTGACTTGATCTTCATTCTCAAGAAGATTCACTCTCTGTTTTATTAATACCCATTAATTATTTAATTTCCCTAAGTTTAGACTTAGGGTCCCCATTAAAATAATTAATTATTTTAATAAAATATGAACTGAGTGGAATTTCCATAAATGGTTTTTGGGTTCTTTGGAATACTGGTGTCTAAGCCTCCTCGCCAAATTTGAGACTTGGATCACTTTCCGATGCTACAAAAATCAACAGTACATAGAACAACTAGAGGGCTTCGAGACACATGAGAGGCGCACGCATGTGTGCAGGTTGAAGAAAGCTCTATACGGGCTCAAGCAAGCTCCCAGGGCATGGTATGGTCGGATTGACAACTAATTGCAGCAGATGGGATTTGTCAAGAGTGATGTAGATCCCAACCTTTACTACTTGATGGTAGAGGATGAGCCACTCATTCTAGTCTTGTATGTGGATGACCTCTTCTTGACAGGATCATCAGGGCTCATAGAAGACTACAAGAGGAACATGGAAGTAGAGTTTGGCATGAAGGACTTGGGGTTGATGCACTCTTTCCTAGGATTGGAAGTGTGGCAGAAGGACGGAGAGATATTCCTTGGTGAAGGGAGATATGCTATAGAGATTCTGAAGAGATTCAGAATGCAGAATTGTATACCCATGTCTACGCCCATGATCACCGACTGGAAGAAGACAGATGCATCAGAGGACAAGGATGTTAATCCCACCTTCTATAGACAACTCATCGATTCTCTCATGTATCTGGTCAACACTAGGCAAAATATCTTCTTCAAAGTCAACACTCTTAGTCAGTTTATGGTGGAGCCGAAGAGAGTGCATTGGATAGCAACGAGACACATTTTGAGGTATTTGTATGAGGGTTGAAATTTACCTAAGGAGATGATATCAAACTGTATGGATTCATAGATATAGATTGGGCAGGTAGTTCAGTGGACAAGAAAAGTACCTCTGGGCACTGCTTCAGCGTTGGATCAGGGATGGTTTCTTGGTGCAGTAGGAATCAGAAGTCAGTAGCGTTGTGCTCTATATAGGCAGAGCATATGGCAACTACCACAACCACGAGTGAATCTATATGGCTTCGAAAGCTACTGGTGAGATTGTTCAGGCAGAGGATGGAGGCGACCGGTGTCTACTACGATAATCAAAGTTGCATCAAGCTCTTTGAAAATCCAGTGTTTCATGGTAGGTCTAAACTTATATATTCAGTGTCATTTGATCAAATATTGTGTATAGTGTGGAGCAGTCCAGCTACAGTCTGTTCCCACAGAAGAGAAGGTTGCAGATATACTTACGAAAGATATAGGAAGGGCCAACTTCGTCTATTTCAGAGAATATATGGATAGAGTGGAGATCCATTTTCATTGGCAAGGACAAAGGGTTTTGGATGCTTCTCAGTTGCAGAAGCAACTGAAATAGTGAGAGGGAGTGTTAGTTGTGTTGTAATGCATATGCAAAGTTGGTAGCAGTGCAGGTGGTATAGGGCGGTGTCAAAAGCAACAAAAATGCAGCATTGTTCAGGGAGAACACACCAATTGTAGATACTCAATGATCAAGGTAGTTCGATTTTCCAATAGTAGGTGATTCAATAGTGAGATCGAGCCAGTGATTGAGTAGCACGTGGCAGAGTAGCATATTTCCAGAGGATTTTCTAGTTCCAAAAGAGTCAGGAGAGGAGGTCGTATTATTTCTCCAGGAGGCTACGTCGGGTGTAATATTCCTGATTGGAATTTAACAACTAATACCAAGCAATGGACTAGGAACAGTAAATAAACTGGCACTCATACACAATAATTAAAACACCAAAATGTGAAAATTTACAACCAATTGCAGTGATAGAATTATTTCTCCTACTTATTATTTCAATAAGTTATTATTCAGAAATCTTCCGGCAAATAACGAAATAAATACTACTGCAACATTCACAATTATATGTGCAGAGAAATAAATAGTAGAGAACATAAGCACAAGAATCAATCACATTTACACAGTTATTTTTGGACAATTGTCCCCGGAAAAACCCAATGTGGGAAAACCGGTGCAGCAAATGAGGGTTTTATTAACTCTTCAGCAAATGATATCTTTATAGGGAAAATATTCAGCAGATAAATTCTGAACCACCCGAGACTGAATATCCAGCTCACTTGGACAATTTTCTGACACCCAGAAGTTCCAATGTTTTAAAAAACGGAATCGGTCAGCTACCAGGCCGAGGTAATGACTCGGTAATGACTCGGTCGACTCAGTTTCAATGACTCGGTTTTTGTAAAAAATACATTAAATATTAATTTTTTTGTACAAAAACATAAATTTAAAGATTTTTATTCATATTTCCAAACACAAAGCATTACAATATAGATAAGTCACAAAAGACAACATATGATCAAAGTAGGCTCATGAATATATCCATTATATCAAAATTGCACCTAGTGCACTGTCTAATACAGGATGATGATATAGAGATCAAAACAAAAAACATAACCAATGTCACAGGTGACTCCTTTCGACAAGACATCAACCCTCTAGAAGGCCTGTGGTAATTCAAAACATATAAAGAACCGTGGATTAAACCTACAGTGTTAAGTTCTGTGACCTGATTGAGGAGGGTTTCATTGTGTTTTTCTTCAAATAAGAAAGCATTTGCAATTGAGCCACAATAGCCTTCAGACCGAGTTATTAAGTTCCCTATCTACGTTGAGAATTTAACGTGGATCAATTTACGGCATCTTTGTACATTACTTTGAAGGCTTGATTCTAAGTATAAACAAGGTATTTCTGCCCCTCGTTTGAAGCAATTATGGAGGACTTCTTTGCTCAAGTAGAATTGAAGGGTATTTTTCTTTTGTTTCTCTTGACAGTGCATCCTTGTTATGAATTTGTTATTCTCAATGTTCTGAAGAAAGTTAAATCCCCTAATCTAAAGAAAAATTCGGCATTTGACATTGTGGTCACTGGACTATGAGGACTTAAAAGGTGGCTTCATTTACAACTAGAAGGGTGGTATCCTATCAATGATCGTGAGGAGGACTTGTCCTAGAATTAGAGGCACATCATTATAAAGGACAGTTCTAAGGCCCTCCATAATTTAAGGAAGCCGAGATCTTGTATACATACGTTTGCAAGGTAATGTGTAATGCATTTATTTATTTTTATTTGTTTTAAGGCTCTTTTGATGGAGGGTTTAATTTGAATAAGAACCCTAGATGGCTCATGGAAAACCCTAGCTCACATATGAAACCCTAATTTTTAGGGTTTGTGAATTCTAGGGTATTTAGATGAGGATGATGTTTTGAATTCCATCCTCCATTAGTGTATTAAAACCCTATATTGTATCTCATGCTTTTATGATCACATATTGTTCTTGGTCATTGTCACTAACATCATGTCATCAAGGTACATAGAGGGATTGGTGCTCTTGATTAAATACGAGGTCCATACCCTAATACATGACAAAATTCGATGGAAACATTGCAATAACCCAATCCTGAAATCCTGAAAAACTGATAAGTCTGCTAGATTTTGAATGAGATCTAAAATTCTACAGCGAATAAAATCCGGTTTCAAGTCCATAAAATGCAAGTTTTTGGGCCCACCGGCTGGCAGATTTGGCTCGGCCGAGTTAACTCGGGCCAGGCCTGGTCGGCCGATTTGTTACCGAGCCGGCCGAGCCGATACAAAAACCGGCCGGCTCGGTAACAAACCGGCCAACCTGGCTGTTCTTGTACCTGGTCAGACCGGCCAGCCTAATGGCTCGGTCGACCAGGCCTAGTCGGAGTCGAATCGGCCGATTTTTAAAACAGAGCCCAGAACAACCCCTGCAAGCCCCTGCGTCAGTCTGCGTGATTCTCTGTGCAGTCCCAATGCTGGATTGCGTGAATCTGCGTGGAGACTGCATGGGGTCTCTGCGCTGCAGCCTCAAGCTGCCTCCAGTGACCCACTGCTGACCTCCTCTTGCTCCTACAACTTCTTGCCCTACAACTCTCCCACTGAGATCAAATTCTACATCAGAATGGATCTCTTTCAGGTACTGAGTGTGTGCTCGGCTATTCTTCCAAGTGACCCTCAAACCTTCTTTTATAATCTTCCTATTGGAGAACCAATGGCCCAAATTAAAAGATTAATCGAGGGCTAAGATTAAATCTTGGCTTGATCCATGTTTTTTAGAAGTTTCACACTCTAACTTATTAATACCCTTTAATTATTTCATTTCCCTAAGTTTGGACTTAGGGTCTCTATTAAAATAATTAATTATTTTAATAAGTCTTGAACCGAGTGGAATTTTCACAAACTGTTTCTGGGTTCTTTGGAATGTTTTTGTCCAAGCCTCCCTGCAAAGTTTGAGACTTGGAACACTTTCGGATGCTACACAGATCAACACTCCCTCTTATCAAGGAAGGTGTTCCAACAATATGCCTGTTGCATGCTGCTCTGATTCTTAAGCACCCTTTACGTTTTTGACCTCAGGATTCTGCTCTACCCCATCTGCTGCGCTGCTGCCCCTAGTACTACTGCCCTTGACACTGCCACTATCACTTGTTGCACATGTACCATGGCTCCCTTTGAATACTGAATCCTCCATTCCTGCTATTGGAAGGGATTCTTCATCATCCCCATCTTCTCTTTGAAGTAGACAAACTTTGTCTTTCCCAGAGCCTTGGTGAGGATGTCTACCACCTGTTCTCCTGTTGGAGTGTATTGCAACTGAACAAATCCACGTTGCACACAGTCCCTGATGAAGTGACACCGAATATCAATATGTTTTGACCTATCATGAAAAACAAGATTCTCAGAGAGCTTTATGCAACTCTGATTATCACATAAAATGCTGGTCATTTCCATCTCCTCCTTGAGTAGATTTACTAACAGTTTCCCGAGCCATATGGCTTCGCATGAAGCTGTGCTTGCTGCCATATATTCTGCCTCTGCTGAACTCAATGCTACGGACTTCTGTTTCCTACTGCATCAGGAAGTAATTCCTGATCCCAGACTAAAACAGTACCCATTGGTACTCTTCCGATCAACTGAACTTCCATCCCAATCTGCATCAGTGAAACCACTCAACCTGACATCATTGTCACGGGTGTACTTCAATCCAAGTTCGACTGTCCCTCTAAGGTACCTAAGAACATGTTTGGTTGTTGCCCAATGTATCCTCTTCAGTTCCACCATGAACTGACTTAGGGTATTAACAACATAACAGATGTTTGGCCTTTTATTTACCAAATACATCAATGACCCTATGAGCTATCTGTACAGCATGGGATCAACTTCATCATCTTCGGACATGTCGATTTTCCTCCAGTTGGTAATCATTGGAGTGGTCATGGACCTACACTCCTCCATCTGAAATCTCTTCAGAATCTTTGTAGTGTATCTTCCTTGACCAAGGAAGATCTCCCCTTTCTACTGCCAAACTTCCAACCCCAGAAAATAGTGCATCCGTCCTAGATCCTTCATGTCAAATTCTTCAGCTAAATTCTTCTTGCAATATGTGATGAGCCTTGACGATCCTGTCAAAAAAAGATCATCCACATACAATACCAGTATTAATGGCTCACTCCCTACTCTTAGATAGTAGAGATTGGGATCTGCATCACTCTTGACGAATCCCATCTTCTGCAGGTAACTGTCAATCCGACCATACCAGGCTCTAGGAGCTTGCTTCAGCCCATATAATTATTTCGTCAATCTGCACACATGAGTTTTATGATCATGTGTCTCAAAGCCCTCTGGTTGCTCTATATACACTTCTTCTTCTATCACACCATTCAAGAATGCCATCTTGACGTCCATCTGGTGAATTTCCCATCCCATCTGCACAGCAAGGGATATCACGGACCTGATAGATGTGTATCTAGCTACAGGGGCGAAGGTTTCTTCATAGTCTATTCCTTCCTTCTGAACATACCCCTTAGCCATGAACCTGGCTTTAAATTTCTTGATGCTGCCGTCTGCAGCATACTTGATCTTGTAGATCCACATAGATCCTACAACTGATCTCTCCTGCGGTCTGGGTACCATTTCCCAAACATCATTTCTCATGATGGAACTGTACTCTTCTACCATTGCATTGACCCACACCTGGTGCTGAGCTGCTTCCCGAAAAATGGAAGGTTCTCCGACTTCAGCAACTAAGGCTTGATACCTTTCAGGCTGCTTACGTTGTCTCTTCTCATTCTGGGGAGTTCCGACAAAATCCTCTACATCCTTCAGAATCTGTCATAGTTCCTTGCTCGTTCTTCCACTGGTGGTGGGTGGATTTACCGACTCTCCTTCTTGCAAATCCTCGAGAGATCCATCCTTTGGATTACTATTCCTTGGAGAGGCAACTGAATTTTCTATTTCTGGTTGTTGGGGCTGGACCAGAGGCTCTTCCTCTGACTGCGTAGCAGAAGGCAGCTCTCGTGATCTTCTGAAGGCTTTCTCCTCCATGAATTTCACATCTCTTCGCACCACTACTTTCCTGCTCTCAAGAATGTAGATACGATACGCCTTTGCATTCTCTTTGTATCCTACTAAATACCCTTTTTCAGCAATCATCCCCAACTTCTTCCTCTTCTCGCTGGGTATATGGCAGTAAGTTGTACTGCCGAAGATCCTAAAGTGACTAACTTCGGGCTTGCTGCCAGTGAAGACACTTTCTGGCATGATCTTTCCTAGTGCAGTGTGAGGAGTTCTGTTCTGAATGTATACAGCTGTATTACACGCTTTAGCCCATAGAAATTTGGGCATTTCTTGGTCATACAACATAGCTCTAGTTGCTTCAACAATAGTCCAGTTCTTCCTTTATCCCACTCCATTTTGTTCCGGATTGTATGGAGTTGTCCATTCTCTTTTGATGCCTTCCCTTGCGTAGAATCCGATGAATTCTTTATCTATGTATTCAACCCCATTATCTGATCGCAATACCTTGATTTGCTTCACTGTCAGATTTTCCACCAGAGCCTTGAACTCTTTAAATCGACTGAAGACTTCATCCTTGGTCTTCAAGAAGTAGATCCAGGTTTTCCTGGAATGGTCATTAATGAAGGTGACGAAATATTCGGCACCACTAAGAGCTCTCGTGGACATCGGCCCGTAGATATATGAGTGTATTAGATCCAACACTCCCTTGGCCCTATTGTTGCTTCTTTGATATGCTGCCTTGGCATATTTCCCCAATACGCACCCCTTGCAAACATCATCCCGCTTGGTGCTCAATTCTAGAACGCCTATGACAGTCTTCTGGAGAGTTCTCAACACCCCATGATGCAAGTGCCCCATTCTTCTGTGCCATAGCTCATTCAGATCCGTTTCACTTGTGTTGCCAACTAGTGCCATTGGGGAATCAAGCTGCAGCTTGTACAACTTGTTACTTCTTACCCCAATTTGTGCCTTCTTCTTCCAACTGGGGTGTTTGACGTAGACTCTATTGCCAATAAAGTAGATGTCATATCCTCGATTTTGAAGCTGTGACACTGAGAGTAGATTCATCCCCAAACCCGACACATGCAGTACATTAGTGGCCCGGATTCTATTCCCTGCCTTGGTTTGAAAAACTACAGTACCTTTCCCAATGGGAGTGCACTTTGCTTTATTACCCATGGTTATTTTGAAATTCATCTGCTCCTTTTGGTAGTCGGAAAAATAGTCCCGTACTCCTGTCATGTGAGCAGAGGCTCCACTGTCAATATACCAGACATCTGAGGACATAGTGCTTGATACACAAGCAAAATATTCCACTAATCTTGATGCCAATACAGATATCTCGTGATCCATCTGTTCTATCGTGTTTCTTCCCCATCCTAGAGAACTATGTGAACCCTTCTGCGTTGTTGCCTTGGAGAACTGCGTAGATCTTCAATCACTGATAGATGCTCCCTCTCTGTTATTCATCTCTGGCTCTAATACCATGTAAAAATTTACAACCAGTTGCAGTGATAGATTTATTTCTCCTACTTATTATTTCAATAAGTTATTATCAAAAATCTTCCAACAAATATCGAAATAAATACTACTGCAACATTCACAATTATATATGCAAAGAAATATACAGTAGAGAACATAAGCACAAGAATCAATCACATGTACACAGTTATTTTTGGACAATTGTCCTCATAAAAACCCAATGTGGGAAAACCGGTGCAGCAGATGAGGGTATTATTAATTCTTCAACAAATGATATCTTTACAGGGAAAATATTCGGCAGATAAATTCTAAACCTCTCGAGACTGAATATCCAGCTCACTTGGACAATTTTCTGACACCCAAAACAACCCCTGCAAGCCCAGTCTGTGTGATTCTCTGTGCAGTCCTAGCATTGGATGCATGAATTTGCATGGAGACTACATGGGGTCTCTGCGCTGCACCCTCAAGCTACCTCCAGTGACCCACTGTTCCTCTCTGACCCTTATCTCTATCACCCCTGACCTCCTCCTGCTCCTGCAACTTCTCGCCCTGCAACTCTCCCACTGAGATGGAATTCTACATCAAAATGAATCTCCTTCGGGTACTGAGTGTGTGCCCGGATTGTCTTCCAAGTGACCCTCAAGCCTTCTTTTATAATCTTCCTGTTGAAAAACCAACGGCCCAGATTAAAAGATTAATCAAGGGCTAAGATCAAATCTTGACTTGATCCATGTTTTCTAGAAGTTTCACACTCTAACTTATTAATACCCTTTAATTATTTCATTTCCCTAAGTTTTGACTTAGGGTCTCTATTAAAATAATTAATTATTTTAATAAGTCTTGAACCGAGTGGAATTTCCGCAAACTGTTTCTGGGTTCTTTGGAATGCTGCTGTCCAAGCCTCCCTGTAAAGTTTGAGACTTGAAACACTTTCGGATGTGTACATAAATTTCTAGGATTTCGGATGGCTTACAGGATCAGTTGTGCTCTAGCTCCCAAATTTTGTGAAGGGACTAGAGTACATTTGATCTACAAGACCCAGAAATGGATTTGAGAAATTTCAGTTGGTGTTCAAGTTATTCAAATAATTATTTTTAAATGGATTTCCTAAGTATAACTTAGGAAAATAAAATAATTAAAGTGAATTAATTAACACATGTGTTGAAATTGTCTTAAGTCACATGGATCAAGCAGTCTTTTAATCTCAGCCATTGATGAATGATTTAATCTCGGCCATTGAAGGGTTCAACGAAAAAGTATAAGAGAAAGGCTTGAGGTTCAGTTGAGAACACACAATTTCTGTAGAACTAAGGAATAGATCTGGAATTCTAGGGTGGGTTTGCTAAGAATTTCCGGAGGAATTTCCTGCAGTGAAGGTTAGTATTGGCCAAGGGAATGTTCTAATTCCAGGGCCAAGAGACAGAAGAGGCAAGAGGAGCAACTTTATCATAAAAGAGTACATAAATGAGTTGAAGTTTTGGAACTTGGGCCTCTTATGAAAGCTCTGCAAACCCCATGTAGTACAACTCTAATCTAGAGGAAATATTGTCCCAAATTGGTACTACGCACTACCCAAAAAACTATGGCTAAGTTTTGGAACTTGGGCCTCTTATGAAAGCTCTGCAAACCCCATGTAGTACAACTCTAATCTAGAGGAAATATTGTCCCAAATTGGTACTACGCACTACCCAAAAAACTATGGCTACTACTGATGGAATAGGACTGAATATTTTTCCCTGAAGAATACTCAGATCACCCTGAAATTGCAGCCAGGAACTCCCCTCCAAAACCCCAAAAATACCCAGAAAGCGTTTGGCCCAACTCCAAGCCAAAACTGAGCTCACCAAGTGATGAAGATTCCTCAGCGAACTAACAATTAGCCCTGCTATAGTAATGAGGATTTCAGGCCTGAATATTGCCCGAAAAAAATTCTATAAAATTTGTCGGAGACCGCTCTCAATAAACCCACAAAAACCCAGAAAGGGTTTGGTTTGAATCCAAAGTGCCTCGGTGACCCCAAGAAATGTGTATGGTTCTAACTAGCTTGAAAAACACCCTGCAGAAAATAATTATGCTGTATAAGACCAATTTATTACTGGAAAAATCTCCTCCAACCCCTGCAAACCACTTCTCCAAGCCTCTTTATTTCTCCTTAGCCTGAACTCCCCAAATCTCCCTATCAAAATGTCTGCATAGTAGCTTATCCAAAAACCCTTGAAATAGATAAATTCAGCCCTCCAAAATGCAACACTTTGAGCCTTGGAAATCACCAAGGAAAAACTCGCCCTCCCTATGGATAAATCTCTGCAAATTCTCCGATCGAAAATCCATTGTTTGCTAGCTTCTCTCAGCCCCTTCAAATTTCCTTCTGCGCCCCTATGAGAAGCACGCTCCAACTGGAAATGGTCTGCAATGTAGCTCCTAGATAAGCCCTGGGATGGACTCCTTCTTGCTCCCCTAGGGTGACGCTCGAATTTCACCAAAGGTACAGGTAGAATTCCTGCTCGGAAATTCCTTGTGCTAAACAACACTTTTCTTCTTGTGCTAAACAACCCCAAGAGAAGATGAAAGATGAAATGTAATAGTCAAAAATGATTATCAAATGAGTCTGTCATCCTTTTATAATTTCTCCCCATGCTTCTAGACCCCTTTTTAACTATTATTGTTATTGGTGGGGGCCATTTTCACGAAGTAACTTTTGCCTCCATTTTAATAAAATAATAATTTGTCGCCAATCTCCAATAAAATAATACTTGCCAACTTTATCCAAAATAATATTTGCCCCTTTACTTGATATCACCAAAATTAGGCAAACTTCCCATGCTCACAAAATTGGGGATATTATAGTCCTCCCCGCCAAAAATTGCTTGTCCTCAAACAATGTTGGAACAAGCACCCCCTCTGCCTGCTAATCACCACTATCATCACCAGTAATACAAGTGTTCCAAATGTGCCACTGATTCAACCTCGATCTCTGCACTATCTGATCATGAAGGAATATCTCAATACCAGGATCTCAAGGCATCCTGATCAATGTGAAGCACCCTTTGCTGCACTCACTGTCCAACTAGGTATAAGCTCCAAAAGTCCTATGCATACTATCATAATAATGTTTCACTCTGCTAATTCAACCCCGATCTCTGCACTATCTGATCATGAAGGAATATCTCAATAGCAGGATCCCAAGGAATCCTGATCAATTTGAAGCACCCTTTGTTCCACTCACTGTCCAACCAGGTATAAGCTCCAGAAGCCCTCTGCATACTATCATAATAAGTAGAACATCATAATAATGTAGGAATCTATCCAACTCTCCATGAAGCTACCCTACCAGGTAGTCCACCTCATGCACACCAAAAGTAAACTCCTGAAGATACAACCCAATCCATGTGGGGACGAAATCTCTCCTGGATGAGCTCCTCCTGATATCCTCCTGTTGACCAACCTTCCATGTTGATGAAGTCTCCCATGCCATCAGTGAATCACTAAAGCCCAATGGAAAATCTCAATGATTGCCCCTTATAGCACCTATCTCATCCCTAAATGTTAAATTTCTGAAGATGTTCTATGCTTAGATGCAAATATACTTTAACCTTCTAGGGCACAATGAAAGTAAGATGCAGATAGAACATACCAATAGATCGATGGAAGACAAGCCAAAAATAGAGATAAAGAATGGTGGCGTTACGATGATTAGCAAGATGCTTCAACCAGCAAAGTCTTCATAAGGTCAGCCACTCACATGTGTCACACAACCCCAAGACGTCTCATCAAGAATGCTCCACCAAGACGCTGCACCAAGATGCGCTAAACGCAGAACCAAGAATGCTGCTCCATCACCATCCAAGAGAGAAGAAAATGTTTCCACAAAAATGTGTGTAAAATGAACTCCAAGTCTCTCCAATATATAGGCATCTTTGGGGGTGTGTGACACATCTCTAATGCATGTGGGATAAATCAGGCCGACCTTGCACATGTGGAATAAATTCAAAATACATGTTCTGCTCATCCGATCAAGATCATCTTTAGATCGATCTTGCACCTCTCCGAAAGAGGAATCCAATAAAAATATTGGCATCGTCATCTGAGCATCACAACATGGATTTTAAACCTAGCTGCCCAAAATTAACATTCCCTCTCAACTAAGGAGAACTCCATCCACCAGTGCCATCCAAACATTGTGCATCATCCAGCCGTAACTTGCTTCGTTGGCTTCTTTATTTCAAAACAAAAGGTGAGTCACAAAGACATCACTCACGGCTAACCCGAAGTCAGCTCAAAGGTTCGAAACCTCTATAGGACTCAAAGGAGTCACACACCAACCCAAATTTGGTTTAACTGACCCGAAGTCAGTTGGAGGTCCGAAACCTCACTTGGACTCGAGAGAGTCATATACAAACCCGAAGTTAGTTTCACTGACCCGAAGTCAGTGGGAGGTCTGAAACCTCATTAGACTTGATCCCATATCAAGTGGTTGGACACGTGCCATCCTAGACATAGAGAGTACGACGATCTCCGATGTGTCCATTGGTCTTGCTATGGTCTCTATTCACATTTGCCACCTCATTGGCCAAATAAGAGGTACTTCCCATGAGTTCGAAACTCCATGGGTATGATGCATACAGGGCATAAATCAAAGAGAGGTAAACCAACTCAATATCATCACGGTGGGGCGGAAGCACACCAACAAAGTTTGACAAGCCTAGCCCTGCAGTTGCTCATAGCTCCAAGAAGCTATCCCCAAAGCCCCCCTGGAGCTCCCAGAGTTCATCGTCCAACAAGACCCTCCGAATAGGGTCGTTCCACGATTCCAAGATTCTCACGAAAGGTTAGGAACATGACCTTCCCCAAGGGCTTTGTGAGAATATCCGCAACCTGCTCATCAATTCCTATATGATTGAGCCTTACAGCGCCTCGCTGTACAATATCCCAAATAAAATGGTACCATCCATCAACATGCTTGGATCGATCGTGAAACACGGGATTCTCTGACAAATGAATCCCCCTTTGGTTATCACAAAGGATAACGGTGGCATCTAGCACATGCTCGAACAACTCATTAAAGAGCTTTCGCAACCAAGTGTCTTCACAACAGGCCATACACGCTGCAATGTATTCGGCCTCAGCGGTGCTCAAAGCTACCGATTTCTGCTTCCTGCTCAAAGAAGACCCAAGTGTGAAGCAGCATCCAGATGTGCTCTTGCGATCCACCACACTACTAACCCAATCGGCATCAGTATATCATGGAGTGTCATGCTCCCGACAATGTATCTCAACCCACAGTCTATCGTACCCCATAGATATCTCAAGAGTTTCTTGGCACCAACCCAGTGAATGTTATGAGGATCAACTATGTGTTGACTCAAAGTGTTCACTGCAAAACATACGTCTAGACGGATTTTCCCTAAGAACATTAGGGCCCCTATGAGTTGACGATACTCGGTAGGATTTGCTAGCATGGGCCCAGCACCGCTGCCACTCAGCTTCTTAAAGTTGAGCCCCATCGCTATCGAAACGGACTTACAGTCCACCATTGCAAATCTTTCCAGCAGTTTCACAATATATTTTCCTTGAGAAAGGAAAATCTCTCCAGGTCTAAGCCAGACCTCCAGGCCTAGAAAGTAATGCATCAGTCCTAGGTCCTTCATCTCGAACTCAAAAGCGAGCTCCCTCTTACATCGATGAATGACAGTGTCAACGCCTGTCAGGAAGAGGTCGTCCACATACAACACCAGAATGAGAGGCTTTTCTCTATCAACCTTGAAGTAAAGGTTCGGATCAACATTACTACAAGTGAAGCCCAGCTTCATCAAGTAGCTATCTATCCTCTCGTACCAAGCTTAGGGGGCTTTCTTCAACCCATAGAGGCTTTCTTCAACCTACAAACATGGGTGTCTCGATCCAAGACTTCGAACCCTAGAGGTTGCTCCACATATACCTCTTTCTTTATCGCAACCATGCAGAAAGTCGGTCTTCATATCCATCTGATGAAGATTCCACCCTTGCGTAGCAGCAAGGGCTATGATAGATCGGATGGTGGTATATCGGCCCACAGGTGCAAATATATCATCACAGTCTATGCCTTCCTTTTGAGAGAAGCCACAAGCAACGAATCTTGCTTTGAAATTTTCAGCACTACCATGAAATCTATGCTTGATCTTATAGAGCCATTTCGAGATGACAACAGCTTTGTCCTCCGGTCTCGGGACCATATCCCAGACATCATCCTTGTAATATCCCGAAGGGGAAATAAACAGTAATACAAAGCATACAACAAGATATATGTAATATTCCTAATTAGCACCGCTAATTGGAATATTTCATTTTTGTATAGTTTCGCTGCCTATAGTTAAATTAATAAATAAAGTGAGAAAGAGGGGGTCAACTCACTTTAATAAAATAAAGTGCTTCCTAGTAGATGAACGTTGTAACTTAAAGGGGAAAGCCTTGGGGGTCCACACACACATGAGAGAGGCCTCACGTAGGCTCCTAAGGTAACTGCGCAGGTCAAGGACGCAGTTAGGGTTTTTGAGGGAGCTAGCACTATAAAAGGTGGGGGTTGCACTCCATTTGGGATTATTGATATGTTGATGATATTGAGAGCTAGACTTCTGTCTACTTCAGCACGCCGGTTGTTTAGTCGGTCTGCAGCACTGTTTAGTGCGAACTGAGTGTCTCCGGTCGGAGATTCGCCCTTGGCCCCGGGGGACTTCGAGTGCCTGCTCGGGCAAGGTATTTCCTTCAGTTTCAGTAGTTGATTTGCAGGAGATTTTGGTGGACGTTTTGCAGAGGAGCTGGCCTCTTAGAGTGACTGCGCAGTCCAGGAGAGAGGACACAGTTTCAGGAGGGAGGACGCAGTCAGTGTTTGTGCAGCGCTGTTGTGGGTGATTTTGTGGTGGCTTCAGCGTATTCCAGCCTCGGGGAGATTGTGATTCAGCCGGAGGGTTTGCAGGAGGATTTAGGGCCCTTTCCCAACATCTTTCTTGAGCTTCTGCGCTGTTCCTGGGAGAGAGCGTTTTCATTGAGGAGGGCTTCATTGGTGGATTTTCGGAGGTGGAGCATTTGCTTCACAGTTTCTGGGTTTTGTCCGGAGTGGTGAGTACAGACAGCCTTCCGATTTTCAGCTCATTCCGGTGAGGGGATCAGCCCCTAGCTCCAGTACATTGCAGCAGCAGCTTTCTACGGCAGTTTTCTCCAGCAGCTAGGACGCAGTCTCTATTGTAGCCATTTCCTATTCTGAGAGGGTTCTTCACTTGCCTAGTGCAAGGATAGGTGCACTCATTCTGATTATCTCTTGTACCCATATATGTATTCTCAGATTAATAAAATGGCTTAGCGTTCTGGTATTTTATGTGTACTTGTTCCATTTTCTAGTTCCGGCATTTTGTTCTATATAGCTGCATGTTTGTTTTGCTGTGCATTACTGTCTATTTCCCGTTGGGGATATTACAGTGGTATCAGAGCATAGTTCTGGCTCAGCCTGTGGAGCTGGTAGTCTATGACGCCCGGGGATAAGCCCTACATTGATCAGAGGAGACACAGAGACGTTGAGAGTAGGTGGGAGAACCCCTTCAGAGAGGGGGATTCTGATCAGGAGCCACCTGAGACAGATTCAGAGCAGGAGCAGCCTGCGAGGGACGCAGAGCAGCAGGGCCCTATGGCAGACGAGGAGGGTTCGAGGAGATGGGAGACACTCCTCCAACACATGCAGGAGATGACACAGAGACTCACGGCATTAGAGGTCAGGCAGAGGGATCGGGTATGTCCCACCACGTGCCAGTGCATGATGCTATCCCCATTGTGGCATTGCATGCACCCACGCGATCCACTATGCCCACATTCTTGCCAAAGGACGTAGGGGCAGGAGTACAGAGGGGTGCACAGAGGGATATTCCAGCACCCACGCGATCCACCATGCCTACCTTCCTGGCAGAGGACGCAGGGGCAGCAGCACAGCGAGAGCTGGAGCCGGGTCAGATGGGTGACCTTTTTACAGAGTACCAGGCGTACGGGCCGGCGTTCCGAGATTCTATCACATTCAGAGACTTTGTCCAGGTCCAGCATGACATTAGACCCTGTGATCATCACAGAGGGCACAAGCACCATCGTGATGACCACCGCGCAGCTAGCAGATTTCATTTGCCCACGTTTGATGGCTCATCAAACAGTTCGGCAAAGTCTTGGGTGGAGAAGTTGGACATCTATTTCCAGCTTAACTAGATGTCGCAGTCAGAGGCCATTAAGGTGGCAACATTGCATCTGGATGGTGAGGCCCAGGACTGGTGGTTTCATGGGATGACGACACTCGGACATTCTACAGTGACGACATATGCCGAGTTTACCAGGAGGGTGATAGAGCGCTTTGACAGGAGGGATCCGGAGCAGCACTTTGTTGAGCTGACAAAGCTCAAACAGACTAGGAGTGCAGAGACATACATTTCAGACTTCTTGAGGGTTTCGGTGATGGTAACTGATTTATCTGCGGCTCGGATGGTTTACATGTTTGTGGAGTGGTTGTCAAAGCCACTTTGTGGCCTAGTCCGGTCGACCAGACTAGCTACCCTTCAGGATGCCATCAGCAGGACTCGGGATTTACAGGATGTTTTACCCAGGACTCGGACACCTTATCCCCAGAGACAGGCCTTCCAGCCTAAGGGGAAGGACACGAGGATTCCGCCTCCCAAGGCGAATCCTGGGCGAGGGCAATTTGATGACGAGGCCAGGAGAGAGCTGAGGAGGAATCGGTTGTGCTTCACTTGCCAGGAGTCATGGGCACCGGGACATAGGTGTGCTGCGGGGAAAGCACATTTCATTGAGGTCTTCTCCGAGAGCAGTGGGGAAGAGGATGAGGGGGATGACGTGGAGGCAGGAGATTGTTATGCAGCGTAGGGTACCTTACCACCTCCACCACCCGCAGCGAGTGGGGCATCATTTGCACCCACTGGAGGAGCTCTAGCCGCATTGCGGGGAGTTCCCAAGTACTTGACGTTGCGCGTACGGGGGACAGTACGCGGGCAGCGGGTCTCAGTCTTAGTTGATAGTGGGGCCACCCACAACTTTATTGATGCCCAGATGGTTGAGCGGAGAGGCATACAGACAGAGGGTTTTGATGGATTTTTCGTCTTGGTCCTAGGAGATCAGACCATGGCATGTGCTCGGTATGTTCCAGAGTTATCGGTGACGATGGGCACTTATACATTGACAGATCACTTCTTTGTGGTAGATATTCCGGACACCAACCTGATATTGGGTGTTCAGTGGCTCATTACTCTGGGGAAAGTCACGACAGATTGGAAGGCCCTAGAGATGGAGTGGGATGATCCCAAGACAGGGAGGCATGAGAAGATACGGGGGCAGCACACATACCCGCCTCAGACAGTGTCGGCACACAGGATGGAGGCGACCTTCCGCAAGGGAGACATAGAGTGGGCTGTAGAGTTGCGAGCTTCAGAGGCAGTGGATACAGGTCAGACAGTGCATCCTGAGCTACAGTCTATTCTCGACAGGTTTGCAGTGGTATTTGGGGATATTCCACCAGGGCAGCCACCGGATCGGGGGTTTGAGCATACTATCGAGCTTGAGCAGGGGATACAGGCAGTGATCACCACACCGTATAGGCATCCCAAGGCCTATCGGGACGAGATAGAGCGGGCTATTCAGGAGTTGTTGGCCCTTGGTCACATTCGACCGAGCACGAGTCCTTTTGCTTCTTCTGTAGTGCTGGTGAAGGAGGAGGATGGCACATTGCGCATGTGCATTGATTACAGGGCTCTGAATAAGAAGACCCCAAAGAACAGGTACCCCATTCCCAGGATCGATGAGCTGATGGATGAGTTGAGAGGAGCACGGTTCTTCTCGAAGATTGACTTGAGATCCGGGTACCATCAGATACGCGTGAGGGAACAGGACATTCCCAAGACCGCTTTCAGGTGTCATTATGGGCACTTTGAGTTTCTGGTCATGCCTTTTGGGCTGACCAATGCAACCGCTACCTTTCAGTCGTGCATGAACCACATTTTCAGGGGTCATCTGAGGAAGTTTGTGCTGTTCTTCTTCGATGACATACTTATATATAGCAGGACTTGGGAGGAGCATCTCCAACACATTGAGACAGTTTTGCGCATCTTGGAGGAGCAGCAGTTCTATGCCAAGCTCTCCAAGTGTGAGTTCGGCTTGACGGAGATGCTGTACTTGGGGCACATTATAGGAGTGGACGGGGTGAGAGTCCACGAGGGGAAGATCAGGGCCATCAGAGATTGGCCAGAGCTGAGGAATGTGACTGAGCTTCGGGGATTTATTGGCATTTGCACATACTACAGGAAGTTCGTCAAGGGCTTCTCACAGCTTGCTGCACCCCTCACAGATTTGACGAGGAAGGGGGCATTCAGTTGGTCGGACACAGCACAGCAAGCTTTTGACAAGCTCAAGGAGGTGATGAGCAGCTGCCCCGTGCTGGCATTGCCAGATTTCACACAGCCTTTTGTCCTCGAGTGCGATGCATCAGGAGAGGGGATTGGTACAGTTTTGATGCAGGGCGGTCACCCGATAGCTTTTGAGAGCCGGAAGCTCCTTCCACATGAGAGGTTGTATCCCATATACGACAAGGAGATGTTGGCCATCATGCATGCATTGGCCAAATACCGGCAGTATCTAGTGGGCAGCAGATTCAGGGTGAGGTCAAATCACAACAGCCTGAGGTACTTTCTGGAGCAGAAGCAGTTGCAGGAGAGACAGCAGAAGTGGATCAGTAAGATCCAAGCCTATGACTTTGACATAGAGTATGTCAAAGGCAAGAATAACGTGGTAGCTGATGCCCTTTCTCGTAGACCGGCCACGTTATCACTTATGAGCTTGGACGCTGATTGGAGGGCTCGACTGCTGGTTGAGTACTCCAAGGACAGGTTTGCATGTGAGGTCCTGGACGGGCAGGTAGCAGATGACAGGTACAGGATGGTCGATGAGATCATCTATTACAGGGACAGGATCTTCTTGACTGAGGGATCTCAGCTCAAGAAGAAGATACTCTAGGCTTCACACGATTCTCCATTGGTGGGCCATCAGGGGTTCACCAAGACCTACCGGGCCATTCGGGAGAGGTTCTCATGGAAGGGCCTCAAGGAGGACGTACTCCAGCATGTCAGGGAGTGCGATGTTTGCCAGCGAAACAAGGGAGAGATGAGCCATCCCGCAGGGTTGTTGCAGCCTCTTCCCATTCCGGAGGGGAAATGGGAGAGCATATCGATGGACTTCATCACGGGGTTGCCCACAGTGCAGGGCAAGGATTGCATCTTCGTAGTCGTTGACCGGCTGACGAAGTATGCCCATTTTTTCGCCATATCCGCACATCACACAGCAGCGCAGGTGGCTGAGCTGTTCTTTAGGGAGATTTTCAGATTACATGGTCTACCTAAGACCATCGTCAGTGACAGGGACAGCCGCTTCATGGGCGGATTCTGGCAGGAGCTCTTTCGATTAGTGGGGACCGAGTTGACACCGAGCACTAGTTATCACCCCCAGATGGACGGGCAGACAGAGATAGTTAACAAGTGGCTGGAGGGCTACTTGCGTAACTACGTCAGTGGACAGCAGAGGGCATGGCTGAAGTGGCTGCATCTGGGCGAGTACTGCTACAACACGACGCATCATATGTCCATTGGTATGTCACCTTTCTATGCTTTGAATGGATATCATCCCTTATCTTTTGTGGACATGATGTTTGGTGCTAGCAGGGCTCCGAGAGCCAAGATATGGATCCAAGAGAGCCAAGATATCCTCCGAGCTCTCAAGGACAACATAGCCACAGCACAGAATCAGCAGAAGTTGTATGCTGATAAGGGTCGGGTGGAGAGACACTTTGAGGTAGGGGACTTGGGCTACCTACGACTACAGCCATACCGACAGTCTTCGCTTAAGCAGAAGGGGGCGGAGAAGCTTAAGCCCCGCTTTTATGGGCCATACAGGGTGATACGCAGGATCAGGCAGGTTGCATATGAGTTGGAGCTGCCCCAAGGCAGCAAGATTCATAATATCTTTCATGTATCATGCCTGAAAAAGGCGCTGGGCCAGCAGGTGACAGTCACAGAGGAGCTACCACCCACGGATGATGAGGGGCATCTGGTGTTGCAGCCGGAGGCTATTATTGATACTAGGGAGAGGCAGCTGCGGAGCAGGACGATCTGGGAGTTCTTGGTGAGGTGGAAGAACTTGCCGGATGAGGATGCCACTTGGGAGGATGAGAAGATATTGCAGCATCCATCACTTCAGTTGCTTGAGGACAAGCAACGTTCTGCCGGGGGAGACTGTAATATTCCTAATTAGCACCGCTAATTGGAATATTTCATTTTTGTATAGTTTTTCCGCCTATAGTTAAATTAATAAATAAAGTGAGAAAGAGGGGGTCAACTCACTTTAATAAAATAAAGTGCTTCCTAGTAGATGAACGTTGTAACTTAAAGGGGAAAGCCTTGGGGGTCCACACACACATGAGAGAGGCCTCACGTAGGCTCCTAAGGTAACTGCGCAGGTCAAAGAGGGACTCAAGGACGCAGTTAGGGTTTTGAGGGAGCTAGCACTATAAAAGGTGGGGGTTTCAATCCATTTGGATTATTGATATGTTGATGATATTGTGAGCTAGACTTCTGTCTACTTCAGCACGTCGGTTGTTTAGTCGGTCTGCAGCACTGTTTAGTGTGAACTGAGTGTCTCCGGTCGGAGATCTCGCCCTTGGCCCCGGGGGACTTCGAGTGCCTGCTCGGGCAAGGTATTCCTTCAATTTCAGCGGTTGATTTGCAGGAGATTTTGGTGGACATGTTGCAGAGCAGCTGGCCTCACAAAGTGACTGCGCAGTTCAGAAGGGAGGACACAGTCCAGGAGGGAGGATGCAGTTGGTGTTGGTGCAGCGCTGTTGTGGGTGATTTTCGTGGTAGCCTCCGCGTATTTCAACTTGGAGGGATTATTGATTCAGCCGGAGAGTTTAGCAGGAGGATTTGTGGCCCTTTTCCAGCGTTTTCCTTGAGCCTCTGCGCTGTGCTGGGAGAGACAACATTTTCTTTGTGGAGGGTTTCAGTGGTGGTTTTTCGAAGGTGGTGCAATTGCTTCATGGTTTCTGGGTTTTGTCCGGAGCAGTGAGTACAGGCAGCCCTTCCGATTTTCAGCTCATTCCGCTGAGGGGATCAGCCCCTAGTTCCAGTACATTGCAGCAGCAGCTTTCGACGGTAGATTTCCCCAGCAGCTAGGACGCAGTCTCTATTGTAGCCATTTCCTATTCTGAGAGGGTTCTTCACTTGCCTTGTGCAAGGATAGGTGCACTTATTCTGATTATCTCTTGTACCCATATATGTATTCTCAGATTAATAAAATGGCTTAGCGTTCTATTATTTTATGTGTACTTGCTCCATATTCTAGTTCCGGCATTTTGTTCTATATAGTTGCTTGTTTGTATTTCTGTGTATTACTGTCTATTTCCCGTTGGGGATATTACAATATACAGTGCTAGAAACAAAACATGAAGCAGATACACATGAAATAGAGAGAATGCTAAGCCATTTTATTCTACTGAGAAATAGAAATAAGTACAAGAGGTGATCAAAGTGATGGCACCTCGACTTGCACTAGGCAAGTGTAGGGATACTCTCAGAATATCAATGGGAAATGGCTGCTCTCTGCTGTAACTCGAAGCTGCTGAAATACTGCCATGCTGCTGCTACTGCTGGAACAAAATGAGTATTTGGGGCTACTCCCCTACTCGGAAAAATCTGATACTCTAGAATCGGCCTCTACTCATAATACCCAGAAAAGCCCAGAGAGCGTTTCTGAAATGGTTGACCCCCGAAAATGCCTCCCTTGAGGATCTACGCTATCCTCCCAAGGGCCACGCTGGTGCTGAATGCAATCCTCCAAAATATGGTCTCCCACTTTGTCAAATGTCTCCAATAGGCAAGGGCTGGCCCCTCGCTCAATCCTCTGGCCTGAATCCCCCAAAATGGCACCAATCCGGAGCTCCCCCAAGATGAACTTCGTCCTCCCTCTTAAGACTGCGCAGTCCCTAGATGATCTACTCCTCCATGAATGCAACCACCGATCCTCCTGCAAAATGCTAATGGAAATACCTCACCCCAGCAAGCACTCGAAGTCTCCCGGGGCTGAGGGTGGGATCACTGAACGGAGACAGCCGATGTACTAAACAGTATTGCAGACAAGCTAAACAACCAGCGTGCTCCAAGTCGAAATGAAAAGCTCAATATGCATAAACATGAATGACCAAATGAGGGGGCGCTCCTCCCTTTTATAACGATGGGCCTCTCTGTCCCTAGGCCCCACCATCTCCCACGTGCTCCTTGGCCCACGCTGTCCCTCTCAACTGTGTGAGGTAGGCCCCACACTGCCCATGTGGTCTGCATCCTCCTTTCCTGCGCTGTCCACTTGGCCACTAGGCCGCACTCCCTCAATTTCGATGTGGACTTTAGGAAAGTACTTTATCCTAAGTGAGTTAATTAATATTTTACTCACTTTATTTATGCTCCAACTATAATAAGGCAAAATTGGTCAAAATTAATATTTACAGTCTCCCTCGGCAAAATCTTGCTTGACCCCAAGCAACTGTAGTGATGGATGCTACAAGATCTTCTCACTCTCCCAAGTGGCTTCCTCATTCGGCAAATTCTTCCACCTCACTAAGAATTCCCGGACTACCCTGCTCCGCAACTGTCTCTCCCTGGTATCAATAATAGCCTCCGGCTGTAGCACCAAGTGCCCCTCATCATCCATAGGTGGAAGCACCCCTGTCATTGTCACCTGCTATCCCAGTGCCTTCTTCAGGCACGATACATGAAATATGTTATGAATCTTGCTGCCCTGGGGCAACTCCAACTCATAAGCAACCTGCACTGTCACCTGCTGTCCCAGTGCCTTCTTCAGGCACGATACATGAAATATGTTATGAATCTTGCTGCCCTGGGGCAACTCCAACTCATAAGCAACCTGCCCAACTCTGTGTATCACCCTGTAAGGCCCATAAAAACGGGGCTTGAGCTTCTCAGCTCCCTTTTGCTTCAAAGTCGACTGTCGGTATGGCTACAAGTGTAGGTAGACCAAGTCACCTACCTCAAACTGTCTCTCCACCCGACCCCTGTCGGCATACAGCTTCTGCTGGTTCTGCGCTGTAGCCATGTTATCCTTGAGAGCTCGGAGGATGTCTTGACTCTCTTGGATCCAATCCTCGGCTCTCGGAGCCTTACTAGCACCAAACATCACATCAACAAAAGATAAAGCATGATAACCATATAATGCATAAAACAGAGACATACCGATAGACATGTGATATGTGTTGTTGTAGCAGTACTCTCCTAGGTGTAGCCACTTCAGCCACGCTCTCTGCTACCCACTGACATAGTTACGCAAGTAGCCCTCCAGCCACTTGTTAACTATCTCTGTCTGCCCATCTGTCTATGGGTGGTAGCTAGTGCTCGGTGTCAACTCTGTCCCTACCAACCGGAAAAGCTCCTGCCAAAACCCGCCCATGAAGCGGCTATCCCTGTCACCGACAATGGTCTTGGGAAGACCATGTAACCTGAAGATGTCCCTGAAGAACAGCTCTGCCACCTGTGCTGTTGTATAATGTGCGGATATGGCGAAAAAATGTGCATATTTCGTCAGTCGATCAACGACGACGAATATACAGTCCTTTCCCTGCACCATGGGAAAACCTGTGATGAAATCTATCGAGATACTCTCCCATTTTCCCTCTGGAATGGGAAGAGGCTGCAACAAACCTGCCGGATGGTTCATCTCCCCCTTGTTGCACTGACAAACCTCTCACTCCCTGACATGCTGGAGTACGTCCTCCTTGAGGCCCTTCCATGAGAACCTCTCCCTGATGGCTCTGTAGGTTTTGGTAAACCCCTAGTGGCCAGACAATGGTGAATCGTGAGAAGCCTGCAATATCTTCTTCTTGAGCTGAGAGCCCTCAGTCAAGAAGATCTTGTCCCTGTAGTAGATGATCTCATCCATCACCCTGTATCTGTCATTTGTCACCTGTCCATCCAAAATCTCACAAGCAAACATGTCCTTGGAGTACTCCACCAATAGCCGAGCCCTCCAATCTGCGTCCAAACTCATCAGAGACAACGTGGCTGGTCTGCGTGAGAGTGCATCAGCCACCACGTTGTTCTTCCCTTTGACATACTCGATGTCAAAGTCGTAGGCTTGGATCTTGCTGACCCACTTCTGTTGCCTCTCCTGTAGCTGTTTCTGCTCTAAGAAAAACCTGAGGCTATTGTGGTCAGTCCTCACCCTGAACCTGTTACCTACCAGGTACTGCTGGAATTTGGCCAATGCATGCATGATGGCCAGCATCTCCTTGTCACATATGGCATACAACCTCTCATGTGGAAGGAGCTTTCGGCTCTCAAAAGCTATAGGGTGGCCTCCCTGCATCAACACTACGCCGATCCCCTCTCCTGATGCATCACACTCCAGAACAAATGTCTACGTGAAGTCTGGCAATGTTAGCACTGGACAATTGCTCATCACCTCCTTGAGCCTGTCAAAGGCTCGCTGCGTTATATCTGTCCAACTGAATGCCCCTTCTTCGTCAGATCTGTAAGGGGTATAGAAAGCTGAGATAAACTCTTGACGAACTTCCTGTAGTAGATGCAGATACCCACAAACCCCCGAAGTTCCGTCACGTTTCTCGGCTCTGGCCAATCCCTGATGGCCCTGATCTTCTCCTCGTGGACCCTCACTTCGTCCACCCCTATGATGTGTCCCAAGTATAGCATTTCCGTCAACCCAAACTCGCACTTGCAGAGCTTAGCATAAAACTGTTGCTCCTCCAAAATACGCAACACTGCATCTATGTGTTGGAGATGCTCCTCCCATGTCCTACTATATATCAATATGTCATCAACACAAACCTCCTCAGGTGACTGCGGAAGATGTGGTTCATACATGACTGGAAGATGGCCGGTGCGTTGGTTAGCCCGAAGGGCATCACCAAGAACTCAAAATGGCCATAATGGCACTTGAAAGAGGTCTTGGGAATGTCCTGTTCCCTCACGTGAATTTGATGGTACCCGGATCTTAGATCAATCTTTGAGAAGAACTGTGCCCCTCTCAACTCATCCATCATCTCGTCAATCCGAGGATTAGGGTACCTGTTCTTCATGGTCTTCTTGTTCAGGGCCCTGTAATCAATGCACATCCTCAATGTGCCATCCTTCTTCTTCACCAACACTACCAAAGAAGCGAAAGGACTGGTGCTAGGCCGAATGTGTCCAAGAGCTAACAGCTCGCAGATAGCCCGCTCAATCTCGTCCCGATAGGCCTTGGGGTGCCTATAGGGTGTGGTAATGACGGCCTGTATGCCCTGATCTAGCTCAATCGTATGCTCAAATCCCCAATCCGGTGACTGACTTGGTGGTATCTCCCCAAACACTGTGGCATACCTGTCAAGGATGGTCTGTATCTCTGGATGAACTGTCTGCCCGGTAATCCCTGCCTCTGATACACGCAACTCTACTGCCCACTCTATGTCTCCCTTCCGGAAGTCTACCTCCATCCGGTGAGCTGAAACTATCTGGGGTGGGTAAGTGTGCATGCCTCGTATCTTCTTGTGCTTCCCAATATTCTTGTCATCCCACTCCATCTCCAAGGCCTCCCAATCTGTGGTGACCTTCCCTAGAGTGATCAGCCACTGTACCCCTAATACCACATTGGTATCCGGTATGTTAACCACAAAAAAGTGGTCGGTCACTGTGTAGGTGCTCATCGTCACTGCCAGTGCTGGAACATATCTGGCACACTGCATAGTCTGGTCTCCTGGGACCAACACTGAAAACCCATCGAAGCTCTCTGTCTATACACCTCTCCACTCTACCATTTGTGCATCGATGAAGTTGTGGGTTGCCCCACTGTCCACCAGCACTGATACTCGCTGCCCCCGCACTGTACCTTGGACACGCAGTGTCAGATACTTGGGAACTCCTCGCAATGTTGCAAGGGCCCCTCCGGTAGGTGCAAAGGCTGCACCTCCTGCTCCTAGTGGTGGAGGTGGCAAGTGATCCTGCCCTGCATGGTTGCCCCCTGCCTCCACGTCATCATACTCATCTTCTTCCCCACTGCTCTCAGAGAAGACCTCGATAAAATTTTATTTGCCAGCAGTACATCTGTGTCCTGGTGCCCACGGTTCCTGACAAGTGAAACACAATCTCTTCTTCTTCAGCTCCCTCCTGGCATCATCATCCAACTATCCTCTAACCTGATTCCCCCTAGGAGGCGGAATCCTCACATCCTTCCCCTTAGGCTGGAAAGCCTGTCTCTAGGGGTAAGGCGTCCTGGTCCTGGGTAAGGCATCCTGCAAGTCCCGGGTCCTGCCAACTGCGTCATGGAGTGTGGTTGGTCAAGTGGATCTGACCAATCCACGAAGCGGCTCTGCTAGCCCATCAATGAACATGTAAATCATCCGTGTCGCGGATAGATCTGGCACCATCACTGAAAGTCTCAGGAAATTTGAGATATATGTATCCGGACTCCCGGTTTGTTTGAGCCTCGTCAGCTCAACAAAGTGCTCCTCCGGATCCCTCCGATCGAACCTCTCTATAAACCTCCGGGTGAACTCGGCATATGCTGTCACTGTTGAATGCCCGAGTGTAACCATCCCGTGGAACCACCAATCCTAGGCCTCGCCATCCAGATGCAACGCTACCACCTTGATGGCCTCCGTCTCCGACATCTGGTTGAGCTGGAATTATATGTCCGGCTTCTCCACCCGAGCCTTTGCCGAACTGTTTGATGAGCCATCAAACATAGGCAAATGGAATCTGCTCATCGTATGCTGAGTGTCTCCCTTGTGATAATGCCGGTGTCCCCTGTGTTGGTCGCGGGGTCTACTGTCCCGCTGGAGCTGGACAAAATCTCAAAATGAAAGGGCATCCCTGAACTCCTGCCCGTATGCCTGATACTCAGCAAAGTAATCACCCATGTGGCCAGGCTCCGGCTCCTGTTGTGCTCCTGCCCCTGTGTCTGCAGCCAGAAAAGTGGGCATAGTGGAACGTGTGGGTGCATGTGATGCCATGTGCTGAGTAGCATCGTGCTCCTACAAATGGTGAGATGTGCCTTATCCCTCACCAATCTGGAAACCCCTTAGGGTTTCACGCTACCTAGCTTCTACAGCAGTGAATCTCTATCCCATCACCTCAATCTGCCTTGACAGATCCTGTACTGACTTGAGGAGCATTTCCCCAAACTTCTTCGCATCACTATCATCTGCCATCGGTTCCTCCTGCTCTGCGTCCACTACTGGAACGCAGTCCCCCTCTCCGTAGGTGATTTGCAACCTACGCTCCCAGTCACGGTACTTTCTACCCCTGTAGCAAATATACGGCTTCTCTCTTGGTGTCATAGACAACTTGCTCCACAGGATGAGCCAGGTCTATGAGCTCTGATACCACTGTAATATCCCGAAGGGGAAATAAACAGTAATACAAAGCATACATCAAGATATACAATGCTAGAAATAGAACATGAAGCAGATACACATGAAATAGAGAGAATGCTAAGCCATTTTATTATACTAAGAAATAGAAATAAGTACAAGAGGTGATCAGAGTGATGGCACCTCGACTTTCACTAGGAAAGTGTAGGGATACTCTCAGAATATCAATGGGAAATGGTTGCTCTCTGCTGTAACTCTAAGCTGCTGAAATATTGCCGTGCTGCTGCTACTGCTGGAACAAAATGAGTATTTGGGGCTGCTCCCCTACTCGGAAAAATCTGATACTCTAGAATTAGCCTCTACTCACAATACCCAGCAAAGCCCAGAGAGCGTTTCTGAAATGGTCGACCCCCGAAAATGCCTCCCTTGAGGATCTACACTATCCTCCCAAGGGCCACGCTGGTGCTGAATGCAATCCTCCAAAATATGACCTCCCACTTTGTCAAATGTCTCCAATAGGCAAGGGCTGGCCCCTTGCTCAATCCTTCGGCCTAAATCCTCCAAAATGGCACCAATCCGGAGCTCCCCCAAGATGAACTGTGTCCTCCCTCTCAAGACTGCGCAATCCCTACATGCTCTGCTCCTCCACGAATGCAACCACCGATCCTCCTGCAAAATGCTGATGGAAATACCTCACCCGAGCAAGCACTCGAAGTCTCCCGGGGCTGAGGGTGGGATCTCCGAACGGAGACACCCGATGTACTGAACAATACTGCAGACAAGCTAAATAGCCAACATGCTCCAAGTCGAAATGACAAGCTCAATATGCATAAACATGAATGACCAAATGAGGGGGCTCTTCTCCCTTTTATAACGATGGGCCTCTCTCTCCCTAGGCCTCACCATCTCTCACGTGCTCCTTGGCCCACGTTGTCCCTCTCAACTGTGTGAGGTAGGCCCCACGCTACCCATGTGGTCTGCGTCCTCCTTTCCTGCGCTATCCACTTGGCCACTAGGCACCACTCCCTCAATTTCGATGTGGACTTTAGGAAAGTGCTTTATCCTAAGTGAGTTAATTAATATTTTACTCACTTTATTTATGCTCCAACTATAATAAGGCAAAATTGGTCAAAATTAATATTTCCAATTAGCTGTCGCTAATTGGGAATATTACAATCCTTCATAATAGACTCGTACTCTTTATGTATAGCATCCTTCCAGACTTGATGCTTAACGGTTTCTTCAAATGATCTAGGCTCATATTGTACTCATGGCAGCTAGATACCCTTGGTATTTATATGCCTTCTTGCTTTTCCGGAATGTCCCCCTTTGGAGCCATATCTCTCTGAGCCATGAGGGTCTTCTCTTCTTTCTTCCAGCAATGATATTAGCTCAAGAGCATATACGCTTGTAGTCTCCCTCTTAATGCCAGCTCCTCTTGTGAGGGAAGACATCTATAAGAACATCCTCTGAATGATTTCACAAGTAGTGTATCAGATAAGTCAGAATGTATCAGATGTCTTTGTGACACTTTAGGAATGAAGAAAAGTCCCCTAAGCTTTCCTTAGATGCAACCTTGACAATGATTATTTTGAATGCGGGCATCCCAGACACCAACTCAGAAGGGGCTTTGAAATCAGTGGCCTGAAGCTTATTCTCCCACTGTCAAGGCCATACAAGAATCATAGCCATATACTACCATATATCTGTCATGCATCTTGACAGGTATCATATTTTGTCATTTTCATACATATCACTGCCTGATAGAACCGAAGATATCAAACTTCATGGTTATATATGATTTTTCATATGCCTCAAAGATATCACAGATCAAGATCATATATAGATTCTTCCATATGTCACTATCCATATCTTCCTACACAACAAGAACAAATAAAGTGACTTACCTGCTGACGATGCACTTCACTTACATCCCTTTGGACTCTTGTCCTATATACCAGGCATGTCCTTTGCCTCCTCTACCTGCAGAGAGTACTGCTGCTCCAATACCTCGGCCTCAGCTGCTCACAAGGTCCTTTGCTGCTTCAGATATACTTACATATATCAGCTGATCAATCTGCCTTCTATCAATGACAGTGCTCCTCCAATGTCATTGATCATAGGCCTATATCAGTGTGCCCTCTAACAGTGATTTGCCACATCATAAGCACTGTGCACAGGGTCTTCATATCTCTGCCTTCTAAGTTCTAACAGTCCCCTTTCTGGTTTAAGATGACTGAACTAAGTCACAATTCCACCAGCAATCTCACAATAGTTAGCTGCTCCTATACTACTGTATATCAGCTCCAACACACTACTGTCCTCTTACTCCTACAAGGACAAAATTCCATGGAGAAAAACTATGCAACCATCTATACACAACTTAGCCACTACACACCCTTACCTTACCTAAGGAGATGCAATTGATGGAGCTTCTCGTGAATTATTGTTGTTCCAAAACTTCATTTCTGCAGCCTTTCTTGCCATACCTGATGATGTTCTTCACTGTCTCTAATGGTTGATATGAACCCTTGTTAGATATCTCGGCCCTTTCTGAAGTCTGAAGTGCAGTTGTACCAAGAGGGAGATTATACTAGCATTGTCTACAAATCAGCCCATGAATTCGATCTACCCTCTCTGTTCTTGCAATCAGATCTGTAATGACAATTTGTCATGACATTGTCACCACAGGAACTCATCACCAAACTGTGATGCATTGAATCTAATTGTCATCACCGAATCTTTGTAGCTTCTTTATATTACTGATATAAGACTTCTTCCTAGACAGATATCAAAATTCATGTCACTGCAATCATACATACGAACTTCAGAGACACATCTAACGTGTCTTAAGTTCGATGATCCGAAATATTTTTCTGTTTGGCCCATCCGATAACTTTCTGAGCTGATACCACGTATAGCCCTTAACACAGTCCGCAAACAACCCTTCAATATGGCCCTAAACCGCACTTAAGACAGCCATGATGAGCCTTAAACACATCTGCTGTACCTACAACAACCCAGGCTTCTCCCACGATGTTCCTGTAGCAGGTGTACTACGTTGTCCTTAAGTCTCCTCGGCCTCCTACTCTCACGCTGTCAAGCCCTCCAAAACACCATTGTTTTGGACCTGTAATCAGTGAGATTTGTGGCCCTGTCTAGGGCTTACTAATTCTGCACTCCTTCAACGAATATCAACCTGCAACCCTTAAAACAAATCCGTTGTCACTTATACGGCTTCTCCATGCTGAAGGTTGGGGCTGCACATGGAGAAATGGGTATCCTAATTCAGTTCAAAGTTCTCCAAGACAGTAGATATAGGCACCATGACTAAACACAATTTCTCTGACCAACATCACAATTGACTATTGATTTTCTTAGTTTAAGCGGAACTTGTTAAACCCAGAATGCATCCGTACATACCAACGCTTAGTGAGCTGTTGCATGAGAATACAATACACAGGAAATATGAGAAGAACCTAGAATAAGTTTATGTCATGACACTCCAATCCTTGGTTCAAAGACACGCTGTCCAAATTTGAGTTAATAGTTCAGACTTCTAGCACAACATAATATTATGTTACTTAATACTTGTATAGAGATTGGAAATAACTTTTGTGCAGATAGTGACCTCTTCCTTCAATAAGAAAAATGTGCGCAGCTTGGTTCACCTGGGATATTTGTGACTCGGAAATAATTGTTTGGCACATAAAACTCGTGCTCTGAACTCAACCCACCTTAATTTCCAGAAGTCATCATTCCGAGGGCAATGTTCATCCTTTTGGCTGCAGCTAGGCTTCTTCTAGCTGCAGCTATGATTTTTCCAGCTACGGCTAGGCTTTTCCACTTAAAAACAACCGCTATCTCTTACAGCACTCAGCCTCCACTACAGGAATGTCCACGTTGTCCCTAGGCCTCCTTCACGTTGTCTTAAGGTTTTTCTTTCATGCTAACGGTTAGGGCACCAACTAGCCCCAACAGACTTGAAGTCGAGGTCTCCTCACTCGGCCTTCTTCCAGCAGCTCAGTCACCAAAAAACAATCCTTATCTCGCTGCCCTAGATTCTCAACTAGAATGGGCTTTGTCTTCTCCTAGCTCTGAAACCATGTTAAATTTCTGAAGATGTTCTATGCTTAGATGCAAATATACTTTAACCTTCTAGGGCACAATGAAAGTAAGATGCAGATAGAACATACCAATAGATCGATGGAAGACAAGCCAAAAATAGAGATAAAGAATGGTGGCATTACGGCGATCAGCAGGATGCTTCAACCAGCAAAGTCTTCATAAGGTCAGCCACCAACATGTGTCACAAAACCCCAAGACGTCTCATCAAGAACACTCCCCAAGACGCTGCACCAAGATGCCCTAAATGCAGAACCAAGAACGCTGCTCCATCACCATCCAAGAGAGAAGAAAATGTCTCCACAAAAAAGTGTGTGTAAAATGAACTCCAAATCTCTCCAATATATAGGCATCTTTCGGGGTGTGTGACACATCTCTAATGCATGTGGGATAAATTAGGCCGACCTTGCACATGTGGAATAAATTCAAAATACATGTTCTGCTCATCCGATCAAGATGATATTTAGAATGATCTTGCACCTCTCCGAAAGAGGAATACAATAAAACTATTGGCATCGTCATCTGAGCATCACAACATGGATTTGGACCTAGTTGCCCAAAATTAACACTAAAGGTTGTTGAATTGTCTAGTAATGCGATGTCTGGGTCCCATGCTCGTCTCCGAAAAAGCGCCACCATACTGTCGTTGCCCCAATCTGACTTGAATAGGTCGCCCATCGTGTGTACATTACAGCCTCCTTCCTTGCAACCAGGGGCTGAAATATCGACGAAGTACAAGCTCATCCTGCCCAGGTGTCTCTATGATGTCAATACCTACCCACCCATCACTAGTCTCGATAATGAATTGCAACTGAAGAAGTGTAATATTCCCAATTAGCCTTGCTAATTGGAATATCTCATTTTTGTTTAATTTTGCCGCTTTAGTTGGAAATAATAAATAAAGTGAGAAATAAGAGGGGTCACCTCACTTTAGTCACCTCACTTTATAAAATAAAGTGTTTTCCTAGTTGATCAACGTTATAACTTAAAGAGGGGGCCTTGGGGGTCCACATGAGTATGATAGGGGAGGCATCAGGCTGACCCAAGGTAAACTGCGCAGGTCAAAGGAGAGTTAAGTTTTGGAGGGAGTTTGGCATTATAAAAGGAGAGGTTCTCACCTCATTTGGATCATTCATGATTTGATATTCTTATTGATAGCTAGACTTTGTCTGCTTCAGCACGCCGGTTGTTTAGTCGGTCTGCAGCACTGTTTAGTGCACGAGTGTCTCCGGTCGGAGATCTCACCCTTAGCCTCGGGGGACTTCGAGTGCCGGCCCTGGTAAGGTTTTCTGGTTTCACCCATAGCTTCGGGGGACTTCGAGTGCCCGCCCTAGTAAGGTTTGTTCTGAGTACACTTTTCAGTTCCAGTAGCAGAGCAGCAGCAGTTTCTGAAGCAAATCTGAGGAGGAGAAGCCCTCTAGTAGCTGCGCAGTTCATTGAGGAGAGGACGCTGTCTCATCCAGAGAGGGGACGCAGTTTTATTCGGGAGGGTGAGGACGCTGTCCTAGGAAGGACGCAGTCCAGTTCTGGCAAGGGAGAACGCTGTCCAGTGAGGAGGAGGACGCTGTCAAGTCTGGAAGGGAGGACGCTGTCCATTCCTGAAGGGAAGGGTTGCAGATCTGGAGGCCTATTGTTAGATCCAATCTTGGAAAGGGTAGATCTGAGCAGCCACTTGCAGATCCAGTCTTGTATCTTGCAGATCTGGAGGTTTAGCCCTAGATCCATCTTGGGGAGTTGCAGATCTGGGGAAATATTGGCAGATCTAGTCAGATCTGAAGGGTTAACATCAGATCCAGCCCTAGAGGCTGTAGATCTGAAGAGATATTGTCAGATCTAGCATAGATCTGAAGGTTTGGTGGCAGATCTGATAGGGGAGGACGCAGATCAGGAAGGGAAGGACGCAGATCTGGTGGGGAGGCTTCAGATCTGTCAGATCTGAGTGTTCAGGAGCAGATCCACTTGGTAGGACGCTGATCTGATGAGCAGACTTGGGAGAGGCAGGCTCAACAGCGTTTTCTAGCCTTCAGAGGCTGATCTATTTGTCTGGAGGATTTGGTGACGGGTGCTCTATCTGTTTCTGCGCTGTCACTAGCAGAGACAGCGTTTTTCATTGTGGAGGGTTTGCAGTTGGAGATCAGCAAATTTATCAGTCTTCAGCCCCAGTACCAGCGCAGTTCATCTTCAGCTTGCAGAGCAGCTAGGACGCTGTCCTCGTTGCAGCCATTGTCTGTTGAGAGGGTCTCCACTTGCCTAGGGCAAGGATAGGTGCACTTACTCTGATTTATTGTACTCCTCTCTATGTACTTTCTGATTAATAAAATGGCTCAGTTTCTGGTATTCCATGTGCTATGATTCAGTGATCTGGTTCAGCGTTATATTTTCTATATCTGCTTGGCATATTTCTGTTTATTACTGGTTGTTCCCCTTTGGGGATATTACAAGAAGCTATCCCTGCCAAAAAATGTAGGCCTCAGTGATCCCCCATGTGTCAACCCCAAAGTGAGATAGATCACCCTCTGCTATGGTCTTGCTCCTCACGAGATGGAATGGCTTGTCAACCAACTGAATCCCTAGACCCCCTATCCAAACCTACTGCGGCATAGCTCTAACAACTACTAGAATCCGTCTATTCCTCGTTCCTAGTCCCTGCATGCAACCAACATATAGGCCCCATATATCATGAACTAATCTGATGCATGCTAAACTGCCATATGTCTGCCACTGCGTAGTATCGATGATTATTGGAAGCCACATGTGCCAAATAACTAACCCCTGAAGACAAACAATAGATGGGTATCTGATAGTCGCAATCGACTCAGTCTATGTAGACCCATACTTATCCTGCCAACCATCACCATTAAGTCTTCCATCTTCCCTAATGATAATATGCCAATACAATGTGTGGAGGTCAGACACATACTGGAAAGTTGCCTCAGCCGTACACGATATCCTCTGCTCATGCATGGTCCTGACATGCCCTGTGGAAAGAGTGACACATGTCTCCCTCGTGACCAACTCACCAGGCGTAGGCTCATTGATGAAAGATATGTAACCCCTATAGATGATCACCTCATCACCCAACCTGTGGTTGTCAACTCGTTCACCGACCCAATGCCACCATTGTGAAGTCTCTCCCCTAGAGAATTGAGTGTCATCCCAATATATCGGGTGAGCTCCCTGTTCCCCGCTGCTTGCACCCAGAGTGTCAAAGGACAACAACAAAATCGTCTGTGTCTATAAGTGATGTATAAGAGGGGCAGGTGTGTGAGCCCCCATGGATACCATCGAATATCGCTCATCTATGTCCCCGTTGATCCTCGATAAACTTCACCCAAAGGTATGCCCAGTGTCTCTGTCAATAAGTCTCCTTGGAGGCGACCCTCGAAGACCTCATTGTTCAACACCATATGCCCTTGCATCCCATCGAGTATTCTTGTACTCCTCGACCTGGCACTATACCCTATGGCCTATCCCTATACACCACTGGATACCTCATGCTACTGTTGTACCATCCTATATCACCTCGTGTCCTGCATGTGTCATTGTATCTGGTGTTAGTGTCAGTTTTTGCATCCTTCCACCAGTGATCAAATAAACTCTTTTCATCTCATGTTAGTGTCCCATTTTGAAATTTTTGTCATTCCATTAGGTCATGATGCAAAAATTTGGCCACTTGGTGCAGATTTAGGTCTAATCTCACTCCTTTCAAAACTTTATAACTTGTCTCATTTCACCACTTTGTTGAGTGTACCATCAGTCATGAATTGTCATCATCATTTCAGTCATTTTCATCATGGTTTCATTCAGTCAGAGTCTCCATTAGGTCTTAGGGTTTCCAAGGTCATCAAATCACCATTTCATTGCATAAAATCCCAGCAAATGAAGGAGTGCCAATAAATGTAATTTTATTTTCCTAATTTGTAATAAGTTCTTAGAGTTACAAGTAGCTGCACACTCAAAGTTCCATCAACTAGATAAGCCAAAGTTCCATTAGCAGATAAGCCAAAGTTCCAAAAAGTCAATCAGTGTTACTAAGCCATCAAAAGATGAAGTTCAATGATCTAATTAAGAAATTAAAGATAAATAGCAATGTAAAGTCAATTTCAGGAAATGAAAAGTGGGTCCCAAGGTTGTTTAATGACATTTCTCCAAGTATAAAGGCTCCCAAAGACCAAGAAGACATTCATTTGCATCTTTAAAGCATCGAGCTCTCAGCCTCCCAAGCAAAAAACTGAGTTTTCCTTCAGAAAATCGAATTCTGGGTCATTCACTGCGCTTTTTCCATAGGCGCTACACTTTTGTAGGAGACCACGCTACGCTTTTTCCAAAGGTGTTGTGCTTTTACTAGTTCCTCGCTGCGCTTCTTCTCTATACGCTGCAATTTTTGCAGAAGGGAGCCACGGTCCCTAAACTTCATTGCAGAGGTTCTCATCATCAATTCAAGGTTTCTACAACTATTTGCAAGTAAGTGGCACCTCCATAGCCCCTCCTTTTAGCTTGTGGCGTCAATTTCATGGTGTAAACCCTCCATTACATTTTATGCCATGTTTTAAGCAATTGAAACCCTAGTTCATAATTTACAAACTTAATTACTCTCCCCAAGACCCATTCACCTTCCCTACACCCTAACTCACTCCCCACTACCCATACATTTACTCATTTTCCATTCCCAAGCCCTATTTCCTAAACCCTACCACCCTCGCTGTGCTTTCCTAGGCAGCTAGACACTTCCCTGTAATACAAATTTCCTACCCTATTTCACTAACTATTTCACCATCCCATTATTTCCCTAAACTCCCTAATCCCTTCATACATTCCCTCAAATTTTCCCTCACCCATCACAATCCCCTAACCCTACATTCCTACTCCCATTCCTTTCCCCTTATTCCCTAGGGTTTTCAAAGATAAACTGAGCATAATGGAGAAAGAAAGAAACATAGTGGAGGAGGAAAGAAATGCCACAGAAGAAGACAAGAAAACATATAACAAAGGAGGGAGGATTTTGAGATTAGAGCCAACAGACACTAGAGAACTAATTGCATCACCCTTAGCTGTCAGATGTTTCAAGCATATAGGTTGCTTTGAATTTTGTGAGATGGTACAAAGATTCCAAAGTCATCCTACTTTGACCAGGGTTTTCATCAGCAACCTCCAAAACAACCAAGTGACTATAGTAGGGGTGACTTTCACCATTTCCATTGATATCATTGCAGCAACAACAAGGATACCCAATGTGGGTGAAAAATAGTTTAAGACTAAGGATTTGGATTCCCTGCTCTATGAGCCTTACCTCAAGGAACCTTACAAAGTTAACATCAAAAACTTCTTTCCTTTTGGTCAGTTGTTGTACAGATTTTTTGCCATGATGAAAATCATCATGAAATACTTCACTTGTGAGGGCAGATTCTCTAGATTATACAATTATCACATTAGGTTGCTCATGCATTTCACTAGAGTGAAATTTCTCAACCTCCCCTACTACTTGTACAGAAGCATTGATAAAATGGCCTACATTGTGCAAAACAGAGATTTTGAGCTTCAGATGAATAGCCTCTTCCATCACTCTCTAATCGAAATCATTGTCCTTCACCACCTTAATCAGTTGAACATAACATGGGAGGCTTTCATAGAGGCATATGTCTTCACTGCAGGACCAAGTCAACCAGCTAGACCTATCCCACAACAACATCAATTCCTCACAGGAAGACTAGGCAATCTAGCAGGGCTACATGAAAGATACCAAAGAGGCCAAAGAGGTCAAAGAAGCCAAAAATGTCAAAACCTACCAGAGGGGACCTAGGCAAGTGTTTGCTCCACAAATTGTGGAAGGGGCCTTGCCTTCTTCATCAGCAAAGCAGGGAAATCAAAAGCAGAAAGAGGCAGTTGTTCAAGAGGAGAAAGACCTTCATGAGGAAGAAAGAGAGTTTGACTTGGTGGACTTGGATGTCCAAGATTATCATGAGGCCTCAAATCTGATCATCAAAGTGAAGGATGCCACAATCAAAGAGCTGCAGGGCAACATGGCAAGAGCACAATTTGTCATATCCTTCCTTGAACAAGAAAACAAGCAGCTGAAAGACAAACAAGTAATGATGGAGTTAGAGCTGCTAAAGGCAAAGAGACAAGCCATAAAAGGTAAAGCAATGATGGAACCTGATGAGTATGACCATGATAAGACTCAAACCACCAAGACAAGACCAAAAACAAGAGGTCTTAAGAGAGCTTTAGAGCAGGAGAAACATGAGGCAGAGCAACTCGGTTTTGAGGAAAGAATTGCAAAGGAAATTGATGATGACAGAGAGGTGTGGCTTGACAGAGTTAACATCCACCTTGAGAAGCTCCTCCATAAGGCCAACAAGGACAATGAGATGCTTAGATATATGGCCAACAGATACATCACTAGAAACAAGATTTGTAACATCAAGATCAAGCAATTGAAGGAGAAACACAAGCAAACCCTAATCAAGCATAAGGAGGAGGACAAACTTGATATTCTTGCGGATAGCTCCTTGATTGCTTGAGACACCTCATCATCACTTCATCTACCAATTTTGAAGAGTTTTGGGCAAGTTTTAGGTTTTGAGCATTTCTCCAAATTTTGACAGAATTTTTGCACAGTTAGCCTACAAAAAGCATAGCATGGGCCACACTGTGCTTTTTGTGGAGGACTCCAAATGAAAAATTGTTTGCATATTTAGATTCAGAGTGATGTCTACATACAATTTTGACTATTGGCACTCAGAAAATAGAGCTTTTGACAGGTGGAAATGGCAAAACATCACTCAAAAACCACCTTTCTGCCTCCTTTTTCAGACCTTTGCTGCGCTTTTGGAGCAGTCTTGAGAGATTCAATTTTTGAGGAGCTTCACTCAACCATTTTCAGTGCTTGAGGACAGTTTTGACAACTCAACTGAAAGAGCTTTCCAATGAGCCATCCTGGGACCAATTTGGACTTCGAGAAGGCAGTCATAAATCAGTTTCAAGGACCACGCTGCGCTTTTTCAAGCACGCGGTGCTTTTTGCAGTTTTCTCTAGACTTTTCAAGTTTTATGAGTTGATGGATGGATTCAATGAATTTTTACTCATGTAATGGTGAAATTTGAGTGTAATTATGTCATGAATAGTTAATAGGGGTAGATACATCATGTAAAAATGTAATTTTGGTCAAAGTGAATAAGTTTCATGAATGACAGGGATGAGTTGGTTAACCTCCCAAATCACTAGGATTCCAGTTGAGCACTTTGGGGATCAACTCCACAAGTCAGGGATTCGTCCCCTGAGAGTGGGAGAAATTGTTTTTGGTCTATATCTTTCATTTCCTTTCTCATTGAAAGGGTTGGATGTTGTAGAGTTTGATCATTGAACACTACTGTAATCAGACTTTTGGCAAGAAATAACAGACTATGTTGCAGCTATTTTGATGGGATACCTATGGTAATGTGATTTGAAATTGTTTCTTCTTATGTTTTGCAAATGTGTGAATGTATTGTGATTTCACATTCATGCCATCTCTGAATGTAATTGATTCCTAAGTCAGAAAGACAAAATTCATTAGCTTATGCTCTGTTTTGGAGGAATAGTTACAGTTTTGTTTCATCTTTCTTCTACTTGAAAATAATTCATTTTCCCAATGCTCTTTTTTGAAGCCCTAGCAGTCTAGACCACTCCATCAAATACCTTAATGTGTTAAGCTACTTACCTACCTTGCCCCATCAAATCCCTACAATTCTGATCCTTGTTTGCCCTGACCTAATTTCTTCTCTGACCTATTCACCATCTTGCACCTGAAATTCATTCAACCAAACCCTAGTGCTACCACACCTAGCCTAAAATTATTTTGATCCAGTCATCTTGTCTGTGAGCTTGTGGAGAGAGCCTTTTCTTGCCTAGTAGGGCTAGCTACTTGGCAAAATATTGGCCTGTGGTTACCTTTGCTGGTCTCTTCTCAGCCTCGGAGATCCAGTGGAGTGATAACATCTTGGCGACCATACTGGGGAAAAAAGTGACAGATCTTCCCTGGTTGTACCATTAGATCATCGAATTCTTGGTCTGTCAATGATAGGTCTAAGATTTTGTGGAGTTTGATATGAAAAGTTGCAGAGAAACAAGTTGCTAAATAGTGAACATTCTGGCTTCGAGGAGATACACCAGATCAAATCCAGATCCTCATCCAGCTGATCCAGTCAAAGATCTAGAGAGGCTTGTTCGGAAGCAAAGATATCAACACAAAAATTCATTCAAATCCTATTCCATTGGTAAGATCTTCTTCGCTGCCTGCAAACGTTTTATCTATCAAAGACATACCTTTTGATTTGAAATTTGAATTGTCTTTATTTCGATCTAAGTCTGAAACTTCACTCTCTGATATAGTTTTTGACCCATTAAGGCTTTCGGAGGTAAAATCATTGTCTGAGATAGATCTTAGTTCCTTAAAACTTGAAGAGAATTTACCTTTTGAAGAAACTAATTCTGAATCAATCTTTGACACTAAAGTCTGGAGTCAATTCTATAGGCTTAAAAGTTTAGCCAACCAACTTCAATACCAGTCAGAAAAAGCCATAATCCAATATCAACAAGAGCCATGTAATATTCCTTTTTTTGGTGTCACCTACGACAGGGTTAGGTTGGACTTCCAGAGTTAAGAGCAGACAGGTCACAGGTACAGATTAGTGCTATCAGCGGGCTCAGGGGCTTTTCGGAGGAGTTTTAAGGAGTTTCCATGGTGTTCGGTGGCATTCACTTGATATACTCCATCATTCGAGTAGTTTGGCTTTCGTTCCGATGCATTCTGACAACTCTCGGAAATTTGAGTTATTTGTGGGCTTAACTCAGATGATTACACTCAAGGTGGCATTCTAGGAGGAATACATGATGGAAGACCTTAGTGTAATAGCTCATTGGAACCGGGACGAGGATACCTACATGGTGGGATGGGTGGGCATGAATTTCAGTGACCAGAGGAGACGTGGTAGCCGATTTAATCTTTTTTGCAATAAAAAGGAATATTTTAATAAGAGGGAAAAGCGCACCATGAATAAAATAATAATAAAATAATGCTCTAGAAGGCTCCAAGAGATCTATAAAATAAAGGGAAGAGGCCATTGAGGGATATATTTGGATCATATCATTTTCTTGTATGAGAGGTTTGAGACGTGGTTCTCTACTTCAGTCGTAGCCCCAGGATGGAAACCCTCGGGTGGTCTGTGAGTGTTGGATGAAAACCCAACTCTCTTTGAAGAGAATTCATTCAGAAGTTTCACAGAGCTTCAGGGATATTTGAGTAAAGATCATTCAGATCTTCAACAGGTGCTTCAGTGGATTCAGTGGTGGCTGTTGTCGAAGGGAGAGTGCAGCAGTTCAGTTTTGGAGGCCATCGCTGTGTAGCAGTGCAGCAGATTGTATTGTTGGCCAGTTTTCCATCTCAGCTCTTTCTGGGTCAGATCTATATGTAAACCCCTTTTATTATTTATAATAAAAGCTGAGATTCTTCCTGTTCTATGTGGTATTGAATTGTAGTATTTTATGTGTTTAATTTTACATGGCAATCTTCTGTTGAGTAAATGTTAATTTTACGGCATAAAGTGGAGTTCAGTTAATTTTCTACATTTTTAATTAAAATATCCCTTTCGGGATATTACAATGGTATCAAAGCCTCGATCTTGGCTCAGCCTGCATGTTTTCCATTTTCGGTTGCAACTATTTTGGTAAGAAGGGCCTATGCAGTCATTGGAGGAGGCTCATTTGTGGGAGCTACATTGGTGGGATTTTAGAGCTGGGTTGTTGGGAAATTGATAGGAGAGCCATATGAGGAGGTTGGTTGGGATTTTGGAGAGCAATGATTGACAGTAGCAGCTGCAGTGCCAGAAAACGAAATTGGAAGAGGGCCAAACTACAAAGGGTCAGATTTTGAAGGTTGGAATTAGAAGAAACCATTTCTAAGTTTTTCTAGGTTTTGGGCAAGGATCACCTTCCCAAATTCCTAGAATTTTCTGAGCAGTTTTCAGTGGGTAAATCAAAGGCCAAAGTCAGGCAACAGACTAGTCTTGGAGCAGTAGTGCAGTTTCTGGAGGAGCTTGCTATTGGAGCAGTTGGATTTCCTTGCAATCATCACCTGGTGCTTGTAGCTTTCCTTGTGCAAGTCCAGCTAAACCACTTTACTTCCATATATGTCGTTGAAACAATGAATTTTTTAAAACAACTCTTAAATCAACATAGCAGTGCCTTAGTGGGTTGCAATCTAAACCAAAGACCAAAAAGATTAAACAATGCAGAATTTAGTTCTTTGAAACAAAACAATAGACCCTTCTCCAAAAAGGTACATAGTTTATTCCAACAAAGGCATCCGAGAAATTTACAAAAGGAGGAAGAAGTGGGAAATTGGCTTTATGCACTTAGGATGGACTTAAAAAGTGGAAGATCAGAAAATGACTTTCCCATGTTAGAGAAACTGGAATCCTACCTTTCAAAGGTAGAGCAATCTGATTGGAGTTTAAATTGGGCTTTGGAGCCATCTATGCTTGCATTGGTACAAGCTAGATTCTTGGAATATCCAAGTAAGAGTCTCAAGCTTATAGCTGCCTCTTGTTTCAGTGATATTTTGAGGATAACAGCACCCTTCCCTCCCTACAATGATGAAATTATGAAAAGAATTTTCAGACTAATAGTAGGAACCTTTTGGGATTTAGACAACTGTGCAAGCTCTACATTTGGGAGGAAGCTTAAGGTTTTAGAAGTCATGGCCATGAACCGGACTCATGAAATCATGTTTGACTTTGAATGTAAAGGCTTGATCCTGCAGATGTTCCAATGCTTCTTCAGCATTAGGTGTAATATCCCGTTTCGGGGATATCTCTAAAACACGGCAAACTCCAACCAGAGATGGACTGGGAGGGCATTTACTGGATATTTCGCCTCTAAAAAGAGGACGAGATCCGGAGGCTACTCGACCCTTTCCAGACTCTGTCTAAGAGTGAAAGATAAACACACCAAGTGGTATAGAATTAGAATGCTCATGAATATATAAAAATAACAGTGCAGCAAACATATAATAGCAGAGAAAGAAAATACGGCAACTCATCCAAAAACATAGAGAGGAAATGCTAAGCCATTTTATTAATCTGAGAAATATAATGAAGTACAATAGGTGATCAGAGTGATGGCACCTAATCTTGCTCAAGGCAAGTGAAGAAATACTCTCAGAATATACAGGAAATGGCTGCTCTCTGAACTGTGTCCCAGCTGCTGGAAAACTACCGTGTAGCTGCTACTGCTAGAATGAACTGAAGACTAGGGGCTGATCCCCTTGCCGGAACGAGTTGAAAATCTTCAATCCTCTTCTACTCACCAATCCCGACAAAACCCAGAAACCATATCACAAATGGCCAACCCCTAAAAACCTCCAGAAAACACCCCCTTGGGGAATTATGCTGGCCTCCAAGGCTCTGCGCAGAGGCTAAATGAGAATGACTGAAACACCACCTCCAACTCCACCAAAATCCTCCCACAGGAAAAGGCTGATCCTCTTCTCAAAATCTCGGCTCAATCTCCTGCAGAAATCCCGATCCGGAGCACCTCCAAAATGGACTATGTCCTCTCTCCCAGTGGCTGTGGAGTCTCTATGAAAGCCCAGCTCAGCAGCAAACCCAAACAACAAAACCTCTCACAAAATACTGAAGAAATAACCTTGCCCGAGCAGGCACTCGAAGTCCCCTGGGGCTAAGGGGAGATCTCCGACTGGAGACACTCAATGCACTAAACAGTGCTGCAGACAAGCTAAACTGCCAGCGTGCTCAAGAAGACAAAATGTCTAGCTCAATATCATCAACACCAGAATGAATCCAATGAGAAGGCTCCTCCCTCTTTTATAACGTTGGCCTTCCTCCAACCCTAAGGCCATCTCCTCAACATAGCCTCCATCTCTTGCCACGTGCCCAACCTCTCCTGCGCAGAAGCTTCTAGAGCTAACGTGGGTCCCCTCTCTACGTGGTGCTTGGCCCCCTTGGCTCCCCCTTAAGTCACAATTTTGTGCTACTAGGAGGGTTTTTTATTTCACTTAAGTGAGTTAGACCCTCTCCACTCACTTTTTATTTATCTATAGACGGCAAAACTAAACAAAATCGAATATTCCAATCAGCTGTCGCTAATTAGGAATATTACAGTCTCCCCTGACAAAATGTTGCTTGTCCTCAAGCAACTGAAGTGATGGATGCTGCAAAATCTTCTCAGTCTCCCAAGTGAAATCCTCATCCTTCAAATTCTTCCACCTCACCAAGAATTCCCAGACTGTCCTACTCCGTAGCTGCCTCTCCCTGGTATCAATAATAGCCTCTGGCTGCAACACCAAGTGCCCCTCATCATCCATGGGTGGTAGCTCCTCTGTCACTGTCACCTGCTGCCCTAGCGCCTTCTTCAGGCATGATACATGAATACAACCTCTCGTGCGGAAGGAGCTTCCGGCTCTCAAATGCTATAGGGTGTCCCCCCTGTATCAATACTGCGCCGATCCCCTCTCCCGACGCATCACACTCCAAGACAAATGGCTGCGTAAAATCCAGCAATGCAAGCACTGGGCAGCTACGCATCACCTCCTTGAGCCTATCAAAGGCTCGCTGCGCTGTATCTGACCAACTGAATGCCACCTTCTTCGTCAAATCTATAAAGGGTGCAGCAAGCTGTGAGAAACCTCTGACGAACTTCCTATAATAGGTACATATCCCAATGAACCCTCGAAGTTCCGTCACGTTCCTTGGCTCCGACCAATCTCTGATGGCTCTAATCTTCTCCTCATGGACCCTCACTCCATCCACTCCAATAATATGACCCAGATACAACATCTCCGTCATCCCAAACTCACACTTGGAGAGCTTAGCATAGAACTATTGCTCTTCCAAGATGCGTAGTACTGCCTCTATATGCTGGAGATGCTTCTCCCAAGTCCTGCTATATATGAGTATGTCATCGAAGAAGACCAATACAAACTTCCTCAGATGACTGCGGAAGATATGGTTCATGAAAGACTGAAAGGTGGCTGGTGCGTTAGTCAGCCCAAAAGGCATAACCAAAAACTCAAAGTGCCCATAATGACACCTGAAGGTGGTCTTGGGAATGTCCTGTTCCCTCACGCGAATCTGATGGTACCCTGATCTCAAATCAATCTTCGAGAAGAACTTGGCTCCTCTCAACTCATCGATCTTGGGTATAGGATACCTGTTCTTCAGGGTCTTCTTGTTCAGGGCCCTGTAATCAATGCACATCCTCAAGGTGTCGTCCTTCTTCTTCACCAACACTACGAAAGAAGCAAACGGACTCGTGCTCGGTCTGATGTGCCCAAGAGCCAGCAACTCCTAGATAGCCCACTCAATCTCATCCCAATAGGCTTTGGGATGCCTATAGGGGGTAGTGATCACCGCCTGAATACCCTGCTCAAGCTCAATGGTGTGCTCAAACCCTCGGTCCGGTGGCCGACTTGGTGGTATATTCCCAAACACTACATCATACATGTCAAGGATGGCCTGTATATCTGGGTGAACTGCTCGACCGGTGGTCTCTGCCTCTGATGCCCGCAACTCAACCGCCCAATCTATGTCTCCCTTCCGGAAGTCTGCCTCCCTTCGGTGTGCCGAGACTGTCTGAGGTGGGTAAGTATGCATCCCGCGGATCTTCTCATGCTTCCCAGTCTTCTTGTCATCCCACTCCATCTCTAAGGCCTCCCAATCCGTGGTGACCTTCCCCAGAGTAATCAACCACTGAACACCCAATACCACATTGGTATCTGGTATGTTGACCACGAAAAAGTGATCGGTCACGGTGTAGGTACCCATCGTCACTGCCAACTCTGGAACATACCGGGCACACTGCATCATCTGGGCTCGTGGGACCAAAACTGAAAATCCGTCAAAGCTCTCGGTCAGTATACCTCTCCGCTCGACCATCTGTGCATCAATGAAGTTGTGGGTTGCCCCACTGTCAACCAAAACTGACACTCGCTGGCCACATACTGTCCCTCGTACGCGCAGCGTCAAATACTTGGGAACTCCTCGCAAGGCTGCAAGGGTCCCTCCTGTGGGTGCAAAAGCTGCACCTCCTGTCCCTGGAGGTGGAGGCGGCAACTGATCCTGGGCCATCTGACTATCTCCTGCCTCCTCATCATCCTCCTCATCCTCTTCCCGCTATCATCGGAGAAGACCTCAATGAGTGTGCTTTGCCAGTAGCACACCTATGCCTCGGTGCCCATGGCTCCTGACAAGTGAAGCACAGCCGCTTCTTCCTTAACTCTCTCCTGGCATCATCATCTATCTGTGCCCGTCTCAGATTCCCCTTTGGAAGCGGAATCCTCACATCCTTCCCCTTGGGCTGGAAACCCTGTCTCTGGGGTAAGGTGTCCGAGTCCTGGGCAATGCATCCTGTAAGTCTCGGGTCTTGCTGATAACATCCTGAAGTGTCACTGGTCTAGAAGACCTGACTAGACGCTGAAGTGGCTCTGCTAACCCCTCCACAAACATATAGATCATCCGTGCTGCGGATAGATCTGGCACCATCACTGAAACCCTCAAGAAGTTTGCAATATATGTCTCTGGGCTCCCAATCTGCTTGAGCCTCGTCAGCTCAACAAAGTGCTGTTTCGGATCCCTCCGGTCAAATCGCTCCATCAACCTCCTGGTAAACTCGACATATGTCGTCACTGTAGAATGCCCAAGTGTGACCATCCCATGGAACCACCAGTCCTGGGCCTCACCATCCAAATGTAATGTCGCCACCTTGATGGCCTCCGTCTCCGACATCTGGTTAAGCTGGAAATAGATATCCAGCTTCTCCACCCAAGACTTTTCCGAACTGTTTGATGAGCCATCAAACGTAGGCAAATGGAATCTACTAGATGTGCGGTGGGAATCTCCATCATGATAATGTCGGTGCCCTCTATGATGGTCACAGGGTCTACTATCCAGATGGAGTTGAACGAAATCCCGAAATGAGAGAGCATCCCTGAACTCCTGCCCATAGGCCTGATACTCTGCAAAATACTCGCCCATGTGTCCAGGCTTTGCCTCCTGCTGGGCTCCTGCCCTTGTGTCTGCTCCCAAGAAAGTGGGCATGGTAGAGCGGGTAGGTGCACGTGAAGCCATCGACTAAGGAGTATCACGCTGAGCAGCACCATGCTCCGGCAAATGGTGGGATGTACCTGATCCCTCTCCTACCTGGAAAACTCGTGGGGTCTCATGCTGTCTAGCCTCTACAGCGGTGAATCTCTGACCCATCACCTCAATCTGTCTGGTTAAATCCTGCACTGATTTGAGGAGTGCCTCCCCAAACTGTTTGGCCTCTGTGTCATCTACCATCGGCCCTCTCTGCTCTGAATCTAATACAAGCTCCTCCTATTCTGCGTCTGTCACAGGCTCTCTCTCCTGCTCTGTGTCCACCACCCGAACACAGTCTCCCTCTCCGTAGGTGTTCTCCAACCTACGCTCACGGTCTCTGTACTTCTTGCCTCTGTAACAAATATATGGTCTCTTCCCCGGTGTCATAGACCACAGGCTGAGCCAGAACTATGCTCTGATACCACTGTAATATCTCGTTTCGGGGATATCTCTAAAACAAGGCAAACTCCAACCAAAGATGCACTGGGAGGGCATTTACCGGATATTCCGCCTCTGAAAAGAGGACGAGATCCGGAGGCTACCTGGCCCTTTCCAGACTCTGTCTAAGAGTGAAAGATAAACACACCAAGTGGTATAGAACTAGAATGCTCAAGAATATATAAAAATAACAGTGCAGCAGACATATAATAGCAGAGAAAGAAAATACGGCAACTCGTCCAGAAACATAGAGAGGAAATGCTAAGCCATTTTATTAATCTGAGAAATATAATGAAGTACAATAGGTGATCAGAGTGATGGCACCTAATCTTGCTCAAGGAAAGTGAAGAAATACTCTCAGAATATACAGGAAATGGTTGCTCTCTGAACTGTGTCCCAGCTGCTGGAAAACTGTCGTGTAACTGCTACTGCTGGAATGAACTGAAGACTAGGGGCTGACCCCCTTGTCGGAATGAGCTTAAAATCTGCAATCCTCCTCTACTCACCAATCCCGACAAAACCCAGAAACCATATCACAAATGGCCGACCCCCAAAAACCTCCAGAAAACACCCCCTTGGGGAATTACGCTGGCCTCCAAGGCTCTGCGCAGAGGCTAAATGAGAATGATTGAAACACCGCCTCCAACTCCACCAAAATCCTCCCACAGGCAAAGGTTGATCCTCTGCTCAAAATCTCGACTCAATCTCCTGCAGAAATCTCGATCCGGAGCACCTCCAAAATGGACTGCGTCCTCTCTCCCAGTGACTGCGTAGTCTCTATGAAAGCCCAGCTCCGCAGCAAACCCAAACAACAAAACCTCTCACAAAATACTGAAGAAATAACCTTGCCTGAGCAGGCACTCGAAGTCCCCCGGGGCTAAGGGCGAGATCTCCGACCGGAGACACTCAATGCACTAAACAGTGCTACAGACAGGCTAAACAGCCAGCGTGCTCAAGAAGACAAAACGTCTAGCTCAATATCATCAACACCAGAATGAATCCAATGAGAATGCTCCTCCCTCTTTTATAACGTTGGCCTTCCTACAACCCTAAGGCCATCTCCTCAACGTAGCCTCCATCTCTTGCCACGTGCCCAACCTCTCCTACACAGAAACTTCTAGAGCTAACGTGGGTCCCCTCTCTACGTGGTGCTTGGCCCCCTTGGCTCCCCCTTAAGTCACAACGTTGTGCTACTAGGAGGGTGTTTTATTTCACTTAAGTGAGTTAGACCCTCTCCACTCACTTTTTATTTATCTATAGACGGCAAAACTAAAAAAAATCAAATATTCCAATTAGTTGTCGCTAATTAGGAATATTACATTAGGAGACATAATTCTGACACAATGATAGCACACATGCAGTCCATCCTGTCGTCATGTATGGAAGTCCGTGAGGCCATTTGCTGGGAGTTATTGAATAGGTTGCTGAGCACTTGGAGGAGAGAGCAGTTGGTCTCACCCACTGCTTATGAACTAGCTCAAGGGCTAGTTGAGCAGAACATTGAGCTTTTCAAGAGACAGTTGTCCAGGGAGGAGCTACTCCAGTTTGGTGGATTAGGCAACAGAAATGAGCTGAGGAGGAAAGGACTTTGCTTCATTTGCAAAGAACCTTGGGGGCCTGATCACTCATGTTTGAGAGATGCAAATGAGGTGGCAGAGGTAGAGCAGGTAGACGTTCCTTCAGTATGCCAAGATGAGTACTCTTCTTCAGATGAGTCCATGGGATCAGCTGAGGATGTTTCCGTGGAGCGAGGGCAGTCGTGTAGAGATGATGACAGCAAGCCGAAGCTGTATCCTAGTGTGCAGGGTGAGCTATCAAGAGACTCTACGAGAGATACTCTAGATGATGAGTCACTTGTGACGATTAAGCCAGAGCAGCATATGATGGAGCTTGAGTCAGCAGAGGAAGATGCTATGCACATCATGCATGATAGTCCCTTAGGGGAGAGCCATATGGAGGCTCACACTGAGTCTATGATGCATATGCTACTAACCTTATGGTCAACAATTGAGGAGGAGGAGTCAAATGCACAGACATCGAGTACGGTGATAGCAGTTGCAGATCCATATCCTCTGGAGATGGTGGAGGTTGATGGGATAGTTCTGCAGGGGGCTAGTGGACAGCCAGAGCATTACATTCCCGATCAGGAGAGGGAGGAGTTGTTGGAGATGGTGGAGCATCCATCTGTGGGCCGACACATTGATGAGGTGCAGATAGGTACACATGCAGTCAGCAGAGCTGCGGTACCCTCAGGGAGTAGCACTCTCTAAGAGTACATAGATGGGGCTTGCAGCATATCTTGCCCACTTTGGCCCATTATAGAGAGAGGGGATTTCTTCTACAGGCAACTTTCGTTGGCAGACGGGACAGAGCAGTGTGAGTTGATTATGAGTTGGCGACAGTTCTCTGAGCATATTTCGTATGCAGTTGACACTACATTGGATTCTTCTCCCAGGATAGATTGGCGGGAGAGCATGAGTTGGTACCCTATTGATGGTACAATTTTCTTCATAGGCAGCACAACAAAGCAGGGGCCCTTAGACATAGTAGATGTTACAGATCCCAGCTGGCAGTGGGGCACAGGCCGTCATTTCTTCAGCACTCCATCCCGATTTCAGGAGAGCAGGATCAGAGTGGGATTGAGTCAGGACTTGGATTGGAGAGAGGTGATGAGTTGGTACACAGTTGGTGGGGCAGCTTATACAGTTAGAGGTACATCACAGCAAGAGCCAGGGAGCATTGATGCTTGTTGGCGGACTTCACCTCATGGGGCATCATCTATAGCCAGAGGCAGTGTGCAGTCCGAGCCGTTGGACTTGGGCGATGATTGGCCATGGTGGCGTTGGGGTCTGGGAGGATTGTTTGTTGACAGATACAAGGAGAGATCAGTTTGGGATCCTGGCAATGAGGGGTCTATTCCGAGTGGCTTGACACAGGTGCATAGCTGCACCCAGGGGTTTGTATGGGATCCAAGAATTGGGTCTCAGTTACATCGAGCCAACAGGGTGGCCTACATATTTGTATTGCTTGAGGGCAAGCAATCTTGGGGCGGAAGGTCTGTAATATTCCTTTTTTTGGTGTCACCTACGACAGGGTTAGGTTGGACTTCCAGAGTTAGGAGCAGACAGGTCACAGGTATAGATTGGTGCTATCAGCGGACTCAGGGGCTTTTCGGAGGAGTTTTGAGGAGTTTCCATGGTGTCTGGTGGCATTCGCTTGATATATTCCATCATCCAAGCAGTTTGGCTTTCGTTACAGTGCATTCCGACAACTTTCGAAAATTTGAGTTATTTGTGGGCTTAACTCAAATGATTACGCTCAAGGTGGCATTCCAGGAGAAATACATGATGGAAGACCTTAGTGTAATAGCTCATTGGAACTGGGACGAGGATACCTACATGATGGGATGGGTGGGCATGAGTTTCAGTGACCAGAGGAGACATGGTAGCCGATTTACTCTTTTCTGCATTAAAAAGGAATATTTTAATAAGAGGGAAAAGTGCACCATGAATAAAATAATAATAAAATAATGCTCTAGAAGACTCCAAGAGATCTATAAAAGAAAGGGAGGAGGCCATTGAGGGATATCTTTGGATCATATCATTTTCTTGTATGAGAGGTTTGAGACGTGGTTCTCTACTTCAGCCGTAGCCCCAGGACCAAAACCCTCGAGGGATTTGTGAGTGTTGGACGGAAACCCAACTCTCTTTGAGCAGACTTCATTCAGAATTTTCACAAAGCTTCAGGGATATTTGAGTGAGGATCATTCAGATCTTCAACAGGTGCTTCAGTGGATTCAGTGGTAGCTATTGCCAGAGGGAGAGTGCAACAGTTCAGATTTGGAGGCCATTGTCATGTAGCAGTGCAGCAGATTGTATTGTTGGCCAGTTTTCCATCTCAGCTCTTTCTGGGTCAGATCTATATGTAAACCCCTTTTATTATTTATAATAAAATCTAAGATTCTTCCTGTTCTATGTGGTATTGGATTGCAGTATTTTATGTGTTTAATTTTACATGGCAATCTTTTGTTGAGTAAATGTTGATTTTACGGCATAATGTGGAGTTCAGTTAATTTTCTGCATTTTTAGTTAAAATATCCCTTCTGGGATATTACAAGTCAATACCCATCCCGACACAATCACAGTCAGTTGTTGCTTCTTCATCTGCACCATCTACTTCATTACCTAATCAACAAACTCCTTCCATTTTCACTCCCGTACTTCACTCAGCAGGAATCATGGCCATATTTGCACCCCTCATTCTACCAGGTCAACTCAATGCCTTACCACAAGGTTATGGCCAGAGACTCCCTCTTTTTGATGAGAGTTCTCCAATCATTGCAAAACAACACATAGTCAAAGTCACCGACTTTATTGATCTGGAAGAAATAGATGCAGACGATGCTAAAATGAGAATCATAGTTCAGAGCTTTTCTGGAGAGGTTAAAACCTGGTTTAGATCATTGAATGCAAACTCTATAGCCACTTCAAACCAGATGATAGATGCCTTAATAGCTCGATGGGAGGTGAATAAGAATCCCTTGAAAATCCTTTCTGAATATAATAATCTAAAAAGGGAACCAAATGAATTAGTACAAGACTTCACTGCCCATTTTAACAGAGTATACAATTCCATTCCCAATGAGATCAAACCTCCTCCAGGTTTGGCTCTCTTGCATTATCCAGATGGTTTTGATCCGGACATGGCCTATCAGTTGCGAGAGAGGAATCTTGCTACATTAGAAGAGGTCTCATACCTTTCAAAGAATTGTTTGATCAGGATGATGTAGCGAGGAAGCCAACATTGGTTCCTACGGAGAAAGGTGTGGAGGATGTAAACATCAGAACAACAGACAAGCCTAAGATGGTTAAAATGTCCAAGTCTTTATCTCTTGAGGTAAAAGACAAATACATTGATTTACTTTCTGAATTTTATGATGTTTTCGCTTGCGATTATGCAGACTTGAAGGTCTATGATAAGAATATTATTCAGCACACCATTCCAATTAAGCCCGACCAAAAGCCCTTCAGGCAAAATCTAAGAAGGATCAACCCATGGTTGATGCCCTTGATTTAAAAGGAAGTGAACGGACTTTACAAATCAGGTTTCATTGTTCCTATCGTATTTTCCGACTGGATATCAAATCTAGTTCCGGTAAGGAAGAAGACTAGAGAAATAAGGCTTTGTATTGATTTTAGAAATTTGAACAAGGTGTCCCTTAAGGATAATTATCCCCTTCCCAAAATGGATCACATCCTACAAAGAGTGGTTGGAGCATCCCGGATGTCACTGCTTGATGGATATTCGGGATACAATCGAATTTAAGTGCATGAGAAGGACCAAGATAAAACTGCCTTCACGACACCTTGGGGCACATTTAAGTATGCTAAGATGCCATTCGAACTCAAGAATGCAGGGGCCACCTTTCAGCGGGCAATGGACATAGCCTTTGCAGATGAGAAATATATTTTCTTAGTGGTATATTTGGATGATTTGACAGTTTTCTCTCATTCCAATGATGAACACTTGTATCACTTAAGGATTATATTTCAAAAATGCAGGAAATTCGGAATTTCTCTTGATCCGAAAAAGAGCCTTTTTGCCATGGAGGAGGGCAAGCTTCTCGGTCACATCATCTCCAAGGATGGAATCCGGATTGACCCTTCTCAGGTTGAGGCAATTTAGCAAATTGACTTTACACGTAGCAAGAAAGAAATTTAGGCTTTCAATGGTAAGATGAACTTCTTACGCAGATTTATTCCAAATTTGGCTGAGCATCTTCGAGAAATGACCAACATTTTAAAGAAGGTAAAGTGGTCCGACGATGCCAAGAAGTCTTTTAACTCAGTGAAGTTTGCTTTGAACACAGCCCCTGTTTTAATCAACCCAGCTTATTCAATTGATTTTATCATTTTCTCATTTGCCTTCGAGCATACATTGGTTGCAGTCTTGATGCAGAAAAAGGATAAGACTGAGCAGCCCATAGCATTTTTCAGTAGAAGCATCAAGGATGCAGCTCTTCGGTACAATATCATTGAGAAGCAAGCCTTGGATTTGGTAAAAGCTTTGAAGGATTTTTGTGTATACATTTTACATTCACATATTCTAGCTTATGTCCCCAATGCAGCAGTAAAATATGTTCTTATGTAGACAGATCCAGAAGGTAGAAGAGGGAAAAGGATAGCAGCAATGCTAGAATATGACCTCAAGATCAAGCCCACAAAGCTTATCAAATGTCAAGGCTTAGCCAAGCTCATGGCTGAGTCAAACTTACATGCCCTAGACATCAACCTCATTTCAGCATTGTCCGGTGAAGAAGAGGATGGCACTCTTATACAGGTATCTGATATCTTTCTTTGGTCTCCATGGTACTCAGACATTATATATGTTAGATATATTTTTTGGGATTCAATTGTGTTAAGTGAGTCATTAATCTATGACCATTTCCATGAGCGGTAGTCTCATTTTTGGAATTCAAAAGCGCGCTTGAGCCAGAGGAGTTTTGGGATGGGTGACCTCCCGGGAAGTTCTAGTTACCGGGTGCAAGCCTCGGAAGTGATGATTGACGCTATGTGATTCATTTCACTAGTTTCAATCCCACTTCTTCACCCCTGTGAGCATCACCCAATGCAATGAGTGCTAAGTGGAAATGGAAATGGTCATAGATTAATGACTTACTTAACGCAGTTGAATCCCAAAAATGATATCTAATATAATGCACTGCAGAAAAACCCTCGTAATTATATATGTTCTTCAGCATTTAAATCCTCCTCCAAGAATGTCTAAGAGTAAGGGTAGGTCTTTGAAGTTGAAAGCTTCCAAATATTGCATTTCGGACAACGCCCTTTATTGGAAAGATCCAGGAGGTATTTTGCTGAACTGTTTAGTTGAAAATGAAGCAAAAGAAGTTATGAATGATTTCCATAGGGGAGATTGTGGGGGCCATCTGTTTTGGAAAACCACGGCTAACAAAGTGTTGAGAGCAGGATACTACTGGCAAACTCTTTTTGCAAATTTGTACAAAACAATGATGAGTTTCCATGAGTGTCAAGTATTTCAAGGTAAGAGAAAACTTCTTCCATTACCTTTGCAACCTATTTCAGTACATGCACCTTTTCAGCGGTGGGGCCTTGACATCATCGAAGAGATCCACCCTACATCATTTTGCACAACATAAATGGATCTCAACAGCCACCGACTACTTCACCAAATGGATCGAAGCGATCCCAACAAGGCAAGCAACAAATTTAGTAATTATTCAGTTTTTGAAGACTAACATTTTGTCTCGTTTTGGTTGTCCTCATAAGATCATTACCGACAATGTTGCTGCATTCAAGTCGAAGAGAATGGATGAGTTCTGTGACAAGTACAACATCAAGTTGGGGCACTCAACCACCTATTATCCACAAGGTAATGGTTTAGCAAAATCTTATAATAAGTCTTTGATTAATATCATAAAGAAGATGCTTGAGGCAAACAAGAAGAATTGGCACAAAAAGTTGGTTAATGCTTTGTGAGCGGACAGGGTGAGTAGTAATAAATCTATAGGAATGTCCCATTTTCAGTTGGTTTATGGTGTAGACAGTGTTTTTCCTACATCACTTGTAGTCCCGGTCATGAAATTGTTGCAAGAAGCAGGAAGTGAGGAAAATAATGTACAACGTCGGATTAATCAGATGATCCATCTTCATCAAACGAGAGATGAGGTATTTCAGAACACCTCAAAGCTTCATGAGAAGATAAATAAGGTGTATGATCGCAAGACCAAGGCGAATGATTTTAAGCTTGAAGATGTAGTCCTCCGGTGGGATGCAAGGAAAGAGGAAAAAGGGAACCAAGGAGAATTTGAAAACCCGTGGAAAGAGCCATACAAAATCTCATCTTTTCGTGGACAACATGCATTTATATTGAAGGATATGAATGGAGAAGAATGCTTAAAAGGACCGGTCAATGGTAGGCTCCTTAAGCATTATCTTTTCTAATGCAAATTTCAGATTTCCCAATTCCATTGTAAATATCATTTTAACTTTCTGCAAGGTGTGAAGCGGAGAATCACCGGAGCTTGGAGCCCAAGGTGAAGACCATAAAGTTTCATTCGTTTTCAAAATTTAATTCAAAGTCAAGTCAGTCAGTCTTGAGTCAAGTAAGTCAGTCTTGAGTCAGTTTTCAGTCAGTCTTGAGTCAGTTTATTATGATAAGTTTTCAGTATTCAATTTGTTTTCAACTTTTGACTCCATGCCCAATGGATAGGCACTTGGTCTATGGTGTTCTTGACACCTCCAAGGAGTTGTCATCCCCTAGCTGGAGCCAATGTTATTGTCAGTTTTTGCATCGTTCCACCAATGATCAAATAAACTCTTTTCATCTCATGTTAGGGTCCCATTTTGAAATTTTTGTCATTCCATTAGGCCATCATGCAAAAATTTGGTCACTTGGTGCAGATTTAGGTCTGATATCACTCCTTTCAAAACTTTATAACTTGCTGGCTCATTTCACCACTTTGCTGAGTGCACCATCAGTCATGATTTGTCATCATCATTTCAATCATTTTCATCATGGTTTCATTCAGTCAGAGTCTCTATTAGGTCTTAGGGTTTCCAAGGTCATCAAATCACCATTTCATTGCATAAAAGCCTAGCAAATGAAGGAGTGCCAATAAATAAATTTCATGAGTAAGTTTAATTTGTAAATTTGATTTCAAAGCAAAATGTAATTTTATTTTCCTAATTTGTAATAAGTTCTCAGAGTTCGAAGTAGCTGCACACTCAAAGTTCCAAAAAGTCAACCAGTGTTCCTAAGCCATCAAAAGATGAAGTTCAATGATCTAATTCAGGAATTAAAGATAAAGAGCAATGTAAAGTCAATTTCAAGAAAGGAAAAGTGGGTCCCAAGGTTGTTTAATGACATTTCTCCAAGTATAAAGGCTCCCAAAGACCAAGTAGACATTCATTTGCATCTTCAAAGAATCGAGCTCTCAGCCTCCCAAGCAAAAAACTGATTTTTCCTTTAGAAAATCAAATTTTGGGTCATTCATTGTGCTTTTCCCACAGGCGTTGCGCTTTTGCAGGAGACCACACTACGCTTTTACCAGTTGCTTGCTGCGCTTCTTCTCTATATGATGCGCTTTTTGCAGAAGGGAGCCACGGTCCCTAAACTTCATTGTAGAGGTTCTCATCATCAATTCAAGGTTTCTACAGCTATTTGCAAGTACATGGCACCTCCATAGCCCCTCCTTTTAGCTTGTGGTATCAATTTCATGGTGTATACCCTCCATTACATTTTATGCCATGTTTTAAGCAATTGAAACCCTAGTTCATAATTTACAAACTTAATTACTCTCCCCAGGACCCATTCACCTTCCCTACACCCTAACTCACTCCCCACTACCCATACATTTACTCATTTTCCATTCCCAAACCCTATTTCCTAAACCCTACCACCCTAGCTGTGCTTTCCTAGGCAACTAGACACTTCCCTGTAATACAAATTTCCTACCCTATTTCACTAACTATTTCACCCTCCCATTATTTCCCTAAACTCCCTAATCCATTCATACATTCCCTCAAATTTTCCCTCACCCATCACAATCCCCTAACCCAACATTCCTACTCCCTTTCCTTTCCCCTTCTTCCCTAGGGTTTTCAAATATAAACTGAGCATAATGGAGGAAGAAAGAAACATAGTGGAGGAGGAAAGAAATGCTACAAAATAAGACAAGAAAACATATAACAAAGGAGGGAGGATTTTGAGACTAGTCCCAACAGACACTAGAGAGTTAATGGAATCACCCTTAGTTGTCAAATGTTTCCAGCATGTAGGTTGCTTTGAATTTTGTGAGATGGTACAAAGAGTCCAAAGTCATCCTACTTTGACCAGGGTTTTCATCAGCAACCTCTAAAACAACCAAGTGACTATAGCAGGAGTGACTTTGACCATTTCCACTGATATCATTGTAGCAACAACAAGAATACCCAATGTGGGTGAAAAATGGTTTAAGACTAAGGATTTGGATGCCTAGTTGTATGAGCCTTACCTCAAGGCACCTTACAAAGTTAACATCAAAAAGGTCTTTCCTTTTGCTCAGTTGTTGGACAGATTTTCCCCCATGATGAAAATCATCATGAAATACTTCACTTGTGAAGGCAGATTCTCTAGATTATACAACTATCACATTAGGGGCAACAGAAGGCATGGCTACATTGGCTGCATTTGGGAGAATACTGCTACAACACCACTTTCCACATGTCTATCGGTATGTCTCCATTTTATGTTTTGTATGGATATCATGCTCTGAATTTTGCTGATGTTATGTTTGGAGCTAGCAAGGACCCCAGGGCCGACAACTAGATCTAAGAGAGCCAAGATATACTCTAGACTCTTAAGGACAACTTAGCCACAACGCAGAATCAGCAGAAGTTATATGTCGACAGAAGGCGGGTAGAGAGGCAGTTTGAGGTAGGTGACTTGGTCTACCTACGACTTCAGCCGTATTGACAATCTACGCTAAAGTAGAAAGAGGCCGAGAAGCTCAAGCCCCGCTTCTATGGATCTTACAAGGTGATCCGCTGGATAGGGGAGGTTGCTTATGAGTTGGAGCTGCCAGCAGGTAACAGGATACATAACATCTTCCATGTGTCATGCCTGAAAAAGGCATTGGGGCATCAGGTGACTGCAACAGAAGAGCTCCCACCTACAGATGAAGAGGGGCATTTGGTGTTACAACTAGAAGCCATCTTAGACACCTGGGAGAGACAGCTACGGAGCAGGACAGTCAAGGAGTATTTGGTGAGATGGGCAAATCCGCTGGATGAGGATGCCACTTGGGAGAGAGAAGATTTTGCAGCACCCATCTTTGCAGTTGCTTGAGGACAAGCAACATTTTTGCGGGGAGGACTGTAATATTCCCAATTAGCAGCAGCTAATTAGCAATATTAATTTTTGCTCATATTTTGCCTTTCTAATGTTCAGTCATAAAATAAAGGGGTGATGGGACCCATAACCCAACTTAGGATAAAATAACTCCCTAAAGTCACTTAGACATTATTTGGATTTCAGCATGGGGCCCAAGGGATCCAAGTGACAGCGCAGGGAGAGGGACAGTGTGGAGGCAACGTGGGCCAAGCAGCGCAGTGGTTGTGTGGGCCAGGACAATGCAGTCTAGCAAGGACAATATGGCATGAGGAGAGAGCGTAGTTTAGTGGGGCCCAAGGGAGAGCTAGGGTCTCAAGCATAAAAGGAGAGAGAGGCTAGCTACTCACTCATTCTATTATGCATCTTCAGAATTTCTGTCTAACAGATCTTGAGCATGCTTACGCTGTTTAGCGAAGTCTGCAAGTGTTGTTCAACACACGAGTTTCTTCGAGCAGAGATCCCAACCTCAGCCTCGGGGGACTTCGAGTGCCTGCTCAGGTGAGGAGTTCTACCTTGAGTTTTTAGAGCAGATAACACAACATCAGCCATCCAGGAGTCATGCAGTCTTGAGGCAGCGCAGTCACTCACAGGAGTTACGCAGTCTTTAAGGAGGCCAGCTCCAGGAGAGAGGGATATTCAGTAGCTACAGTCCGGGAAAGGTGTGAAGGGATCGGCCCTTCACTAGTGATATTTTGGAGAAGTTTGAGGCCAGCATTTCCAACCATTCATCTCAGCGGCCAGCGTACTCACTAGGAGTGCATAGTTTTCCCAAGGGGGTCAAATTCTGGGGTCAACCTTTCCATAATCCCTTCCTTGGTTTTTCTGGGTTTTTGGAGGAGAGTCCATTACCCAAAGTTTCGTAATTTTCTGAGCAGGGGAACAACCCTAAAGAGCAGCTCTATTCCAGTCAGAGGCAGCAGTTTCCAGCAGCAGCAGTAGCTCAGGGAGTTACGCAGTGCAGAGGGAGAGCAACCATTCCTAGCAGGGTTTTGAGAGTGATTTCAACGTGCCTTGAGCAAGCCAAGGTGCCATCATTCTGATCACCTTTTGTACTCATTTCCCTCTTTCAAATTATAATAAAATGGCTCATCTTTTCTCCATGTTTGCAGTGTTTTTCATGATGTCTCTCTATTTGTTGTAGTTTTTGTTTATGTTGCTTTATATTGTTGTTTATTTCCTATTTGGAATATTACATAAGATGGATCTAGGCTGGTTTCAGTTGTCTGCGGCCAAGAAAAATCTATCGCTAATATTAGCAACATATGATTAAATTTATCAATAATATGTAAATACATCTAATATTAATATAAGCATTTTAAATATGCTAAATATGTATGAGATTTATCGATTCATTTTAATTTTAAATTTACTTAGTTACCTCAGTTTGTTGAGATGATAAATATTGTAAAATAACTTTAATGATGAAAAATGATGAAATAAAAATTTTGAATGCAAATTGACAATGTAAGAATATTGAATGATAGAAAATGTGAATAATAAAAATGTAGTCAATTACAAATAGTCTTCACTGTGATCAATCTCAAACTATTCTTATTGTCACCCTTGTTAGTTTTGTCAACTTTTCATATCGATTATATGAAAAAGACAGTTGGAATCGTAAACCATTTAAATGTTTAGCTCGAGCTGTTGTAGTAAACATCATACCTTGTCTCTCTTGCTCTCCAATATTAATAGGTTTAATTACTATAACAAAAAAATCAATGTACACTGTCAATAATTTTGTATGCTTACACTGAAATCAATGCACACTATTAATCCAATGACTTTAAAATTAATGTACCATCATACATCCAATTACATCAAATCAGAAATCAACATATACACTAAAATCAGTGCGTCTAATGCAAGAAATCAAATAAGATTAGAAAACGTATACATTGAAATCAATGCATTTAATGCAAGTAATCAAATAGGATTAGAAATCAAAATCTACACTGAAACCAATGCATCTAGTGCAAGTAAGCAAATGGGATTAGAAACCAAGATCTACTAAAATCAATGCATCTAGTGCAAGCAATCAAATACGATTAGAAATCACCATCTACACTGAAATCAATGCATTTAGTGGAAGCAATCAAATAGGATTAGAAATCATCTACATTGAAATCAATGCATCTAGTGCAAGCAATCAAATTTAATTATAAATCAACATCTACATTGAAATTAATGCATCTAGTGCAAGCAATCTAATAGGATTAGAAATCACCATCTACACTGAAATAAATGCATTTAGTGAAAGCAATCAAATAGGATTATAAATCATCTACATTGAAATCAATGCATATAGTGAAAGTAATCGAATATCATTAGGAATCAACATCTACACTAAAATCAATGCATCTAGTGCAAGCAAACAAATAGGATTAGAAATCACTAATTACACTGAAATCAATGCATCTAGTGCAAGAAATATTCTTTCCTCTCTCCCCCCAACATCTATATGTATATCTCCCTCCATCTCTCCTTCATTGTCTCTTTATCTCACCCCGCCAAACACACATGCTCTCTCACTCCATATCTATAAATCTCTTTGTCCCTCCCTCGTCTCTATTTATCTCTTTTTTATCTTCACCTTACATCTATATCTCTATCTTCCTTTGTCTCTCTATATCAACCCCAAAACATACACTCTCTTTCTCCAATCTATCTATCTATCACTCCCTCCTCCTCTCCCCCCTTCTCTCTCTCTCTTCCCATTCCCTCCCTCTCCCCTGCTTCTATCTCTCTTCCCTCCTGCTATCCGTTCTCCCTCTCTCTCCATCTTCATTATCAGTCCCTCTCTCTCTCCACCTTTCACTCTCTATGTCTTTATTCTTACCTCCATCTCTCTTTCCCTACCTCTCTTCACTCTCTCTCTTCCTTTCTCTCCCACCTCTCTCTCTCTCTCTATATTCACCTTCCAACTTTGTAACTATATGCCTCTCTCCCTCCTTCTCTACCCCCTTCTCTCCATCTCTCCTTATTTGTCTCTTTATCTCACCCCCTAACATACACACTCACTCTCCATCTCTTCCTTGTCACTCCCTCTCTCTCTTCACTACTCACTCTATGCCTTTCTTCTTCCCTCCCCCTTTCCCCATACAGCTCCATCTCCCTATCCCTCCCTATATCCCCCTCCAACCCCATCTTTGTATCCTTCCCTCTCTCCTCCTCTCTTTCAAGTCCCCTATCTTCTCCTTCCTCTCTCTTACTTTCTCTCCTACTTCCCTCTCTCTTCCCCCGTCACTCTCTCTCTTGCTCTCTCCTACAATCCTCTCTCTTCCCCCACCATTGTCTTCCTCTCTCTCTTGTCCTTCCTCTCTCTCCCTTTCTCTCCATTCTCCCTCTATTCGCCCGCCCACCCACCTCCCGCTCTCTCTCTCTCTCTCTCTCTCTCTGCCCTCCAATCCTCTCTCTTCCCCCATCACTCTATCTCTCTCTCCAACTATGTTACTATATCCTTCCCTTTCTCCTTCTATCTCCTTCTCTCTCCTTCTCTCCCACCTTATCTCTGTCACTCCTTCTATGTCTCTTTATCTCACCCCTAAAAATACACACTATCTCTCCATCTCTCCTTTGTCACTCCCTCTCTCTCCACTTCCCACTCTCTATATATTTCTTCTTCCCTCCCTCTCTCCCCCTCCAACTCAATCTCTATATCCCTCCATCTCTCCTCCTCCTCTCATCCTTCCTCTTTCCCCCTTTCTCTCCTACCTCCCTCTCCCTCCCCCCTTCTCTCTCTCTCCCTCTCTCTCTCTCTACCCTCCAATCCTCTCTCCTTATCGCTCCCTCTCTCCTTCTCTCTCTCCCACCTCCATCTTTATGTCTCCCTCTCCCTCTCTTACCTATCGATGCATCTGGGACATATCGCATGCACTGCATGGTCCTAGCACCTGGAACCAACACGAAGAACCCATCAAAACTCTTTGTAGGTATGCCTCTCCGCTGCACTAGCTGAGCATCAATGAAGTTACGTGTAACCCCGCTGTCCACCAACACTGAAACACGCTGTCCCTAAACTGTGCCTCGGACTCTCAGCGTCAAATACTTGGGAACTCCCTGCAAAGATGCAAGGACTCCTCTAGTGGGTGCAAACGCTGCCCCTCCTGATGCTAGGGGAGGTGGTGGTGGATGATCTCCTCCTAGTGCACCAGCGTTGGCATCTCCCTCCAACTCCTCATATGCCTCTTCTTCTCCCTCACTATAGGAGAAGACCTCAATATAATGTGCCTTCCCCGCAGCATAAGGATGACCCAATGCCCATGGCTCCTAGCAAGTGAATTATAGCTTCCTCCGTCTCAAGTCTCTCCAGGTATCATCATCCAATGGTCCTTGGCCCTGGCTCCCCCTCGGGGGTGGAGCTCTCGTGTCCTTTCCCTTCTGCTAGAACACTGGTTTTGGTGGAAAAGGAGCTCTCGTCCTTGGCAGGGCATCCTGCAAGTCCCTAGTCCTCCCCACTACATCTTGTAGCGTAGTAGGCCTAGTGGATCTGAATAGTCCACGCAATGGTTCTGCCAACCGATCGATAAACATATAAATCCTCCTGGCCAATGACAAATCTGGCACCATCACTGAGAGTTTCAAGAACTCGGAAATGTAAGCCTTTGCGCTTCCTGACTACTTGAGCTTTGTCAGCTCAACGAAATGTTCCTTCGAGTCCTTTCGCTCAAATCTCTCCACCAATCTCCGAGTGAACTCTGCATACGTTGTCACTCCTACGTGATCCAGCATGGACATCCCATGGAACCACTAGTCGTGGGCTTCCCCCTCAAGGTGCAGCGCTGCCACCTTGATAGTCTATACCTCCACCATCTGGTTCAGCTGAAAATAGATGTCCAACTTTTCTACGCAAGCCTTAGTCGAACAATTTGATGGTCCATCAAAGGTAGGCACGAAAAATCTGCCCACGGTACATTTCAGTTCATTCCCTTGCATGTACCCTCCTCCTCTATTCTGACTTTGGGATCGGCTGTTGTTCTTCAGTTGGCAAAATTTGTGGGAGGTGAGGGCTTCTCCAAACTCTCGCCCATACGACTGATACTCTGCAAAATACTCCCCGTAATGAGCAACCTCCAGCTCCTCGGGTCCTCTCATTCCTGCTCCTGGGGTCAGGAAAGTGGGCATAGTGGAACGTGGGGGAGTGCGTAGCACCACCTGCTACGCAACGTTCTGCTTCAAAATATGGTGAGAAGTACTGGATCCTTCTCTGCTGTGAAACTCCCTTGGAATCTCACGCTATCTATTGTCTCCCGCAATCTTCTGCCCCATTTCCTCTATCCTCTTGGAAAATTCCTGTACGGATTTCAAGAGGAGGTTACCAAACTCCTTCTCGTCATCCACCTCATCTGCCATTGATGCCTTCCCTTTGTCTTCCTCATCCGGAATGATGTCCTCTTCTGCTGGTGTGATTTTGAGCCTACGCTCTTTGTCCCTATACCTCTGCTTCCGGTAAGTGATGAACTCTCTTGCTTCGGGTGTCATAGACTGATTGCTCCACAGGCTGAGCCAAGTCTATGAGCTCTGATACAACTGTAATATTCCGAATAGGAAATAAACAAAAATAGAAAGCAGCATAAACAAAATCTACGACATATAAAGGCACACATGGGAAAAACTGCAAATAAACCAGAATAGCTGAGCCATTTTATTAAATTTCTTAAATGACGAACATATTCAAAGTGTGCTCAAAATGATAGCACCTTGGCCCGCTCAAGGCAAGATGAAATGATCACTCTCTCCTCTATCAGAATCTCTGCTCAAGCTTTGCTCTGAGTTGCTCCTCCACTACGTAGTCTTGCTGGAAAATACTACTGCTGGCTGAAAAGGGTCTGAAGATGGGGCTGCTCCACTGCTCGGAAAATTCTGAAACTCGGACACCGACTCCTCCTCCAAAAACCCAGAATAACCCGCAAAGGAATTCCAGAAAGGCTGACCCCGAAAATTGACCCTCTAGGGATGGCTACGCTCTCCTGCTGGGTATGCTGGCCTTTGTGGTGAAAAATGAAAGAAAGGCCTCCAACTCCTCGAAGAACTCAACTATGGAAGGGTTGATCCCCTCACAATCTCCCGGACTGAAATCTTGTGAAGTTCTCCTCCCCCGGAGTTTCTCTCCTCTATGACTGCGTAATCCCCTTGGAAGACTGCGCTACCCTGGAAGTGACTACGTAATCTTGTGGCTGGAATGGTTATGCTGCTCTCCAAAAACTGATGAATGGCTCCTCTCCTGAGTGGGCACTCGAAGTCCCCCGAGGACAAGGTTGGGATCTCCGCTCGGAGACACCCTTGTGCTAAACAGCACTATAGACTCAAGTAAACAACTTGAGCATGCTCTAGTCTTGACAGACAGAAAATCATAAGATGCAAGAATGAATGAGAAAGGTTGCATTCCTCTCCTTTTATGCTTGTGAACCCCTAAAGTCCCTTGGGCCCACCTGTGTTGCATTGTCCCTCTGTGCCACGCTGTCCCTTGTTGCGTTGCGCTGCCACTGTGCTGCCTTGCCCCACGCTTCCACTGCGTTGTCTTAGTTCCTCCTCTCCTACGCTGTTACTTGGCCTCATGGGCCCCACTTCACCTTTTAATTAATCTGCCCGGTGACTTTAGGAAAGTGCTTTTATTCTAATGTTTTATTCATGGGTCTCCTAACCCTTTTATTTCCTATTAAACTTAGGGAAAGCAAAAATTAATCAAAAAATAATATTCCAATTAGCTATCTGCTAATTGGGAATATTACAATCGATAAGATCAAGTATGCTGCAAATGGCAACGTAGATAAATACAAGGATAGGTTCGTGTTAAAGGGGTATGCACAAAAAGGAGTAGATTATGAGGAGACCTTCGCCCTAGTTGCTTAGTACACATCTATCAGATCGGTTATATCCCTAGCAGCTCAGATGGGATGGGAGATTCACCAGATGGACGTCAAGACAATGTTCTTGAATGGGGAGATAGAAGAAGAGGTGTACATAGAACAACCAAAGGGTTTTGAAACTCATGAGAAGAGCACTCATGTGTGCATACTAAAGAAAGCTCTATATGGGCTCAAGCAGGCACCCAGGGCTTGCTATGGTCGGATTGATTGTTACTTGCAACAGTTGGGATTCGTCAAGAGTGATGCATATCCCAACCTCTACTATTTGATGGTAGAAGGCGAGCCACTCATTCTAGTTTTGTATGTGGATGATCTCTTTTTGACAGGATCATCAGGGCTCATAGAAGACTGCAAGAGGAACCTAGCAGCAAAATTCGACATGAAGGATCTAGGGTTGATGCACTATTTTCTAGGATTGGAAGTGTGGCAGAAGAATGGAGAGATCTTCCTTGGATAATGAATATACACTACAAATATTCTGAAGAGGTTCAGGATGCAGTATTGCAAACCCATGACTACGCCCATGATCACAAATTGGAAGAAGATAGATGCATCAAGTGACAAGGAAGTCGACCCCACCTTGTATAGACAACTCATTGGGTCTCTTATGTATCTGGTCAACTCAAGACCAGACATTTGCTTCACAGTCAATACCATAAGTCATTTCATGGTAGAGTCGAAGAGAGTACATTGGGTAGCAGCGAGCACATTCTGAGGTATGTGCGTAGCACATACAGGTATGGGTTGAGGTATACTCGAGGGGATGACATTAGACTATGTAGATTCACAGATGCAGATTGGGAAAGCGGTTCAGTGGATAGGAAAAGTACCTCTGGGTACTGCTTCAATGTTGGATCAGGGATGGTTTCTTGGTGTAGCAGGAAGTAGAAGTCAGTAGCACTAAGCTCAGCAAAAGTAGAGTATATGGCAGCCAGCACGACTATGTGCGAAGCTATATGGCTTAGGAAGCTGCTTGTGAGCTTGTTCAGGCAAAGGATGGGAGTGACCAATGTCTACTGTGATAATTAGAGTTGCATAAAGCTCTATGAGAATCTAGTGTTTCATGACAGGTCGAAGCACATAGATATTAGATGCCATTTCATCAGAGACTGTGTACAACATGGGGTAGTTCAGCTGCAGTATGTTACCACAGGAGAGCAGATGGCAGACATACCCACGAAAGCTCTAGAGAGAGTTAAGTTCGTCCAGTTCAGGGAACAAATGGGTATGGTGGAGAACCCGTTTCAGTGACAGGGACAGGGTACTTTGGATGTTTCTCAGTTGCAGATGTTGCAGTTGCAGCAGCAGCAGATGAGAGGGAGTTCTAGTGCAGATGCAGTGTTGGCAACAGTTCAGCAAGGTCAACAGCAACACAAATGCAGCGCATATCAGAGTTGCGCAGTGGTTGGTGGGAAGTATGGCCAAACATCAGCAGCGTGACAGGAGATGGTGTAGAGACAGTGTGTTGTGGCAGCAGTTGCAGCACTAGAACACATTCCTCGCTAAGAGCGTTAATTTTTGTAGCATCGGATGTGTTCTAGCCACAAAACTTTGTGGAGAGGCTAGAATATATGAGTTCTCCAAAACCCATAAATCATTTCTAGAAATTCCACCCAGAAGTGTCTCAATTAGATTATTAACCAATTTTTAAATATTTCCCAAGTCTAAACTTAGGGAATATGGTTAATTAATCTATATTAATTGAGATAAGGTGAGAATCATCTAGAAATTCACACAGATCAATAGGGAATTAATCTGGGCCATCGATTATGTTTTAATCTTGCCCATTGGGGCTCCAACAGAAGATTATAAAAAGAAGTCGATGGGTAGATGGAGGACACACAGGTGCAGATACTCAGTTCCCGAGGCAGTTCAATTTTCTCAGTGGCCGTGATTCAGTGGAGGAGGTAGAGCCAGAGGGTGAGTAGCACATGAGAGAGGGAGCAACATAAGTCCAGAAGGAATATTTTTCCAAATTTTGGAAGAGGCAGAGCAAGGAAGATCGATGTCCACAAGAGCTTTACACAGTCACTGTGCAAAGGGTGTCGCAGAGGGGACAACGTAAGGCAGAGGTCCATCTCAGAGGAAGAAAAATTATTGTGGAGTGTGAGAATATCCTCACAAAATTTCTCTCAGTATTTCCTTCAGTTTAGATTGTCAGTAAGGCGTCTAAAATTCTTGTACTTAGATTTGTTGTTGAAGATTCATAAGAAAACCCTCATCTGCTGCACCGGGTTTCCCAAGTTGGGTTTTCTGGGGACAATTGTTCAAAAATAACAGTGTTAATATTCTTGTGTGTGTAATATAATTTCTCTGATTTCCAATATTTATTTTCCGTAGTAATTTTATTGTGAAAGTTATAGTTGTGAATTTATTGTTTGTTTGTTGGAGCAAATAAACTGCATAATTAAAGTTACAGTTAGAAGAATATTTTCCAGTTGCTGCAATAGATGAAATTTTCACAATATGTATCATTCCACTTTTGGTTTTCATGATGGCAATGGGTGTTGATTTCTGGTAGCATCAGATGTGCTCTAAGTCTTAAATTTTTCAGGGAGGCTTAGACACATGTATTCCAGAATACCCAAAAATCATTTTGGGAAATTCCACCCGGATGAGGTTTTATTAAAATAATTAATTATTTTTAATGGGAGTTGTTGTCGCACAAATGTTCTAGGCACCGCGACAATGGCTCAAATCAAGGGTTGTCACCCTGATCCCCAATCTCTCTATTTAAGTTGTCTCCTTATAGTAGACTAAGGTGGGTAGACCCTATGGAAATGGAATGAAGGAGAACTAGTTGGGAACCAACCAATTCAGGAGACACAATTAAACGATCAAATACTTGTAAAAGATCTAGCAAGATTAAATGATTTGATTAAATTTTAATGATTGATACCAGTGTCTTATGCAGTCAACTATCCTGCTAAGAATTTAGGACCAAGTACTTGATGAGAAACTGCTGCTATGCAATGCTAACTTAAAATGCAGAATGCAAGGAAAACGACTTGAAGAAGGAGCGAGATGAAGCAAGCTTCGAAGATGAGAGGTGACATTAAAAGCCTAAAGCACTTAGATTACAAATAATCTGATCTAGCCACTAAGTACTTAAGCAAGAGTGCCAATTATGAAGATGCCAAAAATTACTCAATTAAAATATATACAATTTGTCACAGATCCACAATAGAGTTCTGAAAAATATATCGATCACATTTACTTGAAATATTTCCTAAAATTTAATATTCAATAAATATCCAAATTCAAGTAAATGAAACAAGAGTTAATTACACATTAGGCGATTTTAATCGATAGAAAACATTTAAAAATTTAGATGCCAATGATCATCGAACCTAGCTGAAGCATGTGAAAGTAATTAGCATTTAAATCTTAATAATTATTCATCAAGACATACCATGAAATATCGATGTTAAATAAACACTTCATCAAGCAATTTATGGATTAAATGGTATTTAAAAAAATGTGAATCCAATAAAATTTTGTATTTCTCCTATAGTTAAACTTAGGATAGTTAAAAAATTAAATTGCGTCAACTATAGAAATTTCTCCACAATTAAATCTCTTTAAAGGATCTGTTGTTGCCTTGTCACCTACACCTACCTACTAGTTAGTGAGAAAAGCCTTTAACCCCATAAGGTGTGGTTGGTGGCAAGGAATTCAGAGAAGGGGCTGTCACCTATTCCCGACTCTCTCCCTTTAAACTATCTCCTAGGTTAGCTATGGGGGGTGGTCCCTAAAGAAAAACTAAGTTAAAGATGTGAGTTTTCTAGGAGAGTTGTTAGAGTGAAACTAAATTTACTTTTTACAGATTCATGAGCATTTATGAGTAACTTTCAAATAATAATGACAAACCATTCAACTAGTGCCTTTACAAATAACGTGCTCAAAAGTAAAAATAATGCTCAAAAGAGATGAGAACACAATAATCCTGAAATGGAAACAAAAGATGTTAGCACAAGATATTTGCAAAATAAAATGATCATAGGATAACCAAATCACAACATTTAAACATATCTTGTCATAGTTAAAAACAACTAAAAAGTTAGATGCTAAATATGAAATTAGACTTTGCGAATATAGAAAGTAAGCATCACAATACTTGCATGAGATCAACAACTATCAAAAGACAATTAAAAAGAAATTCGATGAAGAGTTTTCTTGGTTAATTTTAGTTAAACTATCTCTACAACAAATATTTCAAATCAACTCTTCAATCCCCAGACCTCACCCTTGTCCAAATTATCTGGATCTCACAGTGAGGAGTCAATAGGGGAGTAGAGGGTCCCTAGAGGTCTAAACAACCAACTTATGTTGGAGGTAAAGTTTTAATGAGTGTTTGTATGAAATTGATGTTGATTAATCTCAATTAAATGATACATGCAATGTTCCACAAGAGATAAGATAGCGCTTACTTGCAATAATGAACCAAACTTTGAGAGAAATAATGGTTCCTCAAAATGTATAACATGCATGGACTAAATAGTGAAGCATAAACATTAACTTAATTGAAACTTTGCAACCATGTGAATTGCTCATACATGAAAAGAGATTTGCTCAAGTTTGTAGCCTTTGGAACTCATGAATGTAAGTTTAATTAAACCCAAAATTTAGTGAGATGGATGTAGAGTGCATTAGTTGTTAATTTTTTAGCATGCATGAAATGAAAATCAGAAAATGAGTCAATCGACCCAAGAAGTTCCTTCCTTTTCAACCAAGGAACGATGATACCATGAGAAAAATATCCCAAGCTCCCTCAAGCAAAAAGGTTATTTTATTAGCGATTACAAATGAGAAAAAGAGCCTCTAAGAAGGTTTCCCAAAAGGAGATCCTTTTACGAAGGTAGAGCTTGGAAAAAGCTAGATCTCTTCCTCAAAGATGACAACAAAAACTCATGGGGAAAACCTTCAAATCATAAATTTTACAAGGCTCCAAGGCCCACGGCAAAGATCATGTTGCTGATGTCCTAAAGGTGTTCACGGCCTCCCTAAAATTCGATTTTGAGGTGATGGAAGGCTTTGCATGCAAGGAGAATCAATAGTTTTTCTCCATCTTTTCCTCAAGCTCCTTTTTGTTCACGCTCAAGTTTATGGGCTACGAAAGAAAATCAAACGTTAGATCGAAATAAACAAGATCTAAAGTACCAATTAATATACAAAGACACTAGCCCAAGAAATGGGAGTGAACCCCCATTCTTACATAGTATAGAAAATGCTCTTGAAGTAGAAAATATGAATTTAAAATGCTCTACAAAGGGAAATTTTTAGATATTAGAATTTGAAGTAGATGATCAAGTGGCTTGAGAACGAGAAAACTTCCTCTTGGTCTTCCTTTGATGAAAGACTTGGGGTTGAAAATAGCTGAGTCTTGGATCACTTTGAATCTAGGAGTGAGTTGGTCTATGTGAGACTTCTCCCATGTCCAGATGGATTTCTTGCACACAATACAAGTAGATCTTCCTTACACACTTGAACAAATATCAATTTGCAAAAGGATTAGAGCATCATAATGAATAAGATAAACCAAACATTCCTCTGAAAATGACTTGGCAAGCTTATTTCTAGAATACTACTCTAAATCAATGATGCATGCAAGATAGCTTGCATGTATCAATCCAAGCTAGATGGCAAATATAAACTAATATTGATCAAACATGTAAAAAAATTCAAACACAATAGCAATAGTATGGAAATAAATCACCTCATAACGCCAAGAGAACATTCGCTAAATAGCTCCAAGTCTTGATTTTACTGATATGCAAAAAATGGCAGAGTTTCCTCAAGCCCAATAGCTTATAACATGATACAATACAATAGCCCATGACTTTGTTATATAGATATCTGGGAGAAATTCCCAAGGAAGAATGCATGTGAGAAGTGAACTTGGAGCAAATCCTAAGTAAAGGTAAGCCAAGTTCCATATGGAGAAGATTGAGACACCCAGAGCGAAATCGAATTTCTTTGTGCACACCAAGGGAAATCGAATTCCCATATGATCCAGTGAACTCATCCATAAGCCAAACGAAGTCCCGTGCTACACCAAGTCCACTACTGCAAACTCGAACCAACTGAAACCGTACCTGTATATGACGCCAGTGATCCTCTGCGTAGGTCCCTGAGAACTGCGTGTTTCTTCCGAGTGACTGCGCAGTCTAAGCTCAAGGAATAGCATAAATCCTCTGAGTGAAGTGTTGAGTGTTGTCACACTCCAGATAACTCGTCAGAAGAGGTCCCCACTTGGTCTTCAGTCAAATAATCCTGTAGAATATTCCTTTTTATGCTCAACTGCCTTTAATAAATTTGATTTTTCTTGTGTGTAACTGTCGCTTTATCTCTGGAAAATTCGATTTTAAATAAATAAATGATGAGTTAATGATGCAGAGTGCTCAGTCATCCTCCACATGTCCGTTGAATAAACTCTTTGACTTAGAATAATTTCCAAGTTATTTCCACGTCATTTTGTCACATGGAATAATTTATTTGTCTCTATTTTATTTAATTCTAGCCTAATTAAATGCCGTAATTTCCACTAAATTTAGGAAATGTGGGTTTTTAGGGTTCAAAAATCATTATTAACCCCTCAAAGTGTGTCATAGTAGAAATTTGAGGGTGAGAGGTATAATTTTTATTACTCATACCCCATACAACTTCTCTAGACAACACTTATTACAATCCAATTACAATTTTTATTGCAATTTTTTAACCTGCGGGAAATCTAAAAAATTAAAAAATCACTACCTAGACCTAACCAAATTCCACGAAATTTTTTGTGTGATCTAGTATGGTAATATACATTGACTATAAACACTAATAGGCATTAGGGGCTCAACCTTCAAGCCATCACCCCGACTTTGGAGTAATGCAATGAGTTAAAAAACCTAGAAAATTATTCGCCGCTAAAAAGAAAGAATAATTAACCAAGTAAAAAAAACACTCCAAGGTGTACTCGCTTGTTGATCGATTCATAACATCCTAGGCCTATTACAGACTCAATATTGTAATATTTCCAATTAGCAATAGCTAATTGGAAATATTAATTTTGATTATTTTTGCCTTCATAAAGTTAAAATATAAATAAAGTGGGTGAAGGAACACTTAGCTCACACTTAAGATAAAAATATTTCCTAAAGTCACTTAAGAGACATGTCTATTTAGCAATGTGGGGCCTAGTGGTCAAGTGGCAGTGTAGGGAATGGAGCAGCGTAGGCAGCGTGGGGCCCAACCAGCGCAGAGTGAGTTGGACAGCGTGGGCCAAGGGGAGACAGCGCAGAGATTGGTGGGGCCTAGGTGAGGGAAAGGCTCACCAAGAATAAAAGGAGGAGGGGTCTCCTCATTCTGATTCATTCTGATTATGCATTTTGAGATTTGTCTTCTTGACATTGAGCACACTTGCTGTTTAGCAAATTCTGCACGTACTATTTAGTACATCGGGTGTCTCCGTTCGGAGATCCCAACCTCAGCCCCGGGGGATTTCGAGTGCCTGCTCGGGTGAGGAGTTCCATCCTTATTTTGTCAATGGGAGTTGCAGCTATCACGGGAGGAGCATCCACGCAGAGAGACAACACAGTCAGTGAGAGGGAGGACGCAGTCTTGTGGGGAGGTTGTTCCGGATTGGGAGTTTGAGGTGGATTCAACCCTGGATAGTGGATAAGGGGCTAGCCTTCCCTATTCCAACTTTTTGGAGGAGCTACAGACCAGCTTTCGGAGTAGATCATTCAGAGACAGCGTCCCTCCTTGAGGAATAGTGTAGTGCCTGAAGGGAGCCATTTTCGGGGGTCGGCCATTTCTGAAAAAATTTATGGGATTTTATGGGTATTGTGAGTAGAGGCCATTCCCGAAGTTTCAGAATTTTCCGAGGTGGGGAGCAGTGCCAATGATTCAGTTCATTCCAGCAGTAGCAACAACACAGTAGCAGTGCCAGCAACTTGGAGATAACGTAGTCTTGAGTTAGCAGCCATTCCGAGTCCCAATCTAAGCGTATTTCTATGCTTGCCTAGTGCAAGCCAAGGTGCCATCATTTTGATCACCTTTGTACTCATTCTCTATCTTTCAGTATTAATAAAATGGCTCAGCGTTCTCCATATTGGTTATTGTTCATGTGATATCTCTCTAGTTGTTGTTTGTCTTTGTTTATGTGCTTTATATTGTTGTTTATTTCTACTTGGAATATTACAAATACTGACTCAAATTCGTCATTACTAGCATCACTTATTACAATTCCCCGTAGGGCGTAGAATCTGGGTACAAGAGAAAGATGATGAGAAACAGAAGTAGAGTTCAAAAACTCTGTTGAATTGATGATATATGATGGTACAAATGTCTTTTGGTTCATCCTTGGGCATGGAGTCTTCTCATTATCATTAGGTACCACTCTAGTGGTCAACAGGATCTAAATAGATCAAAACCCCAACGTCCCAAAAATTGCAATTCCAAAATTTATATACAAAAAAGAATTAAAAATTAAACTATAGACTAAAGTTAAAAGTTTAATAAGAACAAATAAATCTTTGATTTAATTTTTTTTTTTAAGTTAGGATTAATTTTTTTGAAAATTTTGAATATTTTTACAAAGTTAAAAGTTAATTAAAAAAAAAAAAAAAAAATTGAAATGTTAATAAAAGCCTTTATACGAATTTAAAAATGAAACGTTAAAAATTTTAAATGTTAAAAAAAATCAAACCAAAAACAAAAATCAAAATCGAATGTCATAAAGAAAACTTAAAGTTAAATGTGATACATTAATGTTATGATGCGTTAGGTTATGCCGGTAGAAGGCAGCGGACAGCGTCAAGAAAAAAATAGGAGGGTAGCGGACAACGTGAGGAAGGAGGGGAATGGCAGCCACAGAAAGGGTATGCAGCGGTGTGAGGGAGATAGCAGCAGATGAACATGGACGCGGCTAGGGTTGCGGACAGGAGCATGGAAGATACGCAAAGATGGAGGAAATGATTAACGTAGGCAGGGAAAGAGAACGCAGGAGCAGAAATGGAAAGGAGATGCGGGTGATATAAGAATGAAGGAAGCTGTGTGAGGAAAGGGAAAATCGAGGCGAGCAGGAGAGGAGACTACAAATGCAGCGTGAAGAAGGCAACGGAGGAGGACTGCATGAGAGGAGGAAGCCAACAACAGAAAAACACAGCAAAGGAATGAAGCTCGGGCAAGTAGCGAAATGGAGCTTGATGAGAGAAAAATGCAGGCACAACTAGTGCATTAAAAATAATTTTGAATTTTTCCTTCTCACCAGCAATTAAACTTACCCAAAAACTCAGATCTGAAAAATTTTAAACTAAATATCCTTGAATATCCTGATCTTGAGATTAGATCTTACCCTCTAGGGCCTAGATCTGTCTCAGATCCAAAAAAAAAATCCTCAGAAAATCCTCAAATGCCACCTGCACAAAACCAGAAACCAAAACCTAGAAACCCCAGCAGATATACAAAAATCTAAAATTGATACCCCGAGTTAGAAATCAGAAAAATAAAAAAAATTATAAATATTTACACTATTAAAAGTACAGATCTATATAATGTATTTAGTATTTACAGATCTATGCACAAGAGTTGCAGATCTGTCGGATCTGAGGAGTGTAAGTCTGACTTTGCTCCTAGATCTGAAGATCTAAGGCTCTTACTAGCCGGATCTAACTTTAAATTCAATAAAAGTTAAGATAAATTTTTAATTTAGGCACAAGCCCTAGAAAACCCCTGCAAAAATAGAACTTAAAATAAGCCCAGGGAATTAGATCCGGAAGGCTCTTCAGATCTTATTTCCTTGGGAGTCAGCTAGTCCAACTGAGTACTTCCCTAAACGCCCAATTCTAAATCCGAGAGATTTTTGCACACTTAAGGTTAAACTGTTAAATCAATAGAGAAATAAGATAAAAATAAAACTTTCAAGAGTTAGAGATACCTTCTAACTCAATCCAATTAATATTCTTACCCTAAATCCAGTAACCTAAGCAAAATACATGTGCAGTAGATTATTCTACAAAAGCCATTAATCAACAATTCTTTGAAATAATTATGAGCAAAATATAAAGAAAAAATTTACCATAAAATGCCAAAGAGGAACACGACCATCAAATAAAACCCTAAAGACTTTGTTTGTATTATTCTAGAAAAAATTACAAGAGAGCTTCAAGGGCTAGTACACGATCAAGAGATCAGATGAAAAATCAGACTGACATTAACCTCTAATTTATAGGTAAAATTTCCAATGGCTAGTTCGCTTGATCCCCGTCAAAGTAATCCCGACCATCGAAAAGGATTTGATTATCTTTTAATCTCGTCCGTCAAAATTATTATTTTTTGAGGAATTTCGAAATTTTCAATTAATTCATTTTTAATTAACTCAAAAATAATAATTTTGAGTTAATTACCTCAAAAAATTGACTTTGACTTAACTATCAAGGCCTAAGGGTCCAAAATTTCTCAAAATTTTCAATATTCCCTTGGCTCGGGACCTTTAAAAATTTATTTTTTAGGGACCCACGAATTTTGCCTTTGAAAATTTTAATTTTACCTAGGACATAAAATTAATTAAATTTCTGACTCAGGATTTTTAATTTAATTTGGCCAGAAAATTTAATTAATTGACTCATGAGGGGATTAATTATTTTTCCAACCCTCTTTACATAAGATTAATACATTAAATCATGAAGGGAACACCCGTTCGTAACAGACCTTCAATAATCTACCCAATTCTGTGACTCAAAATATGATCTAGTAGACCCAACAATCTCCAATAAAATGATCTAGCCAATTAGCTAGGATCATTCCCAGATTACTTTTACAAAGACTCGATAAAAAAACACTAGGACTCACTTAGTATCTTGATGAAAAAATCCACCCTAGCTTTGGGGTGACGCTGGAGGGGAAAAACTCTGCCGATCATTTGTGTCTAGAGACACAGATGAATCAGTGAGACGAAAAACCTCCTAGGATAGGAATCGTCACCAAAATACTAGGCTTACCTAGGTTGTTACATATATGATGGTCTTACTAAGATCATTTACATTATAAATATGCATAATGGGTTTACATATTTTACAAAACTATCGATTGAATGATGAAATCTGAATGGCACTTACACTCGAACATGATAAATCCCTTTTGCGAAAAAAGGGGTGTACTGCTATGGGGTCGTTGACAAAGAGTGGTCAACAAGAGCCTAAGTCTAAACTCAGGGAATTAAAATAATTAAATTGTATTAATAGAAATGGGTGTGAATCTTCTAGAAAAAGACAAAGATCAAGTCAACTTAATCTTAGCCCTTGATTATGTTTTAATCTGGGACGTTGATTTTTCAACGCGAAGGTTATAAGAGAAGGCTTGATGGGAATTTGGAAATCACATCGGGAGAGGATCTAGAGATCGATTTCTCAAGCGAGAAGCGCAGAGCAGCCAAAGAGATTATCAACTTGATTCTTGCAGCGAAGGGCAAAGATAATTTCCGGTTATAGAGATTTTTCCTAAGCCGGGAGTACATCGCAAAGAAGGAAGAGGAAGAACCAAAAGAGGAAGCGTAGGGGCTACACTGGGCAGCGCAGAGCCACGCAGAGGCAGCACTGAGCCTCTAAGGAGATACGCTATTTCGCTGAGGGTCAGATCAGATCATGTGCTGGAAGCCAGAGTGTGAGACTGGAGGGCCAGAGGATCGAGTATCCAGCTAGCAAAAAGATCAACTAGAAGGAGTGATGCAATTCCGAGCAGTTGTGACACAGAGCTACACAGAGGCAGCGTGGGACTTTGTAATCACCCATTTCTAATCATAAACGAAAGATATTAGTAAGCATATGATATATGCGTATGATAGCTACATAGGCATGCGTCATATGTCTTACACTAGTATAATTATTTATGAAGGATGCCTGAGTAAAGGATAAATGGACCTGGTACCTTAAAACATTAGTGAAGAAAAATAGTCTTATTTAATAATTATTAATGTAAATATATGTGAAGTTATATTTTAATTTAAATATGATTAAAGGAAATTAATTTAAAATACATATGTACTTAAAATATTATAATTTGATATAATTAAAATAAATTAAAGTAAAATAATAAAAATAATTATGATTTTAAAGACAAACTCATACGTATCCCTCATTTAAAATAGAGATTACACGTATGTACCTAATAAATGAATAAGAAGGCAGTGAGGAGGTGGTAACCGCCTAAGATGGAATATTTAACCGTATGAAGAGTAGAAGAAAGGGGAGGAGAAATGAAGGAGAAAATGACTGAAGGGTTGAGGAGTTGAGTTGAGAGATGGAAAGACGAACTAGATCAGGAATTACAGAGTCTCCATTGTTTTGAGATTTTAGGCACGGGGGCCAAAATATCTCAAATTTGAGGATTTTGGAATTGAATACTGCAGCAGTATTCAGTTGGCTGGGTGTTTTTGGTCTTTTGGAACGAAAATAGGAAAAAGGGCAGTGAAGCAAGAGGAGTTTACAGTAAGGAAAATCATCACCGAACACAACAAGGAAAATCAGGTTAGTGTCTAAAAATATACTTCATGAATTTTGTTATGAAGGTAAATATTAGTTATCTGCTGAATTCCTTATTATGAATGTTAAATTCCATATTATTATTCTAAATGTTAAATTCTGTATTCTTATTCTGAATTATTGCTTAAATTCTTATTTTGAATGTTAAATTCCGTATTCTTATTTTGAATTACTGCTTAAATTCTTATTCTAAATGTTAAAACCAAAATTTTAGTGTTAATAATTTCAATGCTTGTTGAAAATCCAAACTCACAGATAATTATACCTGTTAGATTCTGATGGTGAATTTCAGGAATTGAATTAGAGTAGCAGTAGGATTCTTAACTAAATTTGGAAATTTAGGACCTTACACTTGGTATCGGAGCTAAGTTTAACTCTCGGACCTGTTAAGATTTTGTTGCTAATAAAATCAATAAAGGTTATATGTACTGCCTGATAGCTATATCTTAAATCTTTATACAGAATGTTGAAAATGAACTTATACAATAAGTAAAATTAGGATACGTATGAATCTGAGAAATACCATCTCTATATCTTACACAGAGTCTAGTCTACCTAGGAGACAAGTATATGTCTGAGGGCATACTCTATTTTTGCCTCGTATTTGAATCCGGAAATTTCAAAGTATCCATTCACATGTACCGACAATCCTGTTCTGATCTGTAGAGGAAGAGAGCAGAATGCACGTCCAGCCCCACTGATGTGATCCTTTGTCACATTATCTGCATTATGTACAAGTTCAAATAAAATTCCAGGATCATCAGCATACATTTCAACTATATGCTTCAGCCTAGTTGTTAAGGCTTCGTACTAGCCAAAAGCTTTTGCTGCCCCATGCAATCCCAATTTTACTGAGTCTGCACTTTCAGCAAGTAACAATCTACGAAAAGAGCAAACACCAAGTCTCTCTGCAATATCATTTGATATATTGGCATGTACAAATTTGGGAACCTTCTTGTTTGCTGTCAAAGCTGATGAAGGTATGTCCCTTGACTTACTCCATTCACTAGAGTTGGATAACCAAGGAGCATCAGTATTGATCTGTCCGAGAAATCCACTTGGTCAGCAGATCAACTCGCACTCCCTAGAAACCCACCTTTTTCGCCACAGTCGAAAATGCATTTTGCAACTGAATAACATTATTTGTTATCTTGTGCTCAAAAAAATACTTCAGCATGACCAACAGTGAGAGCCAAACTGAAAACGCATCGATGTCCATATTTACGTAAGAGCATAACCCTTAATTCTGGAAGCCTTTGTCCGAGCAATTAAACCCGCAGTCTCCTCTTCCTCGATGGTAGTGGCCCTCACTGTTCAGTTACTGAAAACCACAGCCACGGCGATTGAAGAAAAAGAAAATGGCGTGTTTTATTAGTAATAGAGTAAGCTTAGAGTAAATCATTTCTTGTTCGTGAGGATATATATAAAAAAAACCTTAGGGTAGGAAAAGAAATACGTCGAGGAAAGATTGCCATCGAATTGCCATCTACTCGCACATGTCGGTTACCAGCTATTTGTTGTCAAAGGCTCAAATCACCAATGTAGCGAATCAAAGGAGAAGCCATGATAGGAACCAAATAAGCCACGATAGCATAAACGCCAAATATTTTTTTATGATATATATATCCAATTTAAAATTATTTCTGTTTAAATGCCCTTTGCCCATAGTTGAAAGTGATATGATGTATTTTCCGCTTATATGTTATTATTGAGAACGGTGATAATACTTTCGAAATGTTTTGGAACCTTTGAACCAACAAACCATTAAAGTCGATTTGGATATTTATGGTGACATCGATGGCATTAAAGATATGATTTAGCAACCAAAAAAATAAATTTTTACAAATACTTTAATCTATTTATGACACAAATAAAAAAGGATTAACTGTTTGGTACGTGACACTGATAAATTCGCTTATATTTTCTTGTTTTTAATTCAGAGCTCAAAAGAAATTGTGTGCATCAATTAGTGTGGATGCACACATCAACGCCCAATGGGCCAAACATTTCCGAGATTTTTTTTTTAATCCTAAAATATATATATATATAAGTATCATAAAATATATATTTAACGTTTAATTAAATTTCATTTATAAATTCAACAAACTTTATTCTATAATAAATACACCTATAAACACATATGTGAATGTCAGATATATGTAAAGGAGCATATAAATATATATAATATTTTTTTTATTATAGGTATAGTGTTGAAAGTTGTGAAAGGAATTAAAGTAGAGTAAGTGTAACTATATAAAGTTATTTATGAACAATAACGGAAGATGTGCACCAAATTTTATTAAAGCCTTAAGTTAATTATGATACTTGAACATTTGTTACTTATTTTGTAGAGATGTCGTTCAATAACAACATAATTACAATTCAACGAAACGAGATTTTAAACTTATTAAATTCAATTATTATCTATAGTCATAAGTAACAGAAAGTCAATAATCCCTTCCATAACTCTACATCTAGGACTAACATGCTAGACGAATATTACGAAACGATACCATAATCTATGAAAACCCTTGCATTTTACTAAATAAGTATTACGCATAGAATATCCTACATTAGAAAAAGGAGGTCGTGTTGCCACCCTCCTTGACCTCAGTACCAGTAAAACCTGCCTGCAGGTAAAAATAACAGAAAAACTATACCCCTCTGTGAGTTTGAATTTACGCAAATTAAATTTAAAATTGTATTCTGACTCTCATAAATCTTATTATGAAATCAGGAAAAGTCACGATGGTAAGGACATATCAACAGCAACAATGCCATAGGGTTGCATCGCCATCACCAACACCACCACCAATCTCATCACCATCGCCCTCACCATCACCATCGCCACCACCAAGGTTAGCATCAGCACCAGTTGTTACAACACCAATTGTTCTAGCACCTGAGTTAACTACTATAATGCGCTCATTAGAAGCCATTCTAGAAACAATAAAATGGCCACAACCAACCAACACTAAATAAGAGCAACCTCATCTTGAGGAAAAACATTTTGAAAAGTCCAAAGATTGTGATTATAAGCCACCAAAAGAAGACATTTCTAGAGAATTACAAAAGATTAAGCTTCCGGAATTTTCAGGAGGACGAGTGGGAGAACGTGCTGAAGCATGGTTAGAAGGAATGATAAGATGCTTTGCATTAAGAGAATATTCTTCTACCTTTGAAGCAAAGATTGCTATATTTCAACTCAGAGGAAGTGCTCTGGTTTGGTGGGGAAATTTAGAAAAACAACTACATCTCACATCAGACAATATTCCATGGGAGTTGTTTGAGGAAAAATTCCGTGCAAAATACTTACCACCTTTCTTTCAAGAACAACAAGCTGGAGCTTTCCATATGTTAGTCCAAGGTAAAAAAACAGTGGAAGAATATGGGATAAGGTTTATGGAGCTAGTAAAATATGTTCCTTATCTAGATACTGACGAACGTCAAGCCGAGCTTTTTGTTTATGGATTAAATCCTCGAATCAGGGCTATGATTAGAATGTGGAAACCGTCATCAGTAGCTGAGGCAGTTGAATGTGCACAATATGCATAGGAACATTTAGGGATTAAAAGAGATATCAGACCAACAAAACCCACACAGCCAGGATTTACAGAAAATACTCCCCGGAATTTCTTCATGGGAAGTAGCTCTAGACCACCTCCTTATGGTAACAGGTTTACTCCGAGAGGATTAGGAGCAAGAACTCCCATGACCATTAATACTATAGCTGTTGAATCATCAAATACTAGTCCATGGCAATCTCGAGGGACTGCCAATAGAGGAAGTGGCACAAGAGGACGAAGCTCCTTGTCTAGAAATTTACAATATGACTCAAGGGGACCATCTCAAGTTAATTGTTAGGGATGTGGAGGACCGAATTTTCAACGTGATTGTCCACAAGTCTCGTCAAATATAATACAAAGAGCTGTAAAAGAACCATCATCAAGTACTCAAGGCAATCATAGAATCCATGTTGTAGTCAACAATAACGAGGTAGCATATCAGTCCACTGTTGTAGAATCTTCAGGTACTATCAATGGAATAAAACTCAAAATTTTATTTGATACTGGTGCTACTAATAGTTTTATTTCATCATCTGCATTAAATAGATGCGGGTTGGCAGCTTGCAAGCAAAACGATTTCAGACAAGTAGAAATGGCTTCAGGAGAACTTCAATCTGTAGATTTAAGTGTTCAGGAATGTAAAGTTGACCTAGGAGTCTATTTGACTAAACTAAAAGTATATGTCACAACTCTAGGAACTTATGACCTCGTTATAGGGATGGATTGGTTAGAATCTCATAAAGCATGGGTAGATTGTTACGGGAAAACAATACTTTGTATAAATGATGAAGGAAAGACAATCCAAATCCAAGGTATTAAGAGAAAAGTGTCCCTATGCTTCATATCAGCAATGCAAATGAAACGTTGTTTAAGAAAAGGTTATCAGGTGTATGAAGTTCAAGAAGTAAGCAAGGAGAAAGGACCATCCTTAGAACAATATTCGGTGTTATACAAATTTTCGGATGTTTTTTCCAAAGGAATTACTAGGATTACCTCCTAAAAGAGAGCTGGATCTCACAATAGAATTAAAACCTGGTACGGAACCAATTTCTAAAACACCATACAGAATGACAGCCCCAAAGCTTCAAGAATTACAAATCCAATTGAAGGAAATACTGGAAATAGGGCACATCCGACCCAGTATTTCACCTTGGGGTGCACCTGTAATCTTCGTCAAGAAGATAGATGGGTCCTTGCGATTGTGTATAGATTATCGAGATTTAAATCAAACTACAGTAAAGAATAGGTATCCAATGCTTCGAATTGATGACTTTTTTGACCAAATGAAAGGAGTTGCGGTCTTTTCAAAGATCGATCTACGATCAGGTTATCATCAACTAAGGATTAAAGAAAGTGATGTTTCTAAAAATGTATTCTGTTTCGGGCATTATGAATTCATTGTGGTACCATTTGGATTGACCAATGCACCAGCAGTATTCATGAATCTTATGAACAATGTTTTCAGCAAATACCTCGACCAATTTGTACAAGTCTTTTTAGATGATATTCTCATATACTCTAAGAATGAGAAAGAACATGAAGAACATCTTCAGATAGTATTATCTTACCTTAGGGAACACCAGTTATATGGGAAGTTATCTAAGTGTTCTTTCTTTCAAAAGGAGATTCATTACTTGGGACATATTATATCTGGTGAAGGAATCTCAGTAGATCCTGAAAAGGTGAAAGCAATCATGGAATGGCCGATACCTAAGAATGCACAAGAAGTGTGAAGTTTTATGGGCTTAGCAGATTATTATTGAAGGTTTATAGAAGGATTCTCTAAAATTGCGAAACCTATCACAACCCTCCAGCGCAAAGGTGTTAGCTATGAATGGACTGAGAAATGTCATAAAGCATTTTCCGAACTTAAAAAATTATTGACTAGTGCACCAATTTTGCGAGTACCTGATATGGACAAAGACTTTACTGTGTGTACCGATGCATCTAAACAAGGATTGGGTGTAGTATTAATGCAGGATAGAGGTGTAATAGCATATGCTTCAAGAAAATTAAAGCCTCATGAAGAACTTTATGCTACGCATGATTTAGAATTAGCCGGAGTGGTACTAGCTTTAAAGATATGGAGACATTATTTGGTAGGAAAAAATTTTATACTCAAAAACGACCATCAAAGTCTACAATATTTGTTCACCCAAAGAGATTTGAATGCTACACAAATACGATGGAGTGAATTCTTAAGTGAATATGATTTTGGGATTTCATATATGAAAGGGAAAGAGAATGTAGTAGCAGATTCTTTAAGTAGAAGACCACGAATATTTTTCCTCATACCTGTCCAAGTAGACTTAAGAAAACGAGTACTAGAACATCTTGTAAGAGATAGCTGGTACTTAAAAGTAAGGTCTGGGCTGGATAGTAACCATTCAAAGGAACCTAAGTTTGAAGGATATGATCTAGAAGATGATGGAATTTTACAATTTCATGGAAGAATGTATATACCAGATAGTGGAGATCTCTGAAGCACCATCCTGAAGGAAGCCCATAGGGCAGTGTATTGTGCACATCCAGGAGTAAAGAAAATGTATGCTGATACAAAGAAACTCTTTTTCTGGATAGGCATGAAAAATGACATTGTCCAGTTCGTCACTAAGTGTCTTGAATGTCAACAAGTAAAGGTTGATCATTGTCACCCACCAGGTCTCTTACAACCTCATGACATTCCTATGACTAAACGGGAAATAATTTCTATGGATTTTATCGTTGGGCTGCCACTTATACCACAAAAGCATAATGTCATTTTGGTGGTGGTGGATAAATTAACAAAAAGTGCCAATTTTATTCCTGTAAGAGATACTTACGAAGTTTCTGATGTAGCTCGTGTATTCATAAATGAAATTATTAGATTTCATGGATTACCTAAGAAAATCATATTAGATATAGACTCTCGATTCACGTCAATATTTTGGACTTGTATGCAATCAGCCCTAGGAACTCAATTAAATTTAAGTACAGCGTATCATCCTGAGACCGACGGACAAACAGAAAGGGTAAACCAAGTACTAGAAGATATGCTAAGAATGTATGTTATGGATCAACAATCACACTGGGAAAAGTACTTACCCTTAGTTGAATTCACATACAACAATATTTATCACAGTTCAATTGGGATGCCTCCATTTGAAGCATTATATGGAATACCCTGTAGAGCACCATTAAGCTGGGACAGATTAGAAGACTGGGTAATAGTGGGGCCATAATTAATCCAAGAGATGGAAGAACAAATAAAGAAAATTAGGCAACGATTGAAAGAGGCACAGGATAGACAAAAAAGTTATGCTGATGCTCACAGAACAGATAGAAGCTATAAAGTAGGAGATCAGGTTTTCATCCGTATCAAGCCAAATAAAAGCACCATACGATTTGGAAAAGGGACAAAATCCATCTCCCCAATTTATTGGACCATTCAAAGTCCTGGAAAAAGTTGGACTTGTCGCCTATCGTCTTGCACTGCCACCCCACTTGCATAAAATTCATAATGTATTTCATGTATCTGTCTTACGACACTATATTGCTAACAAATCTCATAATCTTCAATTGAAGGAACTGCAGGTATCGGACAAGGAAACCATCACGGTCAAACCATTACGTATACTAGAACGTAGGGTTCGACAACTCAGGAATCGACTAGTAGATCAAGTTAAAGTCTAGTGGGACAAATATAGTCTCGAATCAGCTACCTGGGAAGATACAGAGGCCATATGTCAAAAATACCCCAACCTGTGCTAAATTTTGAGAAACTGAGAATTTTGTGTGTATATAACTACTTTATTTTGGACATTTGAAAAATGAATTTTATTTTTCTAGTACATAGATACCATAAAGATATGATGTTTATTTGACTCTGTTGATACATAATATATGTTATTGTTTAACTTTACTGGTACATGGATACCAATATAAAATACGTCATTTAATTAACATTGCGGAAATATGAAATTAGATCATAGATTATGTTATAAATAAAGATATCTATAAATTTATTTCACTTCTGCATGATTAAAGAAATAGAAATAACAGAATAACTACATTTTAACATGAAATGACTAAATATGTTAGGTCATAGATAGCAACATGTATGAATTACACAAAATTGTTATATGAATGCAAATTGTTTTGAATATATCAATGCATATGTTATGATGTATGGACAAGTGTTTAAATTGCAAATAAAATCGTTACCAAAATGACCACGTGATGACAAAATTTCAAAACAATTGAGACTCCATGAGATTTCATGATAAAATATTACTCTTGGTCCTAATAGGAAGGGTGGAGGTATTTCCCACCGTTTATCTTCCAAAACCTGGGGTCATGGGAGGGATGTGTGAGTCATCCTCCCCTAGACGTGTGATGATGACTGCCAAATGCCTACTGGGATATTAGGTCGATAGAGTCAACACTATCTATGAATGGTTAGGTCACTATATAGGACACCATTGCATACCCAGTAGAGGATGGATAGGATGGGAGCGGAAGAGATTACGAAAGATAAGATGATTCTAGAATAGCTTGAGAACCAGTATTAAAAAATATAGATATAACTATTAAGTTAACTAAAAAAAAAAAAAAAAAAAATTCCCTCACATAATCACACCAACCATAGAAATAATTAAATATATCATATAAACCGTAACTTCAGGACGAATTTTTTAAAGGGAGGGAGTAATGTAATGACCCATTTCTAATCATAAATGAAAGATATTAGTAAGCATACGATATATGCGTATGATAGCTACATAGGCATGCGTCGTATGTCTTACACTAGTATAATTATTTATGAAGGATGCATGAGTAAAGGATAAATGGACCTTGTACCTTAAAACATTAGTGAAGAAAAATAGTCTTATTTAATAGTTATTAATGTAAATATATGTGAAGTTATATTTTAATTTAAATATGGTTAAAGGAAATTAATTTTAAAATATATATATATATATATATATATATATATATATATATATATATATTATAATTTGATATAATTAAAGTAAATTAAAGTAAAATAATAAAAATAATTATGAATTTAAAGACAAACTCATATGTATCCCTCATTTAAAATAGAGATTACACATATGTACCTAATAAATGAATAAGGCGGCGGTGAGGAGGTGGTAACCGCCTAAGATGGAATATTTCACCGTATGAAGAGTAGAAGAAAGGGGAGGAGAAATGAAGGAGAAAATGACTAAAGGGTTGAGGAGTTGAGTTGAGAGATGGAAATATGAACTAGATCAGGAATTACAGAGTCTCTATTGTTCTAAGATTTTGGGCACGGGGGCCAAAATATCTCAAATTTGAAGATTTTGGAACTAAATACTGCAGCAATATTCAGTTGGCTGGGTGGTTTTGGTCTTTTGGAACGATCTTTCGGAACGAAAATAGGAACAAAGGAGGTGAAGCAAGAGGAGTTTACAGTAAGGAAAATCATGACCGAACACAACAAGGAAAATCAGGTTAGTGTCTAGAAATATACTTCATGAATTTTGTTATGAAGGTAAATATTAGTTATCTTCTGAATTCCTTATTTTGAATGTTAAATTCCATATTCTTATTCTGAATGTTAAATTTTGTATTCTTATTCTGAATTACTGCTTACATTCTTATTCTAAATATTAAATTCCGTATTCTTATTCTGAATGTTAAATTTCGTATTCTTATTCTGAATTACTGCTCAAATTCCATATTCTTATTCTGAATGTTAAATTTCGTATTCTTATTCTGAATTACTGCTTAAATTCTTATTCTAAATGTTAAAATCAAAATTTTAGTGTTAATAATTTCAATGCTTATGGAAAATCTAGACTCACAGATAATTATAACTGTTAGATTCTGATGGTGAATTTCAGGAATTGAATTAGAGTAGCAGTAGGATTCTTAACTAAATTTGGAAATTTAGGACCTTACAGACTTGTCAATTCAGGGTTGTGTCAATGTCGGATCTCCAGTGTTAGTGTGAGGTAATCCTCACTAATTTTCTGCCAGTCAAATTCTCTGTTAAATAGCTAGATCTAGGCATCAAGATTGTATTCAGAAATTACTGCTCAATAATACAAACCCTTAGTTGTTGCACTGGTTTTCCTGCATTGGTTTTTTCCGGGGACATTAGTCCAAAAATAACGGTGTCACTCGTGTGTGTTGTAGTTTTTCTTGCTCAATACTTGTCTTTTGCATTTTATTTATTTAGTGAAGGTTTCAGTTGTATTTGCTTCGATATTTACTTGTAGAACACAGTAAATAAATTGTAGAATTTAACAAGTAGGAGAAGTAATATTAGTTTGCTGCAGTAGGGATTCGGGTCACTGAATTTTCACATGGTATCAGAGTGCAAGTGAAGCAAGAGAGCACAACTAGAAGAGCCACCATTGATTAGAAGAGGGAGATCGAATAGTTGCATAGGCAACAGATCGAATCCCCAGAGGGATTGCATAGTCCAGGCTAGGAGGGCAAGATTCTCGAGGAAAATCTCTCTCTGAGTGAGCAGATAGAAAGGTAAGATTTCCAGTTCGTGATTTGTCAATGGCAGAGGGAGTAGCGCAGCAGCAGATTCAGCGCAGAGCAGTCTATTGGTGGGACGCAGTTATTTGCTACAACAGTTGCTTGTGCAAAAAGCGTCAGAAGAAGGAAGAAGAAGCATACTGAGGGAATTCTGACCTCAAAGAATTTCTTGCCCAAGAAAATTTGATTTCCCATGCAGAAGCAACAGAAACCGAGATTTATTTGGCTTACTCCAGCGGGGAGTGCATAGAGCCAGCTGCGCAGAGGGTTAGAGGCAACATTCGACATTTGGTTGGGTGAGATGGAAACCAACGAGTTGCATGATTAGGATCGGTTGGATGGTTCCTCCAACTATGTAATCTGGAAGGCAAGGATCTCCTTCCTTCTGAATGAGCATGATCTCAAGAGTCAAGACCTTCATCAACAGTGTGGTAGCTGTCCCCGCAGATCCGAATCCATTGAAGGCCTACAAGAAAGATATGGCAAAAGCTAAAAGTCTAATCCTCGACAGAGTGAGGGATCACATTTTCGCACATATTTCAGGCAAAGGGACTACCAAGGAGATGTGGGACACATTGGCTACGCTATACCAGGGGTCTTCTGAGCAGCAAAATATGTTCTTGGAGGAAAAGATGCGATCTACAAGAATGCAAAAGGGAGAACGCATAGATCCATTCTTATCGAAGCTTCAGATAGTTCGAGATCAGCTAGCAATTGCAGGGTCAGCACCTTATGCCATAGAGATTGTCAGATTGGCTCTGAATTTCGTTTTCGAAGAGTGCCAAGTCTTTGTCCAGAGTATCCTGGGTAGAGAGAAGTTGCCGGATTGGGAAGGGATGTGAGCAGCTCTTCAGTAGGAAGAGATGAGGAGGGACTTAGTCAAGTGCAAGCTTGATGGCAGCAGTAGCAGTAGCACGAAGCCCAAGGAGGAGGAGGACAATGCAGCCCTTGCATCAAAGGGGCAGCAGGAGCGACGGAGGTGGAAGAAGGACGTCTCAAAGATCAAGTGTTTCTGGTGTGGTGAATTTGGTCACTACGCTACGCAGTGTCCTCTCAAGAAGAAGAACAAGGATGAGAAACATAATCCACAAGATGAAACCAGAGGCAACGTAGAGGCTGACACAGGCCCTTCAGGGTGACGCAGAGGCAGCACTGAGCCCAGAGGGGTGACACAGGAGCAGCCTGTGCTGCGCAGAGGCTCTAGCAGGGACGCAGAGCTGACGCAGTGCTGGGATTTCCAGTGGGCCAGAAAGGGCTTGGATTCAACATTTTCAGAAGGTGTGAAGCCTCAACTGAATCAGCCATATTTTCTGTCTCTGAGTAATAGAGGTACATCTGCCGTGATTTTTCTGTTGGGAAAACCACTACTGGTGTCCTTAATTGTATTCAGATATTTTGCATAATAATAAAACCCTCTAAGATCTGTTGCACCGGTTTTCCCGCATTGGGTTTTTCCGAGGACATTGTCCAAAAAATATTGTGTTCTTTGTCATGTATGCTTTATTCTTCAGTACTTGATCTGTATGTATGTGTAGATCTGCAGTTTGTTTACTTCGCTATTTTCTGAATATTTATGAAAATAACTTGCATAATTAAAAACACAAGTAGGAGAAGTAAACCAGATTTCTACAGTAGAAATTTCTGTTAAGTTGTTTCAGAAATTTTCACACATTTGTCCAAAAAATACTGTGTCATTTGTCATGTGTGCTTAATTCTTCAGTCCTTGATCTGTATGTATGTGTAGATATGTAGTGTGTTTACTTTTTGAATATTTCTGAAAATAACTTGTAAATGTAAAAACTCAAGTAGGAGAAGTAAACCAGATTTCTGCAATAGAAATTTCTGTTAAATATATTCAGGAATTTTCACATAGATGACAAGTCAAGATTTCTTGAAGATTCTTAGATGTTTTCTAAGGATCAAAAGGGGAAAATATGTTGAGAGCCTCTTGTATAAATAGAGAGCTCACTCTCCTCCTAGATTGTTGTGTAATTATTTTCATTAAGCTTTGGAGTCAACTTTGAAGTTTTTTTTTCTTTGCTATTCTAGATAATTTCCAAAGGCAAATTTGTGTTCTTTTAAGACTCCTATAAGTCTATCAAGGTTGATCCATTTGAAGGGCAACTTTGTCCCTTGGAGGGAAACATCTAGGGTAAATATCTCACTTCTCCTTTGTTTGTGTGAGGTAAGGATTAAAACCCCTTGTTGGGCCATACCCTAAGGTTCCTTGATGAGGGTTTGATTTTATTTCATTCAATAGTTTAGCTTATGGTTGAAGGCTTTCCCCTTGGAGGGATCCCTTCTAGTAGGGTTTGATTTCATAACTTGACTTGATTAGACAAAGACGTAATTTAACTTCTAGGTTTCTATCTCTTTTCCCAAATCCAAACGCATTGAATAACCAACTTAAGAGGCGCATTCATCTTGACCCCAATAGCCCCAGTGGAAATAAGGCATCTAATCCCTAATCCAACAACCAACCATTTTTTCGAAAATTCAAGTTCTTGTCTTTTATTATATTATTATTGAAAAAATCCATAAAATAGAAAAAAAAAAAAATCAAAAAATAGAAAATTTAAAAAAATCTAACCATCAGAAATAAAAATAAACCATTGAAATTTTTTCATTTACTGTCTAGAAAAAAATTCACAGATTATATATTTGATCAAGACAATTTTCTTGGGATTTGTTCCATATTGATAATCTAGAGCCCCAAGGTAGTCGTCTTGTTTTATGTTTTATAGGTTTATCTAACATCATTCAAGGGTTTTGAGGGTGTCTACACAATTATGAACTTTTATTACAGCCATATCTTCTCAAGGATTGGTAAGGCTCTTTGCCTAGGGTTTTGTGGAAGAGGTTGTTTTTAACCCCTTAAATCTCTAGTTTCACTTCTGAAGTATTTTAACTGCATATTATCAATATTTGAAAGCATTTTAGCTTCCCTAAGTTCTGCAAAAGGTTTCATCTTGATTAGAGAATTTTCCAATTTTAACCCTATGGGGATTGGACCCCCTTTTCATGCAAGTTTGGATCAGATTGTTGTAGCTTACCATATGCTTGCATTTTTACAATTGATGGGCTGTATTTTGACTCTCATTTCAGTGACCAATGTCAAACACCCAAGGATCCATCATCTGAGTGTGTTTCCACACTTTCATGTTGTTTTTCCATTTCCTTTTGTTTTATGTTGCTAAGTTCTTTCTTACTTCCACTCCATCCTACACAAATTGAGCTTAGTAAACCATAGGGAATACCCCTTAGTCTAGACTCCAACTAGTCTGAAGTGAGAAATCCAAGGCTACTGAGGTGACAATGTGTAGCTTGCATAAGTTTCCCTTGGACTCTGACACTTGTGATTAGGACTTTTGTAAGTGAAAACCTGGGAAGTAACACTCTCTACTTAGCACAGTTCAAACTTGTAATATTTTATGGTAAATCCAATAATCAAATTCCAATATTTTTAATCTTAATCATGTAAATCACACTTCTCAACTCCATGCCCTGAGAGGAGGAAACACTTGACCATAATTATGAATATAAAAGCCAACAATTCCTCCATTAAATGTATCTATATATTTTTTGGAGGGATAGATACAGCTAAACTGCTCTTATAAAAAGATAAAACTATGGTGAACTTCGAGATGCATCTTATTATAGATGTTCAAGACATGCCAAGAAATATACAGTAATAAATCTAACTTGAGCAGCAGCACTTCTGCCAGTTAAAAATGACAGCATTCAGAATGCGATATCAAAGATCTTTTATGTATTTTTCTTGTTATTTAAACCTTGGAACTCTAACAGAAGCCAGTTCTAAGAAAGTAAATTAGAAAATCAAACTCATGTATGTTCACCAAAGCAACTATTCTATATTTCTTGTCCAGAAAATCAGAACAATTGATTTAAAAGACAGTCACAAAAAGCAGAGTTAAATAAGTATTAAAAGTTTCAAACCTCATCAAATATCCATTCAGTAACACCACTTTTCCTTAAAATATCAAGGTACTGAAATGTAAATTCAACTATTTCTTCCATATGCTCTGCAATATAAAAATCAGTGATGAGAAATTATGTATGCAATTGATCAAGCATAAAGTAAAAGAGCAAAAGCAACCAAAACACAGCCAGCAGAAGAAAAAATTTCTCTGCAACTTTTAAAATAAATCGTATAATGCATTTGATATGATTCCTAAAATAAAAAATCAAGATTCTACTCATGCACAATTAAATATTAAAATATTGTCAGTTTTAGTAGCGGATGATATAAGCTCAATTGGATATACCTTTCCACCTTTTGTTTTGCTAATGCAAATCTTTTCATGTGAATATAAGACATTTTTCAAAAACAAAATTGAGTAATCAAAATTGAAATGAAGAAAAAAACATTTCTAATGGCATATCTACAACAAAATTCTACTTGTAGAAAGATATGAATGCAAAAAGTTTTTCACCTTGCCCTGCATCAGTAAGTTCAATCATTACTCCAAAAAATGCATATTCGAAGCTACTCTCTGTCTCCCCTGCATTCAAGCTGCTTGCCCAACCTGTACACTTCAAACATTTTATACATATGCAATAATTTAAAAAAACCTACAGTCAAAATATAATGGCTTGAAAAATAAAGTTTATGTGCACAATAGTTAATGGGATGGCTCGGGTGATATCTGTTTATGCACAGAAGCTCAACCTATTGCATTGAGAAGACAAATTTTGAGTCATACATCAGAAAAACATCTTAACTAAAATCAGAAGAAAAACTAAAAAGTTAAATAATGTGACCTAAATAGTCTAGGTATTAAATTCCAATCCAACACACCTGCAAACACTGGCACAAAAGTAAAAAATATGGTTTTAAATCTAGCTTATGTATTGCATAGCTACTTAACCAAGGAAATGTGTGTAATATTCCTAATTAGCAGTTTCGCTAATTAGAAATTAAATTTTGATAAATTTTGCTATCTCTAATGTTAGGCAGAAATAAGGTGGGCCAGGGACCCACAAATAATAATTGGGGAAATCTACAGCCTATTCCTATAGTTCCTAAGGGAAAATTGCGGCCTTAGTGGGGTCCATGTGGCCAGCATCGAATTGGAAGCAGCTCCCTAGGTGGCAGCGTGAAGGAGGCTCGATAGAGGCAGCGCTGGGATTGACTCAATGAGGGGACTGCGCGGTCCATGGTGGGCCCAAGGGGAAACTTTGGGGCTCATTTGACAAAAGGAAGGGAAGGCAGCCTCATTCCTCATTCATTCAACTTATCTTTCCGATTGTCATTTTTATATAGCACGCTTGTGTCGGGTGCCAAGTCTGCAGTGTTGTTTAGCACACGAAATTTTTAGGCAAAGATCTCAACCTCTGGCTTGGGGGACTTCGAGTGCCTGCTCAGGAGAGGAGATTCACCATTTTGGAGGAGCGTTTCACAGCCAGTATTGCAGGGAGAGCGTTAACACTCCAAGGGCTGCGCAGAGGACGTAGTGACTGCACAGTAGGGACGCAGTTCAGTTGGGGAGCTATTCCGGGAGGAGAGAAGAGGGATAATTTACAACTATGATTTGGTGGGGAAGCTGAGCGCTTCGTAATAAGGGGATTGCTCAGCATTTGGAACAATTTTGCAGTGATTTCTCCAGGTGAGAAGCTTCAGCCAGTAGCGCAGTGGGTCAAGCCCAACAGGGGCAATTTTGTGAAATCAAGCATTCCACGATTCCTTCATGGGTTTTTGTGGGTTTCTTGAGTAGATTTCGGTGTCCAAATCCCAAAATTTTATGAGCGCTTGAAGCAGCCCAACCAGCAGTCCAAATTCCACAATAGTAGCATTTATGGGTAGAGCAGCGCAACACTAGAGCCACACAGAGCCATTTGCAGAGAGTCATTGCAGCTTGGCTTGAGATGTATTTCAGCCTACCTTGAGCAGGCCTAGGTGCACCCATTCCAACACCATTATTGTACTCAATTCCAACATTAATAAAATGGCTCAGTTCATCTTTTTGGCTCCAGTTTTCATGTATTGATGGTGTTATTTTTTTTCTCTAGTTTTATTCAATTGCTGCTTTATATTACTGTCATTTTCCCATTAGGGATATTACAGTGGTATCGGAGCTCATAAACTTGGCTCAGCCTGTGGAGCACGCAGTCTATGACACCGAAAAGCAAAGAGAACGTGACTTACCAGAGGCAGAGATACAGGAGCAGAGAAAGGAGGCTCAAAATCACTCCAGATCAGGTTGATAGCATTCTTTTCTAATGTTCAGCCATAAAATAAAGGGGTGATGGGACACATAACCCAACTTAGGAGAAATAAACTCCATAAAGTCACTTAGACATTATTCTGATTTCAACATGGGACCCAGGGGAGCCAAGTGACAGCGCAGAGGCAGCATGGGCCAAGCAGCGTAGTGGCAGCGTGGGCCAGGACAACACAATGTAGGCAGGGCAGCGTGGCATGAGGAGACAACGCAGCATAGTGGGCCCCAAGGGAGAGCTAGGGTCTCAAGCATAAAAGGAGGGAGAGGCTAGCTATAGATTCATTCTATTATGCATCTTCAAAATTCCTGTCTAATAGACATTGAACACGCTTACGCTGTTTAGCTAAGTCTGCAAGTGTTATTCAGCACATGGGTGTCTCCGAGCGGAGATCCCAACCTGTAATATCCCCAAAGGGAAATAACCAGTAATAAACAGAAATGCACCAATACAAATATAAACTGAACCAGATCACTGAATCATGACACATGTAATACCAAAACCTGAGCCATTTTATTAATCAGAAAGTACATAGAGAGGAGTACAAGAAATCAGAATCAGTGCACCTATCCTTGCCCTAGGCAAGTGATGACCCTCCCATACAAGAAAATGGCTGCAACAAGGACAGCGTCCTAGCTGCTCTGAAGACTGGAGATGAACTACGCTGGAACTGGGCTGATCTCAAGCTGCAAACCCTCACAGATGGCAAACGCTGTCTCTGCTAGTGACAGCGCAGAAACAGGTGAAGCACAAGCCCTCAACCCTCCAGACAGATGATCCTGCTACAGAATGCTGGAAAACGCTGATGAACCCTTCTCACAATAGCCTGCTCCTCAGATCTGCGTCCCACCTGATGGATCTGAAGCCTCCAATCAGATCTGCGTCCTTCACTCCCTGATCTGCGTCCTCCAATATCAGATCTGATGCCAAACCCTCAGATCTATACTAGATCTGGAACTATCTCCTCAGATCCACAAAATGATTTGTGTGGCCAGATCCTCGGTGTTTCCCCTTCGGGGATCTTTATACCCTATAGCAGATTCTCAGACCTCGTTACCTTCAACCGGATCTAGTAAAACCTTCGTATCCGCAACATACAAGACCGGATTCGCAATATACAGACTAGATCTCGCAAGATCTATCCTTCCCAAAGCCGGATCTAACAATAAGCCCCGTATCCGCAACCCTACCTCCCCGAAATGGACAAATCATCCTCACTCTAGGGCTAGACAGCGTCCTCCTGCCTCCCAAACAGCGTTTTCTCTATCAGTCTGGAACTGCGTCCTCCTTGGACAGCGTCCTCCTCCTCCTGAAGGATCAGCGTCCTCTCTCCAGATGAGACAGCGTCCTTCTCCTTCAAGAATCAGCGTTCCTTCTTCCCTTGCTCTGCGCAGCCACAAGAGGGCTTGCTCCTCCTCAGATATGCTTCAGAACTACTGTTGCTTGCTGCTGAAAAACCTTGCTAGGGCGGGCACTCGAAGTCCCTCGAAGCTAAGGGTAGAACCAGAAAAACCTTACCAGGGCAGGCACTCGAAGTCCCCCGAGGCTAAGGGTGAGATCTCCGACCGGAGACACTCGTGCACTAAGCAGTGCTGCAGACCGACTAAACAACCGGCGTGCTGAAGCAAACAAAGTCTAGCTATCAATAAGAATATCAAATCATGGATGATCAAATGAGGTGAGAGCCTCTCCTTTTATAACACCAATCTCCCTCCAAAACTCAACTCACCCTGGATCTGCGCAGTTTACCTTGGGTTAACCTTATGTCTCCTCCATCATATCCACGTGGACCCCCAAGGACCCCTCTCTAAGTTACAACGTCAAGCTACTAGGAAAAAGAACACTTTATTATAAGTGAGGTGACTAAAGTGAGGTGACCCCTCTTATTACTCACTTTATTTATTATTCCTATCTAAAGCAGCAAAATAACACAAAAACGCAATATTCCAATTAGCAAAGCTAATTGGGAATATTACAGTCTCCCCCAGCAAAACGTTGCTTGTCCTCAAGCAACTGAAGTGAGGGATGCTGCAAGATCTTCTCATCCTCCCAAGTGGCATCCTCATCTGGCAGATTCTTCCATCTCACCAGGAACTCTCTGATCTTCCTGCTACGCAACTGTCTATCCCTGGTGTCAATAATGGCCTCTGGCTGTAATACCAAGTGCCCCTCATCATCTGTCGGAGGTAGCTCCCCGGTGACTGTCACATGCTGGCCCAGTGCCTTCTTCAGGCATGATACATGGAAAATGTTATGAATCCGGCTGCCTTGGGGCAACTCCAACTCATATGCAACCTGTCCGATCCTACGAATCACCCCGTATGGTCCATAAAAACGAGGCTTAAGCTTCTCTGCCCCCTTCTGTTTGAGTGAAGACTGGCGGTATGGCTGTAACCGCAGGTAGACCAAATCCCCTACCTCGAAGTGTCTCTCCACTCGGCCCCTGTCTGCATATAATTTCTGCTGATTTTGTGCGGTGGCTATGTTGTCCTTGAGAGTCCGAAGGATGTCTTGGCTCTCTTGGATCCATAGTTTGGCTCGTGGAGCCCTGCTAACCCCAAACATCACATCCACAAAAGACAAGGAATGACATCCATACAACGCATAAAACGGTGTCATGCCGATAGACATATGATGGGTTGTATTGTAGCAGTACTCGCCCAGATGTAGCCATTTCAGCCACGCTCGCTGCTGCCCACTGACGTAGTTACGCAAGTAGCCCTCCAGCCACTTGTTAACTATCTCTGTCTGCCCGTCCGCCTGGGGATGATAGCTGGTGCTCGGTGTCAACTCAGTCCCTACTAGTCGAAAGAGCTCCTGCCAAAATCCACCCATAAAGCGGCTGTCCCTGTCACTAACAATGGTCTTGGGTAGACCATGCAATCTGAAAACCTCCCGGAAAAACAACTCTGCCACCTGTGCTGCTGTGTAGTGTGCCGAAATGGCAAAGAAGTGAGCATACTTCGTTAGCCGGCCAACTACTACGAAGATGCAGTCCTTGCCCTGCACTGTGGGCAAACCCGTGATGAAGTCCATCGAGACACTCTCCCACTTCCCCTCAGGAATGGGAAGCGGCTGTAACAACCCCGCGGGATGGTTCATCTCCCCTTTGTTCCGCTGGCAAACCTCGCACTCCCTGACATGCTGGAGTACGTCCTCCTTGAGGCCCTTCCATGCAAATCTCTCCCGGATGGCCCTGTACATCTTGGTGAACCCCTGATGGCCCGCCAATGGTGAATCATGAGAGGCATGGAGTACCTTCTCCTTGAGCTGAGATCCCTCAGTCAAGAAGATCCTATCCCTGTAATAGATGACCTCATCTGCCACCCTGTATCTGCTATCTGCTATCTGACCATCCAACACCTCGCATGCAAATCTATCCTTGGAATACTCAACCAGTAGTCGAGCCTTCCAATCAGCGTCCAAGCTCATGAGGGATAACGTGGCTGGTCTACGGGAAAGGGCATCTGCTACCACATTGTTCTTCCCTTTGACATACTCTATGTCAAAATCGTAAGCCTGGATCTTGCTGATCCACTTCTGCTGTCTCTCCTGTAACTGCTTCTGCTCCAGAAAGTAATTCAGGCTGTTATGATCTGTCCTGACTCTGAATCTTCCGCCTACCAAGTACTGCCGGAATTTGGCCAATGCATGCATGATGGCCAACATCTCCTTATCATAGATAGGATAAAGTCTCTCATGTGGAAGGAGCTTCCGGCTCTCGAATGCAATCGGATGACCCTCCTGCATCAGAACTGCTCCAATCCCTTCCCCTGATGCATCGCACTCCAGGATAAAGGGTTGAGTAAAATCAGGCAATGCCAACACCGGACAGCTACTCATCACCTCCTTGAGCTTATCAAAAGCTCGCTGGGCGGTATCCGTCCAACTGAATGCCCCCTTCCTCGTCAGCTCTGTGAGGGGTGCAGCAAGCTGTGAGAAGCCCTTGACGAACTTCCTGTAGTAAGTACAGATACTAATGAACCCTCTACACTCTGTCACATTCCGCGGCTCTGGCCAGTCCCTGATAGCCCGGATCTTCTCGTCATGGACTCGCACTCCGTCCACTCCTATGATATGTCCCAAATACAACATCTCTGTCAATCCAAACTCACACTTGGAGAGTTTGGCAAAGAACTGCTGCTCCTCCAGAATGCGCAAGACTGTCTCAATGTGCTGGAGGTGCTCCTCCCAGGTCCTGCTGTATATGAGAATATCATCAAAGAAAACCAGCACGAACTTCCTCAGATGATCCCGGAAGATATGGTTCATGCAAGACTGAAAAGTGGCAGGTGCATTGGTCAGTCCAAATGGCATGACCAAAAACTCAAAGTGCCCATAATGACACCTGAAAGCAGTCTTGGGAATGTCCTGTTCCCTCATGCGTATCTGATGGTACCCGGACCTCAAATCAATCTTTGAGAAGAAACGTGCTCCTCTCAACTCGTCCATCAACTCATCGATCCTGGGAATGGGGTACCGGTTCTTCAAAGTCTTCTTGTTCAGTGCCCTGTAATCAATGCACATGCGTAATGTGCCGTCCTTCTTCTTCACCAGCACTACTGAAGAAGCGAAAGGACTAGTACTGGGCCGAATGTGCCCAAGGGCTAACAGCTCCTGAATGGCCCTCTCTATCTCATCCCTGTAGGCCTTAGGATGTCTATAAGGGGTGGTGATCACTGCCTGTATCCCCTGCTCCAACTCTATCGTGTGCTCAAACCCCCGATCTGGTGGCTGTCCTGGTGGAATGTCTCCAAACACTACTGCATATCTGTCGAGAAGAGTCTGTAGATCAGGGTGCACTGCCCTGCCCGTATCTACTATCTCTGAAGCCCGTAGCTCAACTGCCCACTCTATATCTCCCCTGCGGAATGTCGCATCCATGCTGTGTGCCGATACTGTCTGGGGCGGATATGTGTTCTGACCCCGGATCTTCTCATGCTTCCCCGTCTTGGGATCATCCCACTCCATTTCCAAGGCCTTCCAATCTGTGGTGACCTTTCCCAAGGTGATAAGCCACTGCACTCCCAATATCACATTGGTGTCCGGAATGTCCACCACAAAGAAGTGATCAGTCAACGTATAGGTGCCCATCGTCACTGATAACTCAGGTACATATCGAGCACAGGCCATGGTCTGATCTCCTGGAACCAAAACTGAAAACCCATCAAAGCTCTCTGTGGGTATGCCTCTCCGTGCTACCATCTGGGCATCGATGAAATTGTGGGTGGCCCCACCGTCAACTAGAACTGAAACACGCTGACCCCGTACTGTCCCACGTACGCGCAATGTCAGATACTTGGGGACTCCTCGCAATGCTGCTAGAGCTCCCCCAGTAGGTGCAAATGATGCCTCTCCCGCATCTGGTGGTGGAGGTGGTAAGGCACTCTGCGCTGCATGACACTCTCCTGCCTCCTCATCCTCCAACTCATCCTCTTCTCCGCTGCCCTCGGAGAAGACCTCTATGAAATGCGCCTTCCCTGCGGTGCATTTGTGTCCTGGTGCCCACGGCTCCTGGCAGGTGAAGCACAATCGCTTCCGTCTCAGCTCTCTCCTAGCCTCATCATCATACTGCCCTCGTCCGGGATTCGCCTTGGGAGGCGGAATCCTCATGTCCTTACCCTTAGGCTGGAAAGCCTGTCTCTGGGGATAAGGTGGCCGAGTCCTGGGCAACACATCCTGTAGGTCACGGGCCCTGCCGATAGCATCCTGAAGTGTAGCCGGTTTGTTTGACCGGACTAGACCACGAAGTGGTTCTGACAGCCCGTCCAAAAACATCGTGATCAACCGAGCTGCTAATATGTCAGGTACCATCACTGAAACCCTCAAGAAGTCTGAGATGTATGCTTCGGCACTACCTGTCTGTTTGAGCTTGGTTAGCTCGAGGAAAGGTTGATCCGGGTCCTTCTGATCAAAACGTTTCACCACCCTCCTGGTGAACTCAGCATATGTGGTCACTGTGGAATGCCCCAGTGTTGTTAACCCATGAAACCACCAGTTCTGGGCCTCACCCTCTAGATGTAATGCAACCATCTTAATGGCCTCCTTCTCCGGCATCTGGTTAAGCTGAAAATAGAGGTCTAGTTTCTCCACCCAAGACCTGGCTGTGGTCTTTGGAGACCCATCAAACATTGGCAAATGAAATTTGCTGGCTGCACGGTTACTGTCACGGTGGGAACCCCGTCCCTTATTTCGATCATGAGGCTTACTGCCGCTTCGGAACTGCAGATATTGGTTGAAAGGGAGAGCATCCATGAATTCCGGTCCCATGCTTCGCCAATCTGCAAACCAAACTGCATGAAGATCGAGACCCTCATCTCTTGATGCCGTTTGCTCCACTTCCTCTACCGGGAAAGTAGGCATGGTAGGTCGCGTGTCCATGGAATCGGCCTTCTGCGCTGACATAATGGGAATAGCATCTGGTATGCAACTAGACGTTCCCGATCCTTCCCCTACCTGAAAGACCCTAGGGGGTTCCTTCTGCTTCCCTTCTGCAATCTTCTTCATATCCTGCATAAATACATCCATCTTCTCTGCAAACTTGGCAAACATGGCCTCCATTGGATTTTGTCTCTCTGTCTCTGAATCAGAATCACTGCCCCCAAAGAAACGGGGGTGACCTCTGGATGTCATAGACTGCTAGCACCACAGGCTGAGCCAGAACTATGCTCTGATACCACTGTAATATCCCCAAAGGGAAATAACCAGTAATAAACAGAAATGCACCAATACAAATATAAACTGAACCAGATCACTGAATCATGACACATATAATACCAAAATCTGAGCCATTTTATTAATCAGAAAGTACATAGAGAGGAGTACAAGAAATCAGAATCAGTGCACCTATCCTTGCCCTAGGCAAGTGATGACCCTTCCATACAAGAAAATGGCTGCAATAAGGACAGCGTCCTGGCTGCTCTGAAGACTGGAGATGACTGCGCTGAATACTGGGCTGATCTCAAGCTGCAAACCCTCACAGATGGAAAACGCTGTCTCTGCTAGTGACAGCGCAGAAACAGGTGAAGCACAAGCCCTCAACCCTACAGAGAGATGAACCTGCTACAGAATGCTGGAAACGCTGATGAGCCCTTCTCACAATAGCCTGCTCCTCAGATCTGCGTCCCACCTGATGGATCTGAAGCCCCCAATCAGATCTGCGTCCTTCACTCCCTGAACTGCGTCCTCCAATATCGACCGGCCGCAACCTCGCATCTATGCTAGACTGAACTATCTCCCCGTACTCCATGCCCCTAGGGCTAGATCTCCGTTGTTTCTTCGTATCTGACTAGAACTACTCATCTCCCTCGCATCTCGTTACTCCTCCAATCGGATCTAGTGCAAAACCTTCGACCGCAACATACAAGACCGGATTCCGCAACATACAGACTAGATCCGCAAGATCATTCTTCCCAAAGCCGGATCTTAACAATAACTCCTCGATTCCAACCCTTACCGAAATGGACAAACTGCCCTCACTTAGGGCTAGAGCACATCAGGCCCCTTCCCGCTCTCCCAAATGTACCGCTTTATCGGGCCCCGCTACTCCAAGGCCCTCCTTGGACAAACCGGGCCCCTCCTCGACTCGAAGGATCAGCGTCCTCTCTCCAGATGAGACAGCGTCCTTCTCCTTCAAGAATCAGCGTTCCTTCTTCCCTTGCTCTGCGCAGCCACAAGAGGGCTTTCTCCTCCTCAGATATGCTTCAGAACTACTGCTGCTTGCTGCTAAAAAAACCTTGCTAGGGCGGGCACTCGAAGTCCCCCGAAGCTAAGGGTAGAACCAGAAAAACCTTACCAGGGCAGGCACTCGAAGTCCCCCGAGGCTAAGGGTGAGATCTCCGACCGGAGACACTCGTGCACTAAACAGTGCTGCAGACCGACTAAACAACCGGCGTGCTGAAGCAGACAAAGTCTAGCTATCAATAAGAATATCAAATCATGGATGATCAAATGAGGTGAGAGCTTCTCCTTTTATAACACCAATCTCCCTCCAAAACTCAACTCCCCCTGGATCTGCCCAGTTTACCTTGGGTTAACCTTATGTCTCCTCCATCATATCCACGTGGACCCCCAAGGACCCCTCTCTAAGTTACAACGTCAAGCTACTAGGAAAAAGAACACTTTATTATAAGTGAGGTGACTAAAGTGAGGTGACCCCTCTTATTACTCACTTTATTTATTATTCCTATCTAAAGCAGCAAAATAACACAAAAACGCAATATTCCAATTAGCAAAGCTAATTGGGAATATTACACAACCTCAGCGTCGGGGGACTTCGAGTGCCCGCTCAGGTGAGGAGCTTCACCATCGATTTTCAGAGCAGAGAACGCAGTGTCATTCAACCAGGAGTTACGCAGTCACTCTCAGAGATTACGCAATCTTGGAGGAGGGCAGCTCCGGGAGTGAGGGCAGATAAGGAGTTTCAGTCTGGGAGAAGTGTGAGGGGATCAACCCTTCACAAGTCATCTTTTTTAGCAGCAGGAGGCCAACATTTCCAGTCATTCAATTTAGAGGCCAACGTACTCACCAAGAGTGCATAATTTTCCCAAGGAGGTCAAATTCTGGGGTCAGCCTTTCCGGAATTCCTTCCTGGGTTTTTCTAGGTTTTTGGAGGAGAGTTCATAGCCTGAGTTTCGTAATTTTCTGAGCAGGGGAACAATCCTAAAGTGCAGCTCTATTCCAGCTAGTAGTAGCATTTTCCAGCAGAAGCAGCAGCTCGGGGAGTTACGCAGCCCAGAGAGGAAGCATCCATTCATAGCAGGGTTTTGAGAGTTATTTCAGCTTTCCTTGAGCAAGCCAAGGTGCCATCATTGTGATCACCTCTTGTACTCATTCCCTCTTTCAGATTTATAATAAAATGGCTCAGCTTTTCTCAATGTTTACAGTGCTTTTTATGGTGTCTCTCTATCTGCTGTAGTTTTTGTTTATGTTGCTTTGTATTGCTGTTTATTTCCTATCTGGAATATTACAGTGGTATCGGAGCTCATAGATTTGGCTCAACCTGTGGAGCAGATCAGTCTATGACACCTGGAGACAAAGAATACATCACTTACCGGAAGCAGCAGTACAGGAGCTGAGACAGGAGGCTCAAGGTCACATTTGGAGAGGGGGACTACGTTCCAGTTAAGGACGTAGAGGAGGAAGCACATATGGTAGAAGAAATAGATGACAAGAAGGAGTTCGGGAATCTCCTCTTGAGGTCTATATAGGAGCTCTCGAGGAAGACTGAGGAGATGGGTCAGAAGATTAATGGGGAGAATAGACATCGTGAAACCCCAAGGGGTTTTCACATCGGAGAGGGATCTGGTACTTCCCATCACACACAGGATTAGAACACAACACAACAGGTGGTGCTACGCACTCCCCCATGTTCCACTATGCCCACATTTTTTACTGTCGATACAGGAACGGGAGGATGTAATATCCCGAATGGGAAATAGACAACAATACAAGCATACAACAATATAGAAAAATGCCGGAAATAGAACATAAAGCAAACACACATAAAATGCCAAGAATGCTAAGCCATTTTATTAATATGAGAATATAATGGAATACAATGGATAATCAGAATAATAGCACCTATCCTTGCACAAGGCAAGTGAAGAGCCCTTTCAGAAAACAGGAAATGGCTGCTACAGAAACTGCGTCCCAGCTGCTGGAAGAAACTGCCGTAAACTGCTGCTGCTGGAATGAACTGGAACTAGGGGCTGATCCCTTTGCCGGAATGAGCTGAAAATCTGCAGAACACCTGAACTCACCACCCCGGACAAAACCCAGAAACCATGTAGAAAATGGTCAGCCTCCGAAAATCACCTCCGGAACCCTCCTCAAGGAAAAACGCTATCTCTCCAAGCCCAGCGCAGAAGCCAAATGATATATGCTGAAATAGGGCCACAAACTCCCCGGAAAATCTCCCACTGATGAAGACTGAACCTCCACACCGAATCTCACTGAATCTCCTGCAGAAAACCCCGCAATAGAACACCTCCTCCAAGAACTGCGTCCTCTCTCCCAGGGACTGCGCAGTCACCAAAAGAAGCCCAGCTCCTCCGCAAAACAACAACCAAATCTCCCGCAAAAGATTGAAGGAAAAACCTTGCCCGAGCAGGCACTCGAAGTCCCCCCGGGCTAAGGGCGAGATCTCCGACCGGAGACACTCAATCGCACTAAACAGTGCTGCAGACAGGCTAAACAACCAGCGTGCTCAAGAAGACAGAAGTCTAGCTCAATATCATCAACATCAATAATGCCCCAAATGAGGAGGCTCCTCCACCTTTTATAGCATTGGTTTCCCTCCAAAACCAACGTAGTCTCTCTCTCCTCCACGTGGTGTGTGGCCCCCCTTGGCTCCCCCCTTAAGTTACAACGTTGCATCTACTAGGGAAACACTTTATTTTATTTAAGTGAGTTAGACCCCTTTTCTCACTTTTATTTATTAATAAACTATAGTCAACAAAACTATACAAAAATCAAATATTCCAATTAGCGGTGCTAATTAGGAATATTACAGTCTCCCCCGGCAAAACGTTGCTTGTCCTCAAGCAACTGAAGTGATGGATGCTGCAATGTCTTCTCGCTCTCCCAAGTGGCATCCTCATCCGACAAAAATTGCTTGTCCTCAAGCAACGCTTGAACAAGCCTACTCTCTAGCTGATGCTCCCTACCGATACTGCAAAATGTGCCTGGGTCCCACTGAAACCTCTCTGACCTCTGCATCACCCTGATACGAAGGGATATCTCAATGCCAGGATCCCAAAGTGACCTCTCACAGTACCAGCCAACCAATAATCCTCCCGGACCCCATCGCCACCGTGGCCAATAATCGCACAAGTCCCACAGCTCAGACGGTGCACTACCTCTAGCTATGACCAATGCTCTAAGAGGTGAAGACCACCAACAAGCATCAATGCTCCCGGGCTCCTGCTGCGCTGTACCTGTAGCTGCATATGCTACCCCTCCAACTGCATACCAACTCATCACCTCTCTCCAATCCAAGTTGTGACTCAATCCCATGCTGATCCTGCTCTCCTAAAATCGGGATGCAGTGTTGAAGAAACGATGTCCTGTGCCACCCTGCCAGCTGGAATCTATAACCCCTGTTATGTCCAAGGGCCCCTGCTCGACTGTGCTCCCTACGAAGAATACCGTACCATCTAGAGGGTACCAACTCATGATCTCCCGCCAGTCCATCCTGGAAGAAGAATCCGATGTAGCAATAACAACGACATATGGAACACGCCTGAAGTGTTGCCGCCAACCCGTAATCAACTCCCACTGCTCTGCCTTGTCTGCCAATGAGAGCTGCCTGTAGAAGGAAACCCCTCTCTCTATAATGGGCCAAAGTGGGCAAGGTATGCTGCAAGCTCCATCGATGTACTCCTGGAGAGTACTACTCACTGAAAGTACTGCAGCTCGACCGACTGTATGTACATCTATCTGTACCTCATCAATGTGTCGGCCAAAAGATGAATGCTCCACCATATCCAACAGTTCCTGCTGTCTAATAGCCCCCTGCATAACAATCCCATCAACCTCCAACATCTCTAGAGGATATGGATCTGCAACTGCCGTCACTGTACTCAGTGTCAATGCATCTGACTACTCCTCCTCAATGGCTGACCCCGCGGTTAGCCGCATATCCATCTCCGACTCGATGTGAGCCTCCATCTGGCTCTCCCTCAAAGGACCATCATGCATGATGTGCATAGCATCCTCCTCTACTGACACAGGCTCCATCACATAGAGCTCCGACTGGATCGTCACAAGTGTCTCATTGCCTAGGGCATCTCCCATAGAGTCCCCTGACTGCTCACCCTGTATACTGGAATGCAGCTCTGGTCTACTGTCTCCATCTCTGTGTGACTGCTCTTGCTCCCCAGAAGCGACCTCAACTGATCCTATGGACTCATATGAAGAAGAGTCCTCACTCTGGCATACAGGAGAAAGGCCTTCCTGTTCTACCTCCACCACCTCATTTGCAGTGAATATGCCATCCACCCTCTTGATGAAGTGTCGATACAATGTCTGGAGTCTAGACGCATGCTGGAATGCTATCTCTACTGAACCCAGTATCCTCTGCTCATGCATGATCTCAACATGCCCTGAGGGAAGAATGATGCATGTCTCCCTCATGACTCGCTCCCTGGGTGTAGGCTCAGCGATGACCGATGTGCCACCCCTGTAGAGGATCGTCTCATCCCTTGACCTGTGGCTGTCAACTAGTAAACCAACCCAGTGCCACTGCTGAGAGGTCTCTCGCCTAGTGTGCTGAGTGCCATCCAAACATCTTGGGTGTGCCTCGCATACCCCGCTGCTCATGCCCAAAGTGCCAAAGGACAACAATAAAATCGGCTGTGCCTGTGAGTGATGTAGAAGAGGGTCGGATGCATGAGTCCCCATAGATGCCGTCAAGTATCGCTCATCTGTCCCCTCATCGATCCTGGGTGAAATACTCCCAACGATAAGCCTGGTGTCCCTATCCATGAGCCTTCCTGGATGCAATATGCTAAAACCATGCTGTGCAGCACCATATGCCCTCGCATACCATCGGTCATCCATGTACTCCTCGGCATGCCACTGCACACTGAGGCATACCCCTGTGTGCTGCTGGATACCCCATGCTACTGTCGTATCACCCAGTACCGTCTCGTGCCCTGACTGCGTCCAGGCATCGGTCACTCTTCGCGAGCTCTCAATGTGATGTAGGACACTCCTACTCCACAATGCAATCCCACACACTACGGTAGTACACCATGTAACTCCATGTCCACCGGCAATCCACTGCTCAATGCTAGAGGCTCCCACACATCCCTGGATGTGATGACCTAGAGCTATGCCCCTACCTGTCGGATTACCACCAATCGGTATCATCGTCTCCACCGTCGCATCACTATACCTGCCAACGAATGGAACATCACTCCAAATCCTCCTCAAGGGGTCCGAGAAGTGAATCTCCCTATGGGTCAGTAGTGTTACCACCATTGCTCGGCTCCGCTGCGTCCTCTGTGCCCCACACAAAGGTGAAGAATCCTTGGCCCCATACAAGGCGCCATCTGGTGGCCTGCCAATGCCACTTCCTCCGACAAACTCCTGCCAAGGTATGTTTACCACCCCGTGATCCCGTGTACGAGTGTCATACCAAAACAACCTAGGGAGTCTGCCCATAAACTGGTTGGCCACTGGAGCTGACCCAAACTCCCCTAGCGCATGCACATGCTCTACTGCTTGGCCAACTGTACCCTTCAAGACACAGGCAACCAACCTGCCTAGGAAATGATAGGTGATCCCACCTGGATCCCAATGCCAATCTGGGGTTCGTGTAATCCCCATGCATAGAAAATCCTGTTGAGCTACACTCGGATCCATCACCATCTCCATAGCCCGCTCCACCGAGTACCAACTCAAAATCTCTCTCCATCCAACCTCAACATGTGGATGCTGTACCCTGTGCAACTCTGATCGGCTCATACCGCTAGCCAAGTCAACATATGAGATCTGACTAGGTGGCTCTGCCTCTCTCTCTCCAATGGGAAGAGATGACCCAACAACACTGCTAGTCCCATCCATGCATACCTGAAGGGGAATGATATGACGTTGCAATGTGCCCTCGGGTTGTACCATCAGGGAATCCAGTTGTTCCCCAATGCGGGCCAACTTGGCAGCCGACTCGGCACAAGCCACTCTCATGCCCTCCAGCTCCATGTCCTGCAACAAAATGGCCTCCCGAACTGATGTGGCCTTCCCTTTCAAAACTCGAAGGTCTGCTCGAAGCCGATGATACCGCTGCCTGCGACCATCATCCGATACCTCTGTATCTCCTAGTGCCTCATCGAAGGTGGATACATCTCCTGACACTGCACCCATCTGTGTGCTGCTACCACCCGAAGACTCGGACGCGACTCCGATCATCACCTCAATGGATGGCTCTACTGGGGTAGGCTCTACCTTCTCCACTACCACATCAACCGACATGGCCGAGGAGGTCTCCAATGAGGGTGAATCCTGTGTCACACTAGGTGTAACCTCGGACTCCCTGCAACCCTGTGTTCCCTCATCCTCTAAGTGCGAGGTAACCATTTTAATGGTTTCCCTCTCCGATACTCGGTCAAGCTGGAAAGAGGTATCCAACTTGTCCACCCAAGATTTTTCTGAGCGCCTCGATGACCCGTCAAATGTCGGTAGATGGAATCTGTCCACTGTGCACTGTAAGCCCCCATCATGTGAGCGCATGTTCCCTCTGTGAAAGTTGTGAGGTCTACTATCACGCTGGAGTTGAACATAATCTCTGAATGAGATAATATCTCCGATCACCGGCCCACGTGCCAGGTACTCTGCAATGTAGGCGTCCATCTGGCCAGGGTCAGTCTCCGGCCCCCGCTATGCTCCTGCCCCTATGTCTTCATCCAGAAAAGTGGGCATGGTAGGACGTGTGGGTGTATGTGATGCCATATGCTGAGTGGCATCATGCTCCGGCAAATGGTGGGATGTGCCTGATCCCTCACCAATCTGAAAACCCCTTGGGGTTTCCCGCTGCCTAACCTCCAGCGCAGTGAGTCTCTGTGACACATCCTGCATGTGTTGGAGGAGTGCCTCTCTAAATCTCCTCTCATCATCATCACTTGCCATCGGCTCTTTCTGCGATGTGTCTACAGGCTCCCCATGAAATGGCACTACTGCTCCAAAACCATACTACTACTTGACTTCGACCTCCGATTTACCCACTGGAAACTGCTCAGAAAATTCTAGGAATTTGGGAAGGTGATCCTTGCCCAAAACCCAAAAAAAAACCCAGAAATGGTTTCTTCGAATTCCAACCTTCAAAATTTGACCCTTTTTCCAATTTCATTTTTGGTACTGCAACTGCTATTGCTCTCCAAGGTTCCAGCAAACCTCTATATGATCTCTTTCCCAATGTCATAGACCACAGGCTGAGCCAGAATTATGCTCTGATACCACTGTAATATCCCGAATGGGAAATAGACAGCAATACAAGCATACAACAATATAGAAAAATGCCGGAAATAGAACATAAAGCAAACACACATAAAATGCCAAGAATGCTAAGCCATTTTATTAATATGAGAATATAATGGAATACAATGGATAATCAGAATAATAGCACCTATCCTTGCACAAGGCAAGTGAAGAGCCCTCTCAGAAAACAGGAAATGGCTGCTACAGAAACTGCGTCCCAGCTGCTGGAAGAAACTGCCGTAAACTGCTGCTGCTGGAATGAGCTGGAACTAGGGGCTGATCCCCTTGCCGGAATGAGCTGAAAATCTGAAGAACACCTGAACTCACCACCCCGGACAAAACCCAGAAACCATGTAGAAAATGGTCAGCCTCCGAAAATCACCTCCGGAACCCTCCTCAAGGAAAAACGCTGTCTCTCCAAGCCCAGCGCAGAAGCCAAATGATATATGCTGAAATAGGGCCACAAACTCGCCGGAAAATCTCCCACTGATGAAGACTGAACCTCCACACCGAATCTCACTGAATCTCCTGCAGAAAACCCTGCAATAGAGCACCTCCTCCAAGAACTACGTCCTCTCTCCCAGGGACTGCGCAGTCACCAAATGAAGCCCAGCTCCTCCGCAAAACAACAACCAAATCTTTCGCAAAAGACTGAAGGAAAAACCTTGCCCGAGCAGGCACTCGAAGTCCCCCGGGGCTAAGGGCGAGATCTCCGACCGGAGACACTCAGTCGCACTAAACAGTGCTACAGACAGGCTAAACAGCTAGCGTGCTCAAGAAGACAGAAGTCTAGCTCAATATCATCAACATCAATAATGCCCCAAATGAGGAGGCTCCTCCCCCTTTTATAGCATTGGTTTCCCTCCAAAACCAACGTCCTCTCTCTCATTGGCTCCTCCACGTGGTGTGTGGCCCCCCTTGGCTCCCGGGACCCTTAAGTTACAACGTTGCATCTACTAGGGAAACACTTTATTTTATTTAAGTGAGTTAGACCCCTTTTTTCACTTTTATTTATTAATAAACTATAGTCGGAAAAACTATACAAAAATCAAATATTCCAATTAGCGGTGCTAATTAGGAATATTACAAAGGACCCCAGGAGCCAGAGATGGCTCATTACGGGGACTATTTTGCAGATTATCAGTCATATGGGCGAGAGTTTGGTGAAGCTCTCTCTTTCCACAATTTCTGCTAGCTCAAGAACAACAACAAACCCCGCAACCAGAACAGAGGAGGTGGGTACACGCAGGGAGGTGAGCTGCAACGTACCATGGGCAGATTTTTCTTGCCAACTTATGATGGGTCATCTAAATGTTCAGCAAAAGCTTGGGTAGAGAAGTTGGACATTTACTTTCAGCTAAACCAGATGGCAGAGGTGAAGGCCACCAGGGTGGCAGCACTGCACCTTGATGGGGAAGTCCATGACTGGTGGTTCCACGAGATGGCCACGCTGGGTCACTCAGCAGTGACAGCGTATGCAAAGTTCACCCCGAGGTTGGTGGAGAGGTTTGACCGGAAGGATCCGGACAAGCATTTTGTCGAGCTGACCAAGCTCAAATAGACCGAGAGTCCAGAAACTTACATTTCTCAGTTCTTGAGACTTTCAGTGATGGTGCCAGACTTGTTTGCAACCAGGAGAATCTACATGTTTATTGATGGGATGGCAGAACCTCTGCGTGGGTTAGTCAGGTCCACTAGGCCTACTACACTTCAGGATGCACTCGAGAGGACAAGAGACTTGCAGGATGCCTTGCCCAGGACTAAAGCTCCTTTCCCCCATAGACCGACATTTCAGCCGAAGGGGAAGGACGCGAGAGTTCCATCGTAGAAGGGGAACCAAGGCTGAGGACCTTTGGACGATGATACCCAGAGAGACTTGAGACGGAGGAAGCTATGCTTCACATGCCAGGAGCCATGGGCACCGGGTCATCGATGTGTCGTAGAGAAGGCACATTACATCGAGGTCTTCTCCGACAGTGAGGGAGAAGAGGATGCGTATGAGGAGATAGAGGGAGAGGCCAGCGCTGTAGTATAGAGAGGAGATCATCCACCACCACCTCCCCCACTAACAGGAGGGGCAGCGTTTGCACGCACAGGAGGAGTCTTTGCATCTTTGCGAGGATTTCCGAAGTATTTGACACTACGTGTTTGAGGTGCTATCACTCCACCAGATTCCCAAGGCTGAGGAAGGAATCCCAATAGAGGTAACCACAAACCAAGCTTTTGAATTGATAGCTAGCCCTATCAAGCCAAAGAGGGCTCTCTCCAAAGGGTCACAGCCAGGAGGGCTAGAGCAATTATGGTTTTAGGCTAGGTATGATATGTAGGGGTTGTTTTGATTTGGTTTGGTTGGGTGCATCAGTGGATAATGGAATTAGGTCAAGGAAAGTTAGATGAGGGAAATAGATTTAGGGTTGCAAGGATGAATGGGGAAAGGTAGGTATAATGTCAATCACTTGAAGATAATGGTTATGGAATGGTTTAGAAAATGTAAGGAGGCTGAGGGAAGCATAAGAGATGTATTTCTCTCAGACAAAAGAAAATGAAACAAAATATGATGAGTTACCCAAAACAGAGCATGGCTAGCATGTATTCTGAATTTCAAAGTTATAAAAGAGCATAACAAAACAATACATTCACACATGTCACTGAATAAGAAACAATGATAGACATTCAATACCATAGGTATCCCATAAATGTAGCTACAACTCCTCCTTCTTAGCTTGGCCAAAACTGAGTAAAAGTTCCCTTGATCAACTAGCAAAATGATATTGATTCCAACCTTTGACTCATGTGAAAAACTGAGCTAAATAGACATGAAAACCACCTCCACTCATCCTCAGGGGTCGAATCCATGAGGTGAGGGAGATATTACACAAAACGCTGAACTGATAGCTAGAGTATAGGATGAGAAAAGTGACTCATTCCTATCTCAAGTGAACTGATTCATTACACCTCATATGCTTGATTTACCTAATGTATTTACCCTAGTAAATAGTAATAACATGATAATTACATTCATCTTCATCATTTACATAGGTAAATTCAACATTTCCCAAGGTAAAAATCAAAACTGGAGTTAAACCCAGAAAATTTCTGAAGACTGCAAAAACACAATTTCCTTGTAAAACGCGCAACATCTATGTAGAAAAAATGACCTCTGTTCAAGGCTGAATTTGTGTGCCTTCCTGGCGTCCAAATCTACTCCATGATGGCTCGTTGGAAAGCCCTTTGATTCTACTTTCCAGAACTACCTCTAGTTTTCAAAATGATGCCCATTTTCCCTGTCAAAAACCACTTCTCCCAAGACTAGTAAACACGCAGCAACCAGGTAGATTTTGAGGCAGAAACATGAAATTTTGATGGTTTTTTGACTTTTTGATGGACCAGTGCTCCTCCAAAATCTCTGAAACTTCGCAGGGTTGATGTCCTCATCAATAAAAACCTACTGGTGGTGGCCATTTGTCCTTTATATTCTCCAAAAAAGAGCGTAGCGTCCAAGGCACTATGCATTTAGCAAATTTTATGTGTGAAAAATATCCTTAAAAACACAGAAATGTACAAAATGCTAAATTTGCCAAAATTTTGTCAAAAATGTTAGGGTGCTTGCTGATCAATTGCTTGAGGCATGGAGTGACACCTCGGAAAGTATGTCTAACTTCTCTTTCTCTTCTTACTTGGTCAAATCTTCAATTTTAGCATTGGCTCTTTTGAGCTTGGCCAATGCAATTCTCTCTTTCCGTGCATGTAATATCCCAGAAGGGAATTTTCAACAAATCATGCCAGAAAAACGCATTCTTCAGTTAAGATGGCTTCAGCTATCATAGAATATGTCTGAAAATGTTCAGCAACCAAAATAAATAGTAGCAGCAACCTTTACTCAGCTTTTAAGGGCAAAAAGGTGGGGAAAAGTGAGGATTTTGGCCCTAAAATGAGTTAATAAGGAAATTTGCGGAAAATTACGGGTCAAGGTTCTGGAATATGTTAGAATAGGTCAAGAGGGACTTCCATGTCGAATTTCAGCTCAAAAAAATGCGTTTTGCTATGTTAAACAGTTCCTCCTTCCCGACTAGTCAAGAAAAACCCTGATTTCCCAAGACTTTGAGTATGCAGAAATTTGCTGAAGCAAGGGCAGCGTGTTTTATGAAGGTATGAGATGAAAATAACTATGAATAATCAGAGAATGAGTTTGATAACAAGGCATAGGCTTTCAGCAAGGTTAAACAGCAGTTTATATAGAAAAACCCCTCAAATAGAGGTGCCGCAAGACAAAAATTGATCCAGAAACCTTTCAGCGTTTTCTCCAGGAGGCTGAAGCTTATATTTATTATATTACAGATCTGAAACTGATAAATACATGAAAACAAAGATATATAATGAAACAAAATGGCCAAAGGGCTCTTTATTACTTTCCCCTTGGGGATTTCAGCAATACATGAAAATGTCGGAGCAGATCTGAGTTTTACTGCAGCAGATCTGAAGAATGATTCAGAATTTCTGAAGCAAACTTCAGTATCAGATCAGAAATATACTTGGATTGGTTGGCCAATCCAAGGATCACCGTCAATCAGAGATCTAACTCCAAAATGATGCCAAAACCCTTGGAACGTTGCTCCCTCAGCAATAACGCAGATCTGGGGAAAGAACTGCGCAGTATACCATGAAGAACATATAGGCCTGATGCCAAGATCTGATAATAAGCTCCAATATCTCCCAATTTGATCCTCCAAAGGAAAGAGAGGCTCTCCCTCTGAAAAACAAGAGAAGGAGGTGGTGTCGTAAAGTCACCATGGCAACACCCTACAACACAGTATTACACCGCTACAGCAATAACGTTGTCCGGGAGGATGATGCTAAGAAAATAACCTTGCCCGAGCAGGCACTCGAAGTCCCCCGGGGCTAAGGGTGAGATCTCCGCACGGAGACACTCGGTTGCACTAAACAGTGCAGCAGACGGACTAAACAGCCAGCGTGCCAAAGAAAGACAAATGTCTCACTCAATAATAAATAATCCAAGAATCCAAGCATGAATCAAATGAGGAGGCTCCTCCATCTTTTATAGTGTTGGTTTCCCTCCAAAACCCAATGTAGCCTCTCTCTCTCCTCCACATCCTCATCCTTATCCACATTCTCATCCTTATCTGCGTAGAAGCTTGGAGAAACTTCTAGAGTGTACATAGGCCCCTCCTCCACGTGGTGTTGGGTCCCCCCTTGACTCCCACTTAAGTCACAACGTTGTGCTACTAGGTGGATGTCTTATTTCATTTAAGTGAGTTTAGACCCTCTTTACTCACTTTTTATTTACTTACAAACTATAGGTGGCAAAATAAACAAAATATAATATTCCAATTTGCTGTCGCAAATTAGGAATATTACAGTGCATGAAGTTTGACCCTTGTCCTCAACAAGTCATTGTCCTTGTTGGCCTTCTCTAGTAACTTCTCCAAATGTAGATTGGCTCTATCAAGCCATAGTTCTCTATTCTAATTGATTTCTGGGGCAAGTTGTTCATTTAGTGTAAGCTAGTCTGCTAGGTCAGCTTCCCTTTATCTCTCTAGGGCTAGAGCTCTTTTCAGCTCTCTAGTCCTACGTCTCTGTCTTGGAGGCTGATCCTCATCATCATCAAGTTCACCAAACTTTTCCCATGTTTCCTCAAGCAAGGCTTTAGCCTTCTCTACCTCTTTCTGTGCTTTGATTCATTTCACTTCATTGATGACCTGTTTGGTCTTCAGCTGGTGGTTTTCATGTTCAAGGAAGTGAATCACATACGTAGCCCTCTCAATATTAGCTTGGAGCTCACTAATATTAGCCGCTCTATCTTTGATTGCTACATTTGTGATTTTGTCTTCATCCTCCTCACCTAGGTCAATCAACTGAAATTCTTGCTTTGTCTCATGATTGTGCTCCTCATCATGAATGACTAGCTCTATCACATGTTCCTTGCCTTTATCTACCTGCTGTGTTGATGAAGAAGGCATGGCCCCTTTCACTCCAAGTGAAGCAAACACATGCCTATAGCCTCTCTGGTAAGTTTTGGGCAATGGCTCAACCTCGGCCAAACTAGCCCATTTTGCCTCAATGTCTTCATCACTACTTGATGACTCAGAATCATGATGTGTTGATGATGAAGGGTTATAAAAAGGTAAAGAAGAAGGGTCAATGTGAGGTGAATGAGGTAAAGGGAGCTGATCTGGTAATGATGTATGAACAGTAGGCTGAGATGGAGGGATAGATGAGGGAGGATGAGAGGATGAAGGTGCATTTTGGCCATGCTGACTAGGTGAAGCAATGAAAATATCATTGGATATGAAGGTGTCCCATGGAATGTTTAACTAATCAAGTTGATGCATGACTATCATTTTGATGAGGGAGTGGTGAAAGAGACTCTGCATTTGATGATCATAATCTCTCTTTTGGGTAATAAATGCCATCTTATCAATGCTCCGGAAGAGATAATAGGGTATGTGAAGCATTCTAACTCTAGTGAAGTGCATGAAGAGTCGGAGATGATAAGGAAGAGTCTAGAAAACCTTCCCTCACAGATGAAGTATTTCATGATGATTTTCATCATGGGGACATATCTGTCAAGGAGGTTGGAGAAAGGAAAGATCATCTTTTTGTCATTTTTGTACCTTGGTTTAAGATATGGCTCATAATAATAATGATTGAGGTTTCCTTGTTTAAACCATCTTTCCCCTACATTTGGGATCCCTGTAGCAACTGCAATAATGTCAGTGGACATAGTGAAATTGATCCCGGCAAGGGTGACCTATTTATCATGAAGGTTAGAGATGAACAATCTTGTCAACATAGGTCGGTACTGGATTCTTTGCACTTTTTCACAAAATTCATAACAGCCCACATGCTTAAAGCATGACCCAGTGAGAGGAGATGCCATAAGCTCTCTAGTAGTTGTTGGTTCATGTCTGATGACTTTCCCTCCCTTCTTATATGGCTTTCTCTTCTATCCCTCTTCCTCACTAGAACTTTTGTTCTCCTCTTCAACTATGGTTGGTGTCAAAAACCCTAGGGATGATGGAATGAAATGAAGGAATATGAAGTGAAAGGAAGTGTTGAGAAATGAAGGAAATGGGAATGTGAAGGGAGCCTAGGTTAGTGAAAATCCTAGGACTTAGGGCTATGAGGGATAAGATTGTTTAGGGAATGGGGATAAGGAAATGAGGGGATAGGGAAATGGGAGAATGCTTTTAGGGATGTGAGGGAGAGAGTATGAAAGTTTAGGGATTAGTTTTTAGGGAGTGAATTAGATTTTATTAAACATTACGGTTTCTTTCTTTAGAAATAAGTTTGAATGACTATGAAGCACAACAATACATCAATGAGATTATGGTTGGGTTACTTACTGATAAATGAAGCTTTGAAGAACAAATTTGCAGAGATTTGGCATCATTTGGTGGAGTGGAAGGCGAAAAGAGGTTTTCTGGCACTTGTTGATGAACGCGCAGCATCCTTCTTGAACGTGCAACGACTGGGAGAATGCGCAGCGCCAATTAAAAATTGCACTGGAAACTTTGTCCAAACATGCAACGACCTGCAGAACATGTAGCGTCTCTGCTGAACGCGCAACGACCAGCTCCAATTTTCCCAGTGACACTCTGAAATTTCGAATTTTCTCCTTTGCTGAAGTTTGTTGAGGATGCATGAGACAAATGGGCTTTGTCTTGAAGTGTTGAGGGTTTTTATACTTTAGTGAATTTGATTTATAACTTAAAAATGCACTTTCCTTATGTTCACTTTTCATTTTTCAAAATTTCACACTGATACTCTTTGACATCTGACTTTTTGTTTTGTAGGTTGATTAGCTGATGGAGTTTAACTTTTTCTTTCTTTCAGTTTGGCATGAATGCTTGAGTTGGAAGCTAGGGAATGAATTATTACATATGAAAAACATAAAATTACATTTGAAATAAAAAATAAATTACATTTTTGATTTCATATCAAAATGACAATTTGATATGAAAATCATGCGAAATCAAAATTACAACTTAGAAAACATAATATGTACATAATGATGATCTTTTGGTAGATGAAATAGAATGTCATTGAGTCACTCTCTTGTGTTTGCTGACTTTATTTGGATGGAGTAATGCATTTTGGACCTTGAAAGACAAAACCCTAATGACCTAATGAGACTTTGAAACCTGATCTCCATGACTGACTTTAACTGAGACAAGACATGGTGGAATGAGCTTTTTCATGTGTGTTATTATGCTCAAGAAGACATGGAAGGTGAGTCAGAAAATATGGTTCTCTGAGCGAAAGTGAATTTTTATTGAGGGAAGCTACAATCAATGAAACAATTTTTAGCATGACCTAATGGAATGATATAAAAATTTCAGAATGAGACACCTAAAATTAAAAATGAAGGAACGATATCGATCACTGATGGAAGAATGCATATTCTGACTCTAACATTGGCCTTATTGGGGATGGAAGCTCTGACAGAGGTGTCAAGAACTGTAGATCTCTGAGTTGAGTAGATCAGTGTTTTCTTCCACTGGGCCAAATACGATAAAAAATAACTGAAACTGAAAGGTATGACTAACTTTTTGATAATTTTAACGACACAAACTGAATGAAACTGACTCAATTTGACTTGACTTGACTGAAACAAAGACTCAAAAACTGACCTTACCCTAATGCAAACTTATCTTGAAAAAGTAGAAACTTCATTGAAGCTCCATGTCCTTCACTTCGGGCTCCGAACTCCAATGCTTTTTCCACTTCACACTTGCAGAAATATTAAACTGATATATACAATGAGGATGAAAATTTCTCATAAGTTTCAGATCAGAAGAGATAGTGCTTCAGGAGCCTACCATTTATTGGCCCTTCTAAGCAACTTTGCCCGTCCATTTCTTCTAAAAGATATGCATTTTGTCCACGAGAAGCTACAACTCTAAAAGGACCTTTCCATAGATTATCAAACTTCCCGGGCTTACCTTTGTCTTCATTCCTCGCATCCCAACGGAGTACCACATCATCAATCTTGAAATCATCTTGTTTAGTTTTCCTGTCATAAATCTACTTGATTTTATCATGAAGTTTAGAAGTGTTCTGGAACACTTCTTCCCTTGTTTGCTGCAAGTGAATCATTTGGTTTATCCTTTGTTGAATATCATTTTCTTCGCTTTCAGCGTCTTGCAGAAGTTTCATGACTGGGACAGCCAATGAATTAGGGAAAACTATATCTACCCTGTAAACTACTTGAAATGGAGACATGCTGATGGATCTTTTGCTGCTTACTCGATCTGCCCATAGTGCATTTATCAGCTTCTTGTGCCTATTCTTTTTGTTAGCCTCCAACATCTTTTTGATAATATTGATTAGAGATTTGTTAGAATAATCCGCCAATCTGTTGGCCTATGGATAATATGTTGTAGAATGACCCAATTTAATGTTATATTTATCGCAGAATTTTGTCATCTTCTTTGATTTGAAAGCTGCAATGTTGTCTGTGATTATCTTTCTGGGACAACCAAACCGGGACAAAATGTTAGCTTCAAGAAACTAAATAATGACTGAGTCAGTAGCTTGCCTGGTTGGGATCACTTCGATCCACTTTGTGAAATAATCTGTAGCGGTAAGTATCCATTTATGCTGAGCAGATGAAGGTGGGTGTATCTCACCGATAAAATCCAAGTCTCACTGCTGGAAGGGAGGTTCAACTGAAATGGGTGGTAATGGTAAAGGAAGGAGCTTATGTTTACCCTGGAAAAGTTGGCACTCATGACAGCTCATGATCGTCTTGTACAGATTTGCAAACAAAGTAGGCCAATAGTAACCCACTCTCAGTACTTTGTTGGTCGTAGTCTTCTAGTACAAATGACCTCCACAATATCCCTTGTGGAAATCTTTCATCACTTCCCTGGATTCATCTTCCACCAAACAATTGAGAAATACTCCTCCTGGATCCTTCCAGTAGAGTGCACTATCAAGTATGCATTATTTTGATGCCTTAGGCTTTAAGGACCTTATCTTACTCTTTGTCATGTCTGGAGGAGGATTCAAATGTTGTAAAACATAAATAATATCAGCATACCGCGGAGACGATGAAAAGAGATCCGATACTTGAACTAAACTTACATTTTCTTCGTCATTGGACAGTGCTGATATGAGATTGATGTCAAGTGCATGTAAATTAGACTTAGCCATGAGCTTGGCTAAGCCTTGCCCTTTGATCAGCTTGGTCACCCTGATCTCAAGGTCATACTCTAAAAGTGTTGCTATCCACCTACCTCTTCTTCCCTCTGGATCTATTTGCATAAGTACTTATTTAACCGCTACATTTGGAACATATGCTAAAATATGAGAGTGCAGAATGTAAACACGGAAGTCTTTGAGTGCTTTGACTAAGTCCAATGCCTGTTTCTCAATTATGTTGTATCGAAGAGTTGCATCTCTTATGGTGCGACTAAAAAATGATATAGGCATCTCTATCCCATCTTTTTTCTGCATAAGCATTGTTGCCAAGGTATGCTCAGAAGCAAAAGAAAATATGATGAAATCTAAATAATAATCAGGACTTGTCAACACTGGAGTAGTAGTTAAAGCAAATTTTACCGAGCTGAATGATTTACGGGCATTCTCTGACCATATAACATCATTTTCCTTCTTCAGCATATTGGTTAATTCTCTTAGATGCTCTACTAGGTTAGGAATGAACCTGCGTAGGAAATTCATCCTACCATTGAAGGCTTGAATTTCATTTTTTTTCTAGGGAAATCTATTTTCTGAATTTCTTCAACTCTAGCGGGATCTATTCAAATTCCATCTTTTGAGATGATGTGTCCCAACAACTTACCCTCTTCCATAGCAAACAAGCACTTTTTAGGATTTAGGGATATCCCAAACTTTCTACATCGCTGGAAAACAACTCTCAAATGATGTAAATGATCTTCATCTGAATTTGAATAAAAATGCAAATCATCTAAATAAACTACCAAGAAAACATCTTTTTCATTACCAAAAGCTATGTCCATGGCACGCTGGAAAGTGGCCCCGACGTTCTTTTAACCGAACGGTATTTTGGCATATTTAAAGGTACCCCATGGTGTAGTGAATGTTGTCTTGTCCTAATCATCTTCATGTACCAGGATCTGATTGTAACCTGAGTATCCATCCAACAATGACATCCTACTGACTCCTACAACTCGATGAAGAATGTGATCCATCTTGGGCAGCGGGTAGTTTTCTTTCAACGACACTAATCTATACAAAGTTGAATCTCACCGGTCTTCTTCCGCACTAGAACAAAATTGGAGATACAATCTGAAAATATGACTGGAACAATGATGCCTGCCTTATAAAGCTTGTTTACCTCCTTCTCAATGGATGGCAACAATTTTGGATTTATTCTCCTAAGATTTTGTCTAAAGGGCTTCTGATTTGGCTTGATCGGGATTGTGTGCTGAATGATATCTTGATTGTACACCTTTAGGTCTGAATAATCCCAAGCAAATACATCAGAAAACTCAGTAAACAAATCAATATATTTAGGCTTTACCTCTGATGGTAAGGAATTTGAGAGCTTGATGAACTTTGGATGATTGGTTGTTCCTATATTCACATCTTCTACTCCTTTTTCTGTGGGAACCAAAGTTGGATTTCTCGCCACATCATCCTGATCAAATAACTCTTCCAAAGGTATGAGACCTTTCAGAATGTTATTATGTTTGAGCTGAAGAATATCAATCTGATCTGCTTCAATAACCTGGTCATCTTTATCACATACTTCATCCATAGAACAATTTTCAAATTCTCCTTCGTTCTATAGGAAGTTGTTCACTTGTTTATCATCCCAGAAAACTTGCCAAAATTTCAAGTGATCCGGAATGGCGGGCCTGTGCTTTATATGGATCTCAAACTTTTTATTAGAAAACATTGTAGATCTGAAATTACTCACAGCAGTTGCTAATGAATCAGCCATCAAGTTTTGTAATCTAGGCACTACCTTAAGTGTGTATTCTGGAAACATTTTTAAAATGTCAAGTGCTACATTCCTATATTGCCTCATCCTTGGGTGATTATCTTGGTACTCACCTTTAATTTGTTTGATCACTAGCTCTGAATCACCGTAGACTGTTATTCTCCTAGCTCCCAATTTCTTCAAAATTTTCAAACCAGTAATGAGCGCTTCATATTCAGCCTCATTATTTGTACAATCAAACACTAGTTTATAGGAACACAACCTTACATTATTTGGGACCTTGTTTTCTATTCAAATGGGCTGCAGATCCATAAACCAATGCCAACTCCGTCTTTTCCAACGGAACCATCAAATTCCATGCTCCAAAGACCATCTTCTTCTTCTTCAAGGTGTTGAAACTCATGATTCTAATTTGACACTATTTGGCAGTCTGATTCTTCATGTTTCTCCGAATTTTTATCTGTCTTCTCTGATGGCTGTTGGGTTACAGTAGGCAGATTTTCTTTCTCTTCCTCTAGCACTGTTCTAATACAATTTGAAACTTCGGGAACACCCTCTATTTCTACTATTTGACAATCTATATCATTTAATCCGGAATCATTGTACAATATGAAAGACTCTAAATCTATATGTACAACGTTGATTGGATGATTATTAGGCCTTTCCTTATTAGTGATCATGTACTTCATTTTGGTCTCATGGTATAGCTTTCTCATTTGACCAAAGACAGGGATAGTGGCATAAGAAAAGTCTAACTGCAGTGTACCTCTTAATTTGGCCCCCCAAGATCTCGACAACAACATACCGAAACGTGGTGGAATATCAACAACTACCACGTCCATAAGGACATTTTTGGCTGGGATTTGCTCTAAGGAGACCACTAGATCTTTGATCAGACCTAAACAGCGAACACAACCAGAATCAAAAGAATATAGATCATGATATGGGCAAGTAATATCAAGGCCAAGCTTCAATACGATGGCTTTGGGCATGAGGTTGTGAGAAGCATCAGAGTCTAACATAGTATTATGAAGAATGCACTGATGAACTTTAAGACTCAAATAAAATGGTGGGACTTCACTATCTTCGGATTGGCCATCAATGGTAGGACCAAATATCAATTCGGGCTAATCATCCTCTACATTAACCATGTCGGATAAAGCGTCAACTTTTAAGGTTTTGGCTACATGGGTTTTGAACTTATCAATTTTGACCAATTTGGTAAGAGGAATAGACACTTTTAATTTAGAAATTTCAGACTCAAAATTAAAAGGTGTAGTTATGTCTACCTCTTTCGTGATAACATCCCTTTTCTCAACATGATCTCTCGGTGTAGCTTCCTTTCTCTGAATGTCTATTTCTTTGACTGGTGCACTTGTAGTAGGCTGATTATTTATGTTCTAGTTTGGTGCTACAATTTCTTTACCCTTAGTCTGAACTTGTTTCGGTGGTACTTCTTTCTGCTGAACTGTTTTCTTCGGAAGTGGAGTTATTGGAACATCCCGACCTCTCAAGGTATACTGCCTTTGCTGGGAACTCAATGCATTTAGGTACCCTCTCTGATAGTCATCAGATTCTACCTCTAACTCATGGTCATTTTCCATTATGAAATTTTTGTGATTAGGTGAACTTGTATTCTCCACATATTCTTCATCCTTAGTGAGAAAAATGGGTTGACCATCGGCTGTGAAAAGGAGATTCTCCTCTACCGTTGGTTCTTCCTCTTCATCACTCTAGGCATAGTTTTGCTGAAGCGATGTTCTGATTTGCTGCTACTGCTATGTTTCGGGAGGTCTTTGTTCTCGCTGCTTTATTCGAAACTGAGGTTGCTGCTGGCCTCAAAAGTTTGGATTTTTGATTTGAGGCTCAGTCTATCTCAAATAGACATCCTATCAACCATTCTCTCCATGGTTTTCAGCAAGGCATCAAATTTGGTATCAGATGAAGTGGAGGGTTCCTCTTTGATAGTCACTTTGCGTTCACCTTTAAGTTTACCCTTTTTAATTAATAGATTTGCTTCAACACTCACTGAATTTTTTATCATATCTTCAAGGGTGGCAGGATTTCTTTTTCTCAATGAATAGGCCATATCTGGTTCAAAGGCATCGGGATAATGCAGAAGAGCTAAACGAGGAGGTGGTTTCATTTCATTAAGAATGGAATTATAAATTCTGAGATATAGAGCATTGTAATCAAGCACTGATTCAATGGGATTACGTTTCAAGGAATCACATTTAGCAAGGATCTGCAAAGGGTTTTTCTTTTCATCCCACCCGGCTAAGAAAGCATCAGTCAAATCAGCGGGAGTCCTAATTGAGTTTGTTGCTAGGGCACGGAACCAAACTTTGACTTCACCTGAAAAACTTTGTGCAATGATTTGCATCTTGGCATCATTTGCATCTAACTCTTCCAAATCTAAAAAGGTTGTGATTTTGGCTATGTGTTGACGGGCAGTGATTGCAGAGTTTTCATAAAAAAGGGGAAGCCTTTAACCATACCCTTGAGGTATATCAACAAGATTACCAGGGAGAACTAAAGGTCCAAAACGAGCCATAATTCCGACTGGATGGTCTACCGGGTTAACAACCGAAGGGATGGGCTGAATGGGTAAAGGGGCTGAAGTTATTGATGCTAAAGTAGCAAGCATGTATGATGAAGTCGAAGGTGCAGATGAATATACTGAGATTCACTGAGTTTGAGGTTCATATGTAACAAAAACTTCTTCAGGATGATAAAATTTGATCCACTCCTTAATGTCTAGGTCAGATTCAGGCTTGATTTCTTCGAAAAACCAATCTTTCAAAGAACTTAAATCTAATTCAGACAAAGATTTTACTTCGGATAATCTCAGAGGATCAAAAAAAAAATCTGACAAGGAAGTTTCAGATTTAGACTTGAATAAAGATAATTCAAACTTTATGTCATAGGGTATATCATCTAGAGAAAGCAATTTTGTAGGTAGAGATATTGATCTTACCAATGGAGCTGGGCCTCATTGAATATGCAGAGTTTGATATCGGTGTCTTCGAAAGAACTGTTATGGATCATCAACGGGATCAACTGGATCAGGGTCTATATTTTCTCTGGTGTATCTTGTAGAAGCCATATCTGCTGTGAGGCACTGCACTTATGAAATCAGCCTTACGAAACTCGATCCTATCATCCAACGGATCAGTTTCCAATTGATATTTTTTGTACACCCAGGGAAAATTTTGTCTCTTCGTTCCCTGGCAACAGCGCCAATATGTTATCACTCCACCAAATTCCCAAGGCTGAGGAAGAAATCCCAACAGAGGTAACCACAAACCAAGCTTTTGACTTGATAGCTAGCCCTATCAAGCCAAAGAGGGCTCTCTCCAAAGGGTCACAGCCAGGAGGGTTGCAACAATTATGGTTTTAGCCTAGGTATGACATGTAGGGGTTGTTTGATTTGGTTTGGTTGGGTACATCAGTGGATAATGGAATTAGGTCAAGGAAAGCTAGGTTAGGGCAATAGATTTAGGGTTGCAGGGATGAATGGGGCAAGGTAGGTATATTGTCAATCACTTGAAGATAATGTTTATGGAATGGTTTAGAAAATGTAAGGAGGCTGAGGGAAGCATAAGAGATGTATTTCTCTCAGACAGAAGATAATGAAACAAAATATGATCAGTTACCCAAAACAAAGCATGGCTAGCATGTATTCTGAATTTCAAACTTATAAACGAGCATAACATAGACATGAAAAGGAAATGAACAATACATTCACACTTATGTCACTGAAGAAGAAAAAATGAAAGACATTCAATACCATAGGTATCCCATAAATGTAGCTGCAACTCCTCTTTACTAGCTTGGCCAAAACTGAGTACAAGTTCCCTTGATCAACTAGCAAAATGATATTGATCCCAACCTTCGACTCATGTGAAAAACTGAGCTAAATAGACATGAAAACCACCTCCACTCATCCTCAGGGGTCGAATCCATGAGGTGAGGGAGATATTACACAAAAATCTGAACTGATAGCTAGAGTATAGGATGAGAAAAGTGACTCATTCCTATCTCAAGTGAACTGATTCATTACACCTCATATGCTTGATTTACCTAATGTATTTACCTTAGAAAATAGTAATAACATGATAATAACATTCATATTCATCATTTACATAGGTAAATTCAACATTTACCAAGGTAAAAATCAAAACTGGAGTAAAACTTAGAAAATTTCTGAAGACTGCAAAAACACAATTTCCTTGTAAAACGCACGGTGTCCAGGAAGAAAAAATGACCTTTGTTCAAGGTTGAATTTGAGTGTCTTCCTAATGTTCATATCTGCTCCATGATGGCTCGTTGGAAAGCCATTTGAGTCTACTTTCCAGAACTACCTCCAGTTTTTAAAATGATGCCCATTTTCCCTATCAAAAACCACTTCTCCTAAGACTAGTCAACGCGCAGCAACCAAGCAGATTTTGAGGCAAAAACATGAAATTTTGATGGTTTTTTGACTTTTTGATGGACCAGTTCTCCTCCAAAAACTCTGAAACTTCACATGGTTGATGTCCTCATCAATACAAACCTGCTGGTGGTGGCCATTTGTCCTTTAGATTATCCAAAAAATAGCTTAGCGTCCAAGGCACTACGTGTTTAGCAAATTTTCTGTGTGAAAAATATCCTTAGAAACACAGAAATGTACAAAATGCTAAATTTGCCAAAATTTTGTCAAAAATGTTAGGGTACTTGCTGATCAAGTGCTTGACGCATGGAGTGACACCTCGACAGGTATGTCTAACTTCCCTTTCTCTTCTTGCTTGGTGAAATCTTCAATTTTAGCATTGGCTCTTTTGAGCTTGGCCAATGCATTTCTCTCTTTCCGTGCATGAAGTTTGACCCTTGTCCTCAACAAGTCATTGTCCTTGTTGGCTTTCTCTAGCAACGTCTCCAAATGTAGATTGGCTCTATCAAGCCATGGTTCCCTGTTCTCATTGATTTCTAGGGCAAGCTGTTCATTTAGTGCAAGCTGGTTTGCTAGGTCAGCTTCCCTTTGTCTCTCTAGGGCTAGAGCTCTTTTCAGCCCTCTAGTCCGAGGTCTCTGTCTTGGAGGCTGATTCTCATCACCATCAAGTTCAACAAACTTTTCCAATGTTTCCTCAAGCAAGGCTTTAGCCTTCGCTGTCCCTTTCTGTGCTTTGATGCATTTCATTTCATTGATGACCTGTTTGGTCTTCAGCTGTTGGTTTTCATGTTCAAGGAAGTGAATCACATACTTAGCCCTCTCAAGATTAGCTTGGAGCTCACTAATCTTAGCCTCTTTACCTTTGATTGTTGCATTTGTGATTTTGTCTTCATCCTCCTCACCTAGGTCAATCAACTGAAATTCTTGCTCTGTTTCATGATTGTGCTCCTCATCATGTATGACTAGCTCTATCACCTGTTCCTTGCCTTTATCTACCTGCTGTGTTGATGAAGACGGCATGGCCCCTTTCACTCCAAGTGAAGCAAACACATGCCTATGGCCTCTCTGATAAGTTTTGGGCAATGGCTCAACCTCAGCCAAACTAACCCATTTTGCCTCAATGTCCTCATCATTGCTTGATGACTCAGAATCATGATGTGATGATGATGAAAAAAGGTGAAGAAGAAGGGTCAATGTGAGGTGAATGAGGTAAAGGGAGTTGATATGGTAATGATGCATGAACAATAAGCTGAGACGGAGAGATAGATGAGGGAGGATGAGATGATGAAGGTGCATTCTGGCTATGCTGACTAAGTGAAGCAATGAAAATCTCATTGGATATGAAGGTGTCAAATGGAATGTTTAACTGATCAAGTTGATGCATGACTATCATTTTGAGGAGGGAGTGGTGAAAGAGACTCTTCATTTGATGATCATAATCTCTCTTTTGGGCAATTAATGTCATCTTATCAATGTTCCGAAAGAGATAATAGGGTATGTGAAGCATTCTAACTCTAGTGAAGTGCATGAGGAGCCCATTTTGCTAACTTTATTTGGATGGAGTAATGCTAACTTTATTTGGATGGAGTAATGCATTTTGGACCTTGAAAGACAAAACCCTAATGACCTAATGAGACTTTGAAACCTGATCTCCATAACTGACTTTAACTGAGACAAGACATGGTGAAATGAGCTTTTTCATGTGTGTTGTTATGCTCAAGAAGACATGGAAGGTGAGTCAGCAAATATGGTTCTCTGAGGGAGAGTGAAGTTTTATTGAGGGAAGCTACCATCAGTGAAACAATTTTTAGCATGACCTAATGGACTGATATAAATATTTCAAAATGAGACATCTAAAATGAAAAATGAAGGAATGATATTGATCACTGATGGCAAAATGCATATTCTGACTCTAACACGAGGCACCGTGCAGGGACAACATTTTTCAGCTCTGGTAGATAGCAGGGCCACTCATAACTTTATCGATGCTCAACTAGTAGAGAGGAGGGGCACACCGACAGAGAGTTTTGATGGCTTCTTAGTGCTGGTACCGGGCGCCAGAACCATGCAATGTATGAGATATGTTCCAGCATTGGCAATGACCATGGGGACCTACACGATGACAGATCACTTCTTTTTGGTTGACATCCCAGATACCGATGTGGTATTGGGAGTGCAGTGGCTGATTACGTTGGGTAAGGTCACCACATATTGGGAGACACTGGAGATGGAGTGGACAGATAAGAAGAGCGGAAAGCATGTGATGATCAAAGGCATGCACACATACCCTTCGTGGACAGTTTCAGCACATCGGATGGAGGCAGACTTCCGTAAGGGAGACATAGAGTGGGCAGTAGAACTGCGTATTTCGGAGGCAAGGGCCACAGGGCAGGCAGTTCACCCAATGTGCAGTTGATATTGGATAGGTACGCCATGGTTTTTGGGGACATACCACTGGGGAAGCCACCGGACCGGGGGTTTGAGCACACCATTGAGTTGGAGCAGGGGATCCAGGTACTGATCACCACACCCTATAGGCACCCCAATGCCTATAGGGATGAGATTGAGAGAGCTATCCATGAGCTCTTAGCACTGTGACACATCCAGCCCAGTACTAGCCCTTTTGCTTCTTTTGTTGTTCTGGTAAAGAAGAAGGATGGCACATTGCAGATGTGCATCGACTACAGGGCACTCAACAAAAAGACAATGAAGAACCGATACCCCATTCCCAAGATTGATGAGCTGATGGATGAGCTGAGGGGATCAAAATTCTTCTCCAAGATTGATCTGAGGTCGGGGTACCATCAGATCAGGGTGAGGGACCAGGATGTTCCCAAGACTGCATTTAGGTGCCATTATGGCCACTTCGAGTTTTTGGTGATGCCCTTCGAGCTAACCAATGCACCAGCCACCTTTCAGTCTTGTATGAACCACATTTTCCGTGGTCACTTGCGGAAGTTTGTGATGGTGTTCTTTGATGACATCCTTATATACAACCGCACTTGGGAGGAGCACTTGCAACACATTGAGGTTGTACTACGTATTTTGGGGGAGCATAATTTCTATGCTAAGCTCTCCAAGTGCGATTTCGGGTTGACAGAGATGCTCTACTTAGGGCATATCATTGGTGTGAATGGAGTGAGAGTCCACGAGGAGAAGAACCAGGCCATCTGGGAATGGCCAGGACCGAAGAATGTGATAGAGCTCCGAGGTTTTGTAGGCATCTACACCTACTACCAGAAGTTTGTCAAGGGGTTTTCCCATCTTGCTGCACCCCTCACAGATCTCACCAAGAAGGGGGCATTCGGCTAGACTGATATTGCACAGAGGGCATTTGACAGGCTCAAGGAGGTGATGAGCAGCTGTCCGGTGTTAGCTTTGCCGAACTACACGCAACCCTTCATCCTGGAGTGTGATTCCTTAGGGGAGGGAATAGGCACAGTATTGATGCAGGGGGGGCACCCTATAGCTTTCGAGAGCAGGAAGATACTGCTGCATGAGAGGTTGTATCCGATATACGACAAGGAGATACTGGCTATTATGCATGCGCTAGCCAAGTTTCGGCAGTATCTAGTAGGTAACAGGTTTCAGGTGAGGACTGACCACAACAGCCGCTGATTTTTCCTTGAGCAGAAGCAGTTGCAGGAGAGGCAGCAGAAGTGGGTCAGTAAGATTCAGGCTTACGACTTTGACACTGAGTATGTCAAAGGGAAGAACAATGTAGTGGTGGATGCTTTATCACACAGGCTGACAGCGCTGTCCTTGATGAACCTAGATGCAAACTGGAGGGCTCAACTGTTGGTGGAGTACGCCAAGGACCGCTTTGCTTGTGAGGTGATGGATGGTCAGGTTGCAGATGAAAGATACAGGGTGATGGATGAGGTCATCTACTACATAGATAGGATCTTATTAACTGGGGATTCTCAGCTCAAGGAGAAGATACATTGTGCATCCCACGATTCACCATTATCAGGCCATCAGGGATTCATGAAGACCAACAGGGCCATCAGGTAGAGGTTCTCTTGGAGAGGCCTCAAGGAGGATGTACTCTGGCATGTCAGGGAGTGCGAGGTGTGTCAAAGGAACAAAGGGGAGATGAGCCACCCAGCTGGACTACTACATCCGCTTCCCATTGCGGAAGGAAAGTGGGAAAGCATTTGTATGGATTTCATTACTAGGTTGCTCGCGATGCAGGGCAAGTATTGCATCTTTGTTGTCGTTGATCGACTAACAAAGTATCCTCACTTCTTCGCCATACCAGCACGGTACACAGTTGCACAGGTGGCAGAGTTGTTCTTCCGTGATGTTTTCAGATTGCATGGTCTTCCAAAGACCATAGTCAGTGATAGGGACAGCCGTTTCATGGGCGGCTTTTGGTAGGAGCTCTTTTGTTTTGTAGTTATAGAGTTAACTCCTAGTAACAGCTATCACCCTCAGACGGATGGGCAGACGGAGATAGTGAACAAGTGGTTGGAAGGCTACTTGTGAAACTATGTCACGGAGCAACAAAAGGCATGGCTGCACTGGCTGCATTTGGGAGAATACTGCTACAACACCACTTTCCACATGTCTATCGGTATGTCTCCATTTTATGCTTTGTATGGATATCATGCTCTGACTTTTGCTGATGTTATGTTTGGAGCTAGCAAGGCCCCCAAGGCCAAGCACTGGATCCAAGAGAGCCAAGATATACTTCGGGCTCTTAAGGACAACTTAGCCACAACGCAGAATCAACAACTGTATGCAGATAGGGGATGGGTGGAGAGACAGTTCAAGGTAGGTGACTTGGTCTACCTCTGACTTCAGCCTTACCGACAGTCTACGTTGAAGCAGAAGGGGGCCAAGAAGCTCAAGCCCTGCTTCTATGGACCTTATAGGGTGATCCGCAGGGTAGGAGAGGTTGCTTATGAGTTGGATCTGCCGGCAGGGAGTAGGATACACAACATTTTCCATGTATCATGCCTAAAGAAGGCATTGGGGCAGTAGGTGACTGCAATAGAGGAGATTCCACCTATAGATAATGAGGGGCATTTGGTGTTACAACCAAAAGCCATCTTAGATACCCAGGAGAGGCAACTACAAAGCAGGACCGTCAAGGAGTACTTGGTGAGATGGAGAAATCTTCCGGATGAGGATGCCACTTGGGAGAGAGAAGATTTTGCAGCACTCATATTTGCAGTTGCTTGAGAAAAAGAAACATTTTGGCGGGGAGGACTGTAATATTCCCAATTAGCAGCAACTAATTGGCAATATTAATTTTTGCTCAAATTTTGCTTTTCTAATGTTCAACCATAAAATAGAGAGATGATGGGACCCATAACCCAATTTAGGAGAAATAAACTCCCTAAAGTCACTTAGACATTATTCTGATTTCAGCGTGGGGCCCAGGGGATCCAAGTGACAGCACAGGGAGAGGGACAACGCAGAGGCAACGTGGGCCAGGCAGCGGAGTGGCAGCGTGGGCCAGGCAGCGCAATGGCAGCATGGCATGAAGAGACAGCGCAACATAGTGGGGCCCAAGGGAGAGCTAGGGTCTCAAGCATAAAAGGAGGGAGAGGCTAGCTACTGGTTCATTATATTATGCATCTTTAGAATTTATGTCTAACAGATATTGAGCACGCTTACATTGTTTAACTAAGTCTGCAAGTGTTGTTCAGCACACGTGTGTCTCCGAGCGGAAATCCCAACCTCAGCCTCGGGGGACTTCAAGTGCCCGCTCAGGTGAGGAGCTTCACCATCGATTTTCAAAACAGAGAACGCAGTGCCATTCAACCAGGAGTTACGCAACCACTAAGGCAGCGCAGTCACTCTCAAAGATTACACAATCTTGGAGGAGGGCAGCTCCGGGAGTGAGGGGAGATCAAGAGTTTCAGTCCAGGAGAAGTGTGAGGGGATCAGCCCTTCACAAGTCATCTTTTTGAGCAACAAGAGGCCAACATTTCCAGTCATTCAGTTTAGAGGCCAGCGTACTCACCAAGAGTGCGTAATTTTCCAAAGGGGGTCAAATTCCGGGGTCAGCCTTTTCGAAATGCCTTCTTGGGTTTTTCCGGGTTTTTGGAGGAGAGTTCATAGCCTGAGTTTCACAATTTTCTGAGCAGGGGAACAGTCCCAAAGAGCAACTCTATTCCAGCGAGTAGCAACATTTTCCAGCAGAAGCAACAACTCAGGGAGTTACGCAGCCCAGAGAAGAAGCATCCATTCATAGAAGGGTTTTGGGAGTTATTTCAGTTTGCCTTGAGCAAGCCAAGGTGCCATCATTCTAATCACCTCTTGTACTCATTCCCTCTTTTAGATTTATAATAAAATGGCTTAGCTTTTCTCAATGTCTGCAGTGCTTTTTATGGTGTCTCTCTATTTGCTGTAGTTTTAGTTTATGTTGCTTTGTATTGTTGTTGTAATGACCCATTCCAAGTTATAAGCAAAATAATATTAGCGTGTATACGACATATGCATATGATAGCTACACATGCATATATCACATACACCGCACTAGTATACATACTTGCTAATATTGAGAATATCTAAGTTAGGGTAACGAATTGAATATCACAATGCATTTTATCTCGCCGAGATATAATGAAATATCAAGCAGATACTTAACACGTATACCGCTCTTATATGCGTATGCGTGGTAGAGCATTAATCAAGAAAAACAAAATATAATTTAGTACAAATTATTTGTGAGTGGACAAATAAAATAATAATATAATTTGATTAAAATTATAAAGTTAATTTAATTAAGTTAAAAACAAAAAAATAATAAAATTAAGCTTAAAATAATTAATCAAAGTCAATATCTACATAAATGACTATAATATCTCCATAAATGACTAAGTCAATATCTACATAAATGACTATAATATCTACATAAATGAGAGGAGGTGAATGAAAGTTATAAAAGGGGAGGAATGTGAAGGAGAGGGGGAGCCTTTTCTTTGCTAATTCTGCACTATTGTCTAAGGAAATAGTGAGGGGTATGAACTGTTCCAAAGGGAAGACTCACTATTCTTGGAATTCTGGGCACGGGGGCAGAAGAGGTATCTTTTGGGTCTAGGATTGTTTCCTAGATTGGCTGGGAGGAAAAGGTTGATTCGGTAACCTGTCCGTTGCATCCATGAGGAGAACCACAGCCCAATAAGTCACCCAATTCATTCCAGGTATTTTTCTATGCATAAAATAGTTACTTATGTAAGTTTAAATTTACTGTTGGTCTCCATTTATTTGAATTTATGCTTAAATCTATGTATAGTAAAAGTTTAGAATAAAATTGATGGTTTTGGGGGTTTTACAGTAGTTAATTTCCTATTTGGAATATTACAGCAGGCCTCCACACTACATTATCGGTCGTACCATATACTCCACCACGGTCCACTATTCCCACGTTCCTAGCTTCAGGAACAGTAGGGCACCAGGAGCCTGAAGAGGCTCGCTATGGGGAGTTTTTTGTAGAGTATCAATCTTATAGGCCAGAATTCAGAAGGGCCATCACATTCAATGAGTTTTGCCAGCTGAAGACTAACAACAAACACAAAGGTCAGGCCAGAGGAGGGTACACGTAGGGAAGTGACTTATAACATACCGTGGGTCGGCTGTTCCTTCCGACATTTGATGGTTCATCGAAGAGCTCAGCAAAGGCATGGATGGAGAAGTTGAATATTTATTTCCAAATCAGATGACTGAGACGGAGGCAATCAAGGTTGCTATCTTGCACTTGGAAGGGGAAGCCCATGACTGGTGGTTTCATGGGTTGACTATGCTGGGGCACAGAAGCGTGACAACGAATGATGAGTTCACTGGGAGGGTGTTGGAGCGGTTTGAGAGGAAGGACCTATTATCGCTTGCCGCCTACACCTACCTACAAGTTAGTGAGAAAAACCTTTAACCCCAAAAGGTGTGGTTGGTGGCAAGGAACTCAGAGAAGGGGCTGTCACACTAATCCCGACTCTCTCCGTTTAAGCTATCTCCTAGGTTAGCTATGGGGGGTGGTCCCTAAAGAAAAACTAAGTTAAAAATGTGAGTTTTCTGGGAGAGTTGTTAGAATTAAATATATTGCTTTTTCAGATTTATAAGCAAAAACGTGATATGAGCAATAATCATCAATACATAAGATAAGCATGAAACATATGAGAAACCAGTGCCTTCAGAGTATTGCTCTTAAAATGAAATTGTATTTTCTTAAATGAAGTGAACTGTTTTCAAATAGAAAGAAAAAGTAATCCTGAAAAGTGAAACAATAAAATGTTCGCACAAGATATTATAAATGCAAGATACAAGAATGCTTTTAAGATATATAAATTGGTGAATCAAAACATGTGAAGATATCTTGCCAAAATACAAACGATTAGTAATCTATTTTGGAGAATGTAAATGAGATGATAGAAAAACTCAAATGTTAGACCAAGATAACAACATGCAATTAGCCTTGCAACATGAAATAGGAGTACTTGAAAAGAAAATGAGACTCATTAACCATTCATGAATATGATGATCATTAAACATGAAAGGGAGTTTGCTAAAGTAGAGAATGTTCCAAGTACAAGAAAATTAAACTAAACTTGTTGCAAAAGAGATTACAATACTTGCATGAAAGGAAAGGCTTCTTGAAAATAGGAAATGATGTTGCATGTGAGACTCTAAACCATCAAGAAAGTAAAAATTTAGAACTTGCAAGTAAGGTAAATGTGATGAAAAATGCTCTTGGTTTATTTTATTAATTAGTTCTAAAGCAAGGTTACAATTCAACTCCTCAATCCTCAAACCTCACCCTCGTCCAAAGATATGGATCTCACAGTGAGGAGTCAATAGAGGAGTAGACGGTCCCTAAAATGTCTATTCAACCAAATTTTATGTTGGAGGTAAAATTTTAGTGATGCTTGGGGAATGTAAGATCTAAAAGTAAATTAACATGAAAATGAAAATTCAACTTCAACTTGAAATATATTTGTTTATCATGAAATAAAATGTAGTTTTACTTGATGCATCAAACTTAAGATTGCAAAGTGTGCTCAATGGTGAAGCATAAGCAAATTTGAAGTATGAGTTCAAGCTAAATAAACTCAAGTAAAAATGCTCGCATATAAAAAAATCTGAATTTGCTATGAAAGTAAATGCCCCTAAAACTTGTAGCAGATCAAAGTGAATAGCTAGTGAAATGAATGAAATGCATGGTTGTGTTAATTGACCAATTAAATGATATGCATGCAATTTAAAGAGATCAACAAATCACTCCACAAGTGCCCTCAAAAAATGGAGAGATTGAGATGCTAATGGGTAAAACCCATGCTCCCAAAATCAGAAATTTTATTGGTTGTTAGAAGTAAGAGACTATGAAGCCTCCTACAAGCTCAAGGAAAACCTTTAAAAATGAAACTTGATGTCTTAGACTTATCCTTGATGAAAAATTTCTACAATATAAAGACTCAATAGAAATTAGATCTTTACAAGTGAAGAAGAGAGGCTAAGCCTCCTCAATGCTCACGGCCAAGAGAGAAACAAGAAGCCACAAAAGTAACTCGGCCTTCCTCAAACAAGCTCCTTAATTGCCCATGACCAAAGGAAAAAGAGAGAGTCCTCGTTTGACATTAGAGCTCAAAGGTCCTACAACAATTTGTTAGTAGTTTCTTGAAGGTGAATCCCACAAGTTGCTACAAGAAAACAAGTTAGAAAAAGAAGGCTACAAAAAAACCAACCAAGTGTTAGACAAAGAAAATCACAAAATATTGCACAATAATCTACAAAGGATTAAGCCAAAGAGGATGATTAAACTCTCCTCTTTGTCTAGCCATGCTTAAGCTCTTTAAATAGCAAAATATGATCCAATGAAAAACAATGAAAAGTAAAATATTTTTAAATGATTGCATGCATACAAAATATGTCCAAACGAATCCCTGCAAGACACTTTTTCGTAAGATAGACTATGAAAATCCAAATAACAAATGAGAGTTTCTTTGAAGGTGCTTCAAGAGTGGGTTAGTCTCCCAAAGACTTTCCCTCACGCTTGATCCAAAAAGAATTATTCTACAATACTCAAGTCACACATTAGTCCATGTAGATCTAGATAAGCAAACAATAAATTGAAACTTCTAGAAATTTATTTCAAAATAAACTAGAACTTTCAACCTCTCGAGCCTACTTTCAAATCAAATGCTAATACAAGATAGCTATGCGCTAGAAAATTCAGAAGAATACATGGAAAATGAAATAACTCAAAGCATAGAAAAGATTATACCAATAGCTCCAAATGCACCATGCCCCAAAAGAAGAACACCTATGAATGGACCCCCAATGTCTTTTTATTGATATTCTTGAAAAGTGTACAAAGTAATAGTGCTTCCACAAGCACAATAGCTCGTATCCAATATACAATATGAGAGCCCATGGCTCCATTATATAGAAAGTTGGGAGAAAATCTCAATGAAGAACCAAACGCCAAGTGGTGAGAGAGAGGAGATCACAAGGAAAATTAGAATTTGATAAGTGGAACTGAGTTGCCAAGTGTAAAAATTGGATACTGGCAAGTGGACATCATTTTCTTCTTCCCTTATGTGCCAAATTCGGATTTTATGATGAAATGACAAGTGTATATGGGTGGTAACCCATGTGGGGACAATTTACCACAAAAATATCCACCAAATATTCTTTCAAATCCTCTCAAATGTGCATTAACTTCACAAATTCGAATTTCCAAGTAAGCAGTTCTCATTTAATGCTAGAAATTTGATTTTATTTGAGCACATGTTATTTCCTTGATTTTAGGAGTCCACATCACCTGGTGACTTCACTTTAACTCCTCCATAACTTTCCACCTCATTTCCACCTCATTTAGCATGTGTGGATATTTATTTTTTTTCCATTTATTTAATTTTTGGCTTAATTAATTGCTAGATTTCCCAATAAACTTAGGAAAAGTGGATTTTGAGAGTTCAAAACACATTTTTAACCCCTAAAAGTGTGTCATACTAGAAAGTTGAGGGTGAGAGGTGTAATTTTGATTACTCATACCCCATACAACTTCTCTAGGAAACACTTATTACAATTCAATTACAATTTTTATTGCAATTTTCGACTTGCGGGAAATCTCAAAAATTTAAAAATCACTACCTAGACCTAACCAAATTCCACGAAATTTTTTGTGTGATCTAGTATGGTAATGTACATTGACTCTAGACACTAGGACTCACCCAAAGCCTCACCATCAAGCCATTCTCCAGCTTTGGGGTAAATTTGGAGAAAAAAAACTCAATTAATTATTAACTCCTGGTAGGGAAATGATAATTAACCAAGTGAAAAAAATCTCCCAGAGTAATACTCACTTGTTGGCAAGGTTCCAGGCTACCTAGGCCTGTTACAGACTCAATACTGACTCAAAACTCATCATTACTAACATCACTTATTACAATTCGCCATAGGGCTTAGAATCTGGGTACAAGAGAAAGATGATGAGAAGTAGAAGTAAAGTTTAAAAACTTTGTTGAATTGGTGATATCTGATGGTACAAGTGTCTTCTGGTTCATCCTTGGGCATGGAGTCTTCACATAATGATCAGGTGCCACTCCAGTGGTCAATAGGTCCTAGAGGAGTACTTTGGAGAGCTGACAAAGCTCAAGCACACGGGGAACGCAGAGGCCTATATCTCGGAGTTCTTGAGGCTATCGGTGATGGTGGCGGACTTATCAAAATCTTGGAGGATTTACATGTTCGTAGAGGGCTTCGCAGAACCACTTCATGGGTTAGTGAGATGAAGCAGATCCACTACCTTGCGTGACGCAATGGGGAGACCGAGAGATCTGCATGATGGTCTACCCAAAGCTCGAGCACCCCAGCCAGCCATACCAGTCTTCCAGCAGAGAGGGAGAGATATGAGAGCCCCACCACTGAGCGGTAACTAGGGCCAAGGACAACTGGATGATGAGACCAGGAGGGATCTTCAGAGGAAGAAAATATGTTTCACTTTCCAGGAGCCATGGGCACCAGGGCATAGGTGTGCAGGAGGGAAGGCACACTACATAGAGGTCTTTTCAGATAGTGACGAAGATGAATATGCATTCTTCGAGAAGGGAGGAGAGGACAGCGTTACACCCAAGGAAGGGAGGACCTCCACCTCCACCCCCACCAGCGGCAGGAGGGTCAGCATTTGCACCATCAGGAGGGGTTCTCGCATCACTGTGTGGGGTACCCAAGTACTTGACCCTGAGGATCCAGGGTGCTATACAGGGTAATCATGTTTCGGTGCTTATGGATAGTGGGGCCACGCACAACTTCATTGATGCACAGATGGTGCGTAGGACGGGCATCAAGATGGAGGAGTTTGAGTTTGCCAAGGGACAGGACCATGCAGTGCACCACCTATGTCCCAGCGTTGACAATGACCATGGGGAGCTACTCCCTGACTGACCACATCTTTGTGGTTGACATTCCAGAAACCAACATAGTGTTGGGAGTTCAATGGCTCTATGCCCTTGGCAGGGTCACCATTGACTGGAAGAGACTGGAGATGGAGTTCCTAGACACAGATGGAAAACCAGTGATGCTGAGGGGCATGCACTCATACTCACCGCAGACAGTTTTTGCACATAGGATGGAGGCCGAATTGAGGCATGGGGATCTCCAAGACCAAGAAAGCGTTTGGAGAAATTTCATCCAGTGTAATAGTTATTCAAATAATTTTTTTTTTTAATGAGGACCCTAAGTCTAACTTAGGGAAATAGAAACATTAAAGTGAATTAATTTACACATGTGATGAAATGTTCTAAGTGACATGGATCAAGCAGTCTTTTAATACGAGTCGTCGATTAGGGATTAGATCACAGTCATTGGTTTCCCAATGATAAAAGTATAAAAGAAGGGCTTGAGATTAGTTGGAGAACACACACAAATTGCAGAGCACTGAAGCTAAGTCGAATTTCTGGGGTGAGGTTTGCTGAGAAATTCGAAGTGAGTTTGCAATGCAGTGAGCGGCAGAGATCGGCAAGGGATGATCTGATCTGAGGTCGAGAATACAGCAGCAGAGAGGCAGCTTGTACCAGGCAACGCAGAGGTCATCCAAGAGGACGCAGTCTAGCCAGCACCACGCAGAAGACTATGCAGAGGCTCCAACTAGAGTGACGTAGACCCAACCAATGCAGCGCAGGGACAGTGTAGCACCTGCTAGGGTGACGCAGGCTCAGCCAGGGCAGTGCAGCACCAGTCAGGGTGATGTAGTGGGGACGGTGGCCAATAGGGGCTGATGTAGAGGCTGCAGAGGTAGCGCTGAGGGTTCCAGTGGGCCAGAAACGACTCGAATTTGTAATTCCCCAGAGAGGGTTGGATCAGCCATATTTTTTGTCTCCGAGTGAAAGATACACTTGCCGTGTAATTTATCTATAAGGCAGACCGTTTTTGGTGCCTATATAACTGTATTCAGATTCTGCATAATAATAAAACCCTCTAGAGCTGTTGCATCGGTTTTCCCACATTGGTTTTTTCCGAGGACATTTGTCCGAAAAATCTGTGTAATTTTGTCACATGTGTGTGTTGTTTAGTAAATGATCTATAAATGTGTAGGCTGCAGTTTATATTTGCTTTAATTTGTTTCTAAATACTTCAGAATAATAACTTATTAATTAATCAAACAAGTAGGTGAAGTAGATCAAGAATACTGCAGTAGGGTTTCTGTTTTGAAAATTTCACATGGTATCAAAGCATTGAAGATCAAGCTGATCCATCAGCAAAGCCGCTGAAGATAACTGCTGCAGGAAGGGCAGCTGAAGCAACGGAGATCCAAAAGGGGGCAGAGCAGCACCAGGAGGGACGCAGCCCAGCCAGGCTGACGCAGAGGCTAACGCAGATGCAGTGCAAAGCCTTCCAGAGTGACACAGATGTAGCGCAGAGCCTTCCAGAGTGACGCAGGGGCAGCCTGCGCTGCGCAGTCACTGCGCTGAACCAGTCTGCTCAAGCATAGACCAGCCAGAGGGACACAGTCCGTGTGGATAATTGTTGTGCAGTTTGCCAAAGTCTGGAAGTGTAGCTTCGGATCTTCAGTAGTTGCTGGTGTGGCATAGGTTCTATCGGTGCTGAACAATGCCTAGCAAAGGTGACAAAAGTGGGAGGGGAACAGTCGCTCAACAGATTCTCTAGCCAAGGAATCTGACTGTGATCAATGGAGTGATCATAGAGGACTGATTTGTTAGAATTGGTGAAGGATTTCCGGGAGGGAAATCAGTTGTCAGACGAGCACATTATCTAGAATGGTTCTTTCACCGAGAAGCCCAGATCTAGTCCTTTGCTGAGTGCAACAACAGCGGAAGGGAGAAGAGTTTGTGTTTCGACAAATTTGAGCAGAGATGGTTTCTTAGGGGCTGAGATATTAGGATAGGTTGGATGGTGTGTCCAACTTTGTTATCGAGAGGGCCAGAATCCTGACAGTCCTGGATGAGTGTGGCATCAAGGACTACGCAGAAAACGCCATAGATGTGCCTACCGATGTAGATCCCCTAAAGAAGTATAACGAGAGTCAGGCACGGGCTAATCGCCTGATCATGGATGGAGTGAAGGATCACATGGTCCCTCATATTGTCGGAAAGAACACTGCAAATGAGATGTGGACAAATTTAAACACGATGTATCAGGGAAGCTTTGTCTAAAGGAAAATGCTTTTGGAGAATAAAATGCGATTGTTCCAAATGCAGAAGGATGAGGAAATCGATCCCTTCCACTTTAGACTTTAGACTATCCGGGACCAACTGATTGCCATTTGTATGATTCCAGATGAAGGGCTCCTGGTGAGGAATACCCTGAATGCAGTCACCGATGAATGGGAAACATTTATCCAAAGCATCTTGGGAAAAGCAGTGTTACCATCCTGGGTGGACATGTGGACAATCCTCCGTGAGGAAATCAAGATATTTACCAAGAGGAAAAGCAGCAACGGTGGATTCAAAATAATGAAAGGGGAGGAGGAGGATGCATCCCTTGCATCAAATGGAAAAGGCAACAAGGGAAGAAGAAGAAGGACATATCAAAGGTCTGGTGCTTTAAATGTGGCGAACTTGGACACTTCACCCGCTCTTGTCCTAAGAGGAAGGACAAGGAATCTTTTGATTCCAAGGCAGCAACAGCAAAATGGGACAATGGTAGTGACGATGATGTAGCCATGAGTGTTCATGAACCAAGGAAGTGGGGCAATATTGACCTGTAGAGCAGCTACAGATGAGAGGTAGGATCCTTGAGGTGCGCCAACTCTTGGATCACATACGTGCTACGGGAGCCTTAAGACAGTAGCGGGATGACTGGAGCAGTGGGTGCAGAAGATCACAGTGAAGCAGAGGCAGAGCTGGGACGCTGAAGTCCAGAGCAGTGCAGAGGAGAGGCAGCAGCAGCGTGGAAGCAACAGCGCAGAGGCTGATGGGATTTCACAAGCGCACAGGCTGATGGGATTTCACAAGTGTAGAGGCAGTTCTTACGCAGTGCAGTGCAGCAGACATCGCAGAGCTTCAGAGAGACAATGCAGTGCAATAGCAGAGGGTGCTTTAGTGACGAGTTGCAGCCCAACTAATTTGTCTGTCAATATTTGGGTAATGATCCTTCAGTTGCTTACTTCTCAGCAACTGAGTTACAGTGCAGCAGTTAGCAGTGGCAATGCTATGGGAAGCATGATGTAGCAATTTAAGAGAGAGTTGCAGTACGAATGTAGCAGTGTCGGTGGCAGTGACATGGGCAGCAGTACAGAAAGCAGCAGTGCAGTGGATGGAGGGTAGCAGGCCAAGCATCAACAGCGCAGAGACTGATGTCGAGATCAGGTGATGCTTCAGTATGGAAGTATTTCTAGAGCACACTCCTTGCTAAGAGGGAGTGTTGAGATTTTGGGGTAGCATTGGGTGTGCTCTAGCTCCGAAACTTTGTGGAGGGGCTAAAACACACGAGATCTCCAAGACCCAAAAAGCGTTTGGAGAAATTTCATCTGGTGTAATAGTTATTCAAATAATTTTTTTTTAATGAGGACCCTAAGTCTAACTTAGGGAAAGAGAAAAATTAAAGTGAATTAATTTACACATGCAATGAAATGTTCTAAGTGATGTGGATCAAGCAGTCTTTTAATCTGAGTTGTCGATTAGAGATTAGATCACAATCGTTGGTTTCCCAATGAGAAAATTATAAAAGAAAGGCTTGGCGTCAGTTGGAGAACACACACACATTGCAGAGCATTGAAGCTAAGTCAAATTTTTGGGGCGGGGTCTGCTGAGATTCGAGAAATTCGAAGTGAGTTTGCAATGTAGTGAGGGGCAGAGATCAGCAAGGGATGATCTGATCTGAGGTCGAGAATACAGCAGCAAAGAGGCAACTTGTACCAGGCAGTGCAGAGGCCAGCTAGGAGGACGCAGTCCAGCCAGCACCATGCAAAACACTGCGCAGAGACTGCACTTAGGTGACGCAGACCCAGCCAGTGCAGCACCAGCCAGGGTGATGCAGGCCTAGCCATGGCAGTGTAGACGCAACACAACACCAGTCAGGGTGACACAGTGAGGACGCTAGCCAGTAGGGGCTGACGCAGAGGCTGCAGAGGCAGCGCTGAGGGTTCCAGTGGGCCAGAAAGGGCTCGAATCTGTAATTCCCCAGAGAGGGTTTGATTAGCCATATTTTCTGTCTTTAAGTGAAAGGTACATCTGTCGTGTAATTTATCTATAAGGCAGACCATTTCTGGTGCCTATATAACTGTATTCAAATTCTGCATAATAATAAAACCCTCTAGAGTTATTGCACCGGTTTTCCCGCATTGGGTATTTCCGGGGACATTTATCCGAAAAATCTGTGTAATTTTGTCACATGTGTGTATTGTTCAATAAATGATCTGTAAATGTGTAGGCTACAGTTTGTATTTTCTTTAATGTTTTTCTGTATACTTCATAATAATAACTTGTTCATTAATCAAACAAGTAGGTGAAGTAGATCAAGAATATTGCAGTAGGGTTTATGTTTTGACACTTTCACAGTTCAAATTTTGCTTCAACACTTTATTTTTCCGCATTTAAATAGTGAAAAATGTAGTGTATGAGATTTCGCTATTTACAGTAGAAAACCATAAATAATTTGTTAAAAGGAATTAACAAATAGGAGATTTCTCATTAGTGTTGCAATAGGATTCCGGGTAATATGAATTTTCACAAATTATTGCAAATATCATTCAATTTTATTACTTTCATTCATATTCCATGATCTGAAAATGCATTTGTTGATTCTATAGCTAACCAAGCATTGGATTGGCATAATAATCATTCATCACATTAAAATCAAAATATCATAAAATTATTTGTATATATGACCAAACCATCACGAAATCTTTGTATATAGATAGAAATAGTATGTCAAAATTGTTGATTTTTGGGTAGCATCGGATGTGATCTAGCTTCGAAACTTTATGGAGGGACTAGGACACATGAGATCTCCAAGACCCAGAAATCGTTTGGAGAAATTCCACTCTGTGTGAAAGTTATTCAAAAAAATAATTATTTTAATGGAGACCCTAAGTCTAACATAGGGAAATTAAATAATTAAAGTGAATTAATTAAAACATGTGGGTGAGAATGTTCTAAGTGACGTGGATCAAGTCTTTTCTAATCTTAGTCGTTGATTAGAAATTAGATCACGACCATTGATTGTTCAACGAAAAAAGTATTAAAGGAAGGCTTCAAGTTAGTTGGAGAACACACACAATAGCGGTAGCACTTGAGCTGAGTCGAAATTCTAGGCAGCAGTTTGCTGAGAATTTTCAAGTGAGCTTATAGTGCAGTGAGGGGCAGATCGGCAGAGGGATTTCAGATCCGAGGCTGAGAATACAATTGCAGAGAGGCAAATTCGTACCAGAGAGGCAGTGCAGTCTAGGAGGGGTGATACAGAGGCAGCGTAGGCCCAGCAAGGGGGATGCAGACTCAACCAGCCTCACGTAGAGCCAGCACAAAGGCTGACGCAGTCATAGAAGGGTGACACAGGCCAAGAGGGGCTGACGCAGAGCCAGAGGCTGCAACGTTGGGTTTTAGTGGGCCAGAAAGGGATCGTATTTAGCAGATCCAGAAGGGGTGATGCAACCACACTGAAGGGTGACATAGTGACTGCGTAGGCACCTGTGGGGTTCCTCATCCTCAGCTGAATCAACCATATTTTTTTGTCTCTGGAGATAGAGTTACATCTGCCGGGATTTTATCTGTTGGGCAAACCACTACTAGTGCCCTTGTTTGTATTCCTACATTGGGTTTTTCTGGGCACTTTTGTCTGAAAAATATTGTGTCCTTTGTCATGTGTGCTTAATTCTTCAGTACTTGATCTTTATGTATGTGTAGATCTACAGTGTGTTTACTTTACTGTTTTCTGAATATTTCTGAAATAACTTGTAAATGTAAAAATACAAGTAGGAGAAGTAAACCAGATTTCTGCAGTAGAAATTTATGTTGAGTAGATTCAGGAATTTTCACATGGTATCAGAGGTATTGCAGATCAGGGGGAGATGAAGCCATCAACGAAGTGATGAAGTTCTTTGCTGCAGTAAGGCGGCTAAGACAACACAGATCCAGAAAGAGGCAGCGCAGCACAAGAGGGACATACACAGATCCAGAAAGAGGCAGCGCAGCACAAGAGGGACATACACAGATCCAGAAAGAGGCAGCGCAGCACTAGAGGGACATCGCAGACCCAACAGGGGTGACACAGAGCCTGTCTAGCTCAGACAGAGCTAATGCAGAGGCTGACACAGGCCCAGAAGGGTGACGTGGAGCCTGTCTAGCTCACACAGAGGCTGACGCAGGCCCACGAGGGCGACGCAATCTGAGAGGGGGTGACACATTGCAAGTTGTCGTGGCTGGAGGTGCAGTTTGGTTCTTCGAAGTTGCTACTGGGGTATTGTTTCTACCGGTGCTGAATAGTGTCTAGTAGGGTGGAAAAAGTAAGGGGAAACAATTCCTCAACAGATTTTCTAGCCAAGAAGTCTGAGATCCGATCATCGGAGTGATTGGAGAGGGTTGATTCGAAATAATTGGTGGGTGCGAGAAGGAAATCACTTGTCAGAGGGAGCGTATTCTATAGAGGGTTTCTATCGCCAAGAAACCCATATCTGGTCTCTTGCTGAGAGAAGCAACAGAAGAAGGGAGAAGAGCATCCGTTTCGACATTTTGGGCAGACATGGCCTCGCATGGATTGAGGGATCAGGACAAGTTAGATGATGCATCTAACTTCATCATCTAGAAAGCCAAAATCCTGTCAGTCCTTGGCGAATATCGTATCAAAGATCATGCTGAGAGGGTTGTAGACGTTCTGGTGGATGCTGATCCATTAAATAAGTATGAGGAAAATCCAGCACAGACTAAGCGCTTGATTATGGACAGGGTGAAGGATCATGTGGTCCCACATATTGCCGAGAAGAACACGACAAATGAGATGTGGACAACGCTGACCAAGTTGTATCAAGGAACCTCTGTCCAGAGGAAGATGCTTCTAGAGAATCAGCTGCAACTATTTCAGATGCACAAGGGAGAGGAAATCGACCCTTTCCTCACTAGATTGAAGGCAATTCGACATCAGCTGGTTGCTATGGGGAAGATCCTGATGATGGCCTCATGGTGAGGAATGCCCTTAATGCAGTCACTGATGATTGGGAGACCTTTTTCCAAAGTATTTTGGGAAGAGCACAACTTCCAAATTGGGAGGACATGTGGACAACTCTTCGTCAAGAAAAGATCAGGAGAATGTCCAAGATGGGCAGCAACAGCGGAGGAGCCATGATCAAGGAGGAGGAGGAAGATGTGGCTCTCGCATCTAAGGAACGACAAACCTAAGCAAGGGAAGAAGGAAAAAGACCTCTCAAATGTCCGGTGCTTCAGATGTGGCGAATTGGGACATTTCGTCAATACTTGTCCTTAGAAGAAAAAGGGCAAGGAAGATTCTGATTCTAAGGCTGCGACAGCCAGGGGGGATGATGGCAGTGATGAAGATGTGGCTATGAGTGCTCATGTGCCTCGAGAGAAGAGGTGGGGCGACATAGATCTAAGCTACAAACGGTGGCAGGTGCCCAAATTCTTGGATCACATATGAGATACTGGAGCCCTTAATGACAGTGGCGGGATGATTAGAGTCGGTGAAGAGGATTATTGAGGCACGGTGGCAGTGAGGACGCTGAAGACTAGAGCAGCGCAGTGCAGAGGCAGCAACAGTGTGGAAGCAGCAGCGCAGAGGTTGATGGGACTTCAACAGTGTAGAGGGGCAGTGCTTACGTAGTGCAGAGCAGCAACGACGCAGAGCTTCAGAGGGTCAGCGTAGTTCAGCAGTAGAGGGTGCTTCAGTATCGAGATGCAGCCAAACTGACTTGTCTGTCTGGATTTTTGGTGATGTCCTTCAGTTTCTTACTTCTCAGCAACTGAGTTGCAGTGCAGCAGTTAACAGTGGCAATGCTATAGGCAACATGATGCAACATTTGAGAGGGAGCTACAGTACAGATGAGGCAGTGACTGTGGCAGAGTCATGGGCAGCAGTACTGAAGGCAGTAGCGTAGTGGATGAGGGGCAGCAGGCTGAGAATCGACAGCGCAGGGGACCGATGTCATGGATCAGAGTAACGCTTCTGGAGTGAAGTGTTTCTAGAGCACATTCGTCGCTAAGAGGAAGTGTTGATTTTTGGGTAGCATCGGATGTGCTCGAGCTCCGAAACTTTGGGGAGGGGCTAGGACACATGAGATCTCCAAGACCCAGATATCATTTGGAGAAATTCCACCTAGTGTGAAAGTTATTCAAAAAATTAATTATTTTAATGGAGACCCTAAGTATAACTTAGGGAAATTAAATAATTAGAGTGAATTAATTAAAACATGTGGGTGAGAATGTTCTAAGTGACGTGGATCAAGTCTTTTCTAATATTAGCTATTGATTAGAGATTAGATGAGGGTCGTTGATTGTTCAACGAGAAAAGTATTAAAGGAAGGCTTGGGGTGAGTTGGAGAACACACACAATAGTGGTAGCACTTGAGCTAAGTCGAAATTCTAGGGCGCAGTTTGCTGAGAATTTTCAAGTGCAGTGCAGCGAGGAGCAGATCAGCAGAGGGATTTCAGATCCGAGGTCGAGAATACAATTGCAGAGAGGCAGATCTATACCAGAGAGGTAGCGTAGTCCAGGAGGGGTGACGCATAGGCAGTGTAGGCCCAGCAGGGGTGACGCAAAGACAACGCAGAGGCTGATGCAGTGACAGAAGGGTGACACAGGCCAGGAGGGGCTGACGCAGAGCCAGAGGCTGCAACATTGGGGTTTCAGTGGGCCAGAAAGGGCTCATATTCAGCAGATCCAGAAGGAGTGACACAGCCGCACTAAAGGGTGACGCAGTGACTATGTAGGCGCCTATGGGATTCCTCATCCTCGGCTGAATCAACCATATTTTCTGTCTCCGAAGATAGAGGTACATTTGCTGGGATTTTCTCTTTTGGGAAAACCACCACTGGTGCCCTTGTTTGTATTCAAAATTTTTCATAATAATAAAACCCTCAAGAGTTGCATCGGTTTTGCTGCATTGGGTTTTTCCGGGGACATTTGTCGAAAAAATATTGTGTGTCTTTTGTCATGTGTGGTTAATTCTTCAGTACTTGATCTGTATGTATGTGTAGATATGCACTGTGTTTACTTCACTGTTTTCTGAATATTTCTGAAAATAACTTGTAAATGTAAAAATACTAGGAGAAGTAAACCAGAATTCAACAGTAGAAATTTTTGTTAAGTAGATTAAGGAATTTTCGAAAAAGTATTACAAAATGTGGACAAATGTCCTACAAAATTAGGGCTTAAGCTCAATCATTTCCACATGTCAAAAACATCAGTCATATAAAATCTAAGGATATGGGCCCTGCCCTAGATGAGCATATTGAAAGAAGACGATGGCATTCGCCACTGGTTGGAAGAGCCACACCCACTCTTGTGGTACTCCTACCACTCGTCTCTGTATAACCTCAGGAAGATCCTTTACTGCTGCCATGGGTACTTAGCAACTCAAACTCACCAAGTTCCTCTGAACAACATGAAGGACTCTCTCAGACTTAGTTGTTGTTCTCTCTGCGTCTCTCCCGCAACGCTTGTGCCTCGGTAGACCCTCAGGTCTCACTGGTCCAATTTCAGCACCATGATCAATTAATCTTGTAAAATGTTTGTTTCACGGAAAAAGGATTGTGAATTTCTTAAGACCATATTTAAAAATCTAAAAAAAATTAAATAAATCAAAATCGAAATTTTACCAATGTTGCCCCATGCAACTCTTGCTGGAAGTACTAGCTCCGAGTCTGCTTGGAAGTCTAAACCTGCATAGGGGTAATCATCTATGGCCACGACTTCTTGTTCCCACCAGAGGAAGAACTTGTCATCAAAGGCCACTCGAGTGACTTCGCCTTTGCTAAGTTACTTGATCAAATCTATCCATCTGGCCATCCTAGGATCTCTGGGACTGCTAAGTGCAATAGAAACTCTGGGTCGAAGTGCTGGAATTCGCTCAAAGAAGAACGAGCAAAGGATGCTTCCATAGTCAAAGTTCTTTGTTTTACCCTATCTGACTGATGTTAGTTGCTTCTTCATGCTGATCAAGAGTGTTGTATACCAATCATAGACTACTAGTCGTATGCACTGTACTGCCAAGAATGTAGCAGGCCGTGAAGCTTGATGCAATGAGGTTGAACTTACTAATCTGACAATAGTGAAGACAATGATTTTGATCGGCAGGGGTATGATGTTTTTTATCGGAACCTGTGATCCAACCTTTTCAGTCTCTGGTGTACAGTACATAGCTATATAATACGCAATGCTAAGACCTCCTTGGGCCCACCCTCTCAGGTCAATTCCTTCACCTCTTCGGGAAATTCTTGTTATGATGTAGATATCCTCTACTTCGATCTGTAAGAGCATATGATCAATCGTAAAAAGCTCATGCTCTGGGTCCCAGTAATGAATTAGCATTTCCAACAACAAAGTTTTTGTTTTCATATTGGGCATCATGAAAAAATTGAGCAATCCGCAATTTTTTAGCGCATCCAACGATTCTTGATTGTTCAAAACCTCATTATCAACATCATTGTGCTCTCTCTCTCCAAATAATTTACATCCTGCAAAATTGGGAGGTTTCATCCATTAGAATTTTATTTTTCAAACTCACTCTACGCGTATGCAACTTTTCTAAAAAAAGTCGCGTATACACGCGGCTTTCTCTTTGTAAACTCACATGTAGGGCTTTCTACATGTGGTTTCAAAGTGTCAAGCTGCGTACACGTCGAGAAGTTTTTAAAACAAAAAAATATCCCCTTTTGGATCAAATCAATTCATGAAATTTTTTATCAAATGGATAAGTTTAAGGTTAGAATTACCTGGAGATCGCGGTTGATGCATTCGTTGGTGGATTTGATCGGATCAGGTTGCCCAAATTTGCTCCAGACACCTCTTCTCAACGCTTGGAAAGGTAAAAATGAATTTGAAATGAGTCTAAAAGTTCTTTTATAGTCAAAATTTGAAACCCCGCTTTCTAATTTTATGAACTTTTTGACTTTTTGCTTGAAGTTTTGGGAGAGGTTGTTTTTCAGGTTAAATGAGTAATTCGTCATGTTTTTCCGCCACTTCGACTCCATGATCGCTAACCTATCGTGGCAGGTATCGTTTTAGAAATTGGCATATAGGTTAAGACAGATCACTTTTCCATTGCATTATGCATCTTGACCTCATACTGTGATATTTTTCCATAGGGTCAACCCCATTATGTTGCGATTGTTAACCACTGTCACTCATTGTCTTATAAAGTCGTAACATTGTGGTAAAGCCACTACCTCCATGGACTTCCTAGTTAGATCCTCGCAATAATGTCTCCCATGCTGCAAGTATTGTGTAGGCTCGAGAGTCTTATTTAGTCCCACCATGACCTTGCGTTGAAGCCTCATCCTTCTTCTTCTTTGCTATATGTATGGCTTTATACCTTAAAGGCTCCCATGTGTTGAGTTCTACTATTGCATTGCATATTGACTACTTGTACCTTTTGTCCTTGAGATGGCTTCATTTGGACTCGTGTATAAGCCACTTTTGACCATAAATTTTCTGCATGTTCCAACCATCATTCATTAGCCTCTGTAACTTGACACCCTTTATCCACGGAAACAACATTCCTTGAGTGTTGATGACTAGTATTCGCCACCTTGCATTGAGCATAGGATTGGTCCAGTCCTAGGAACTAGTGCACTGTGAAAATTCATAATCTCGAATCCCTACTGTAGTAACTGATTAGATTTCTCCTATTTTTTAATTACTTAACATGCTATTTATAGTGTTACACAAAAAATATCGAAATAAAATCTACTACAGCCTTCATAGCATATGATACTGCGGAAACAAAATACTAAGCAAGCAGGAAATAAACACACACAATCAACACTGTTGTTTTTTGACAATGTCCCAGGAAAAACCCAATGCGGGAAAATCGGTGCAACAACTAAGGGTTTTAATTATTATGAAGTAGTTTCTAAATACAAATCTTTGTATGCCCAGACTGGAAATCTGATACAAAGAATAAACTGGCAAAATATAGTGAGAAATTATCTCACACTGTCATTGGTGATCTGACACTAATCCAACCTCTGAATGGCTAGCCCCATGCTGCCTCTACGCAGCCACTGCGTTGGCTCTACATCACAGCCTCTAGGGACTGCATCACCCCTCTAGCTGATCAATATGCTAACTGGATGCTCAGACCTCTAGCCCTTCGGTCTCAGACCCCAACTCTAGGCACTAGATCTGGACTGCTCCTAAGCATAACTGCGAATCTTCTCAGTGGCTCTGTGTTGCCTCAGCAGGATCTTAGAGCATTGCCGCTAGGGAGACTCATGGACAGGGACACCGAGCTCACCTTTGGGAGTAGTTCACCCAGGATCGATGGGGAGATGGATGAGCGATACTTGGCGGTATCTGTGGAGACTCATACACCTGCCTCTCTTCTACATCACTCACTAGCACATCCGATTTTGTTGTTGTCCTTTGGCACTTTGGGCATGAGCAACGGGGTACGCAAGCCTCACCCAAGATATTTGAATGACACTCAACACACTAGGGGAAAGACTTCTCAGCAGTGGCACTAGGTTGAAGCGCTAGTTGACAGCCACAGGTTAGGGGATGAAATGATCCTCTGCAGTGGTGGCACATCAGTCATTGTTGGGCCTACGCTTGGGGAGCAGGTCATGAGGGAGACATGCATCATTTTTCCCTTAGGGCATGTTGAGATCATGCATGAGCAGAGGATACTGGGTTCAGCAGAGGTAGCATCCCGGCATACGTCTGGACTCCAGACATTGTATCTACACTTCATCGAGAGGGTGGATGGCATATTCAGTGCAGATGAGGTGGCGGAGGTAAAACAGGAGGGAATTCCTTCTGTATGCCAAGGTGAGGTCTCTTCTTCATATGAGTCCATAGGATCAGTGGAGGTCGCTTCCAGGGAGCGAGAACAGTCAGATGCATTGACATCGAGTACGATGACAGCAGTTGTAGATCCATATCCTCTGGAGGTGTTGGAGGTTGATGGGATTGTTCCGTAGGAGGCTAGTAGACAACAGGAGCTGTTGGATATGGTGGAGCATCCATCTGTGGGTCGACACAGGGATGAGGCGCAGATAGATGTACTCACAGTCAGCAGAGTTGTAGTGTTTTTAGTGGGTATCACTCTCCAGGAGTACATCGATGGAGCTTGCAGCATACCTTGCCCACTTCGGCCCATTATAGAGAGAGGTGCTTCCTTCTATAGGCATCTTTCATTGGCCGACAGGGCAGAGCAGTGGGAGTTGATTACGAGCTGGCGGCAATATCCCAGGCATGTTCCATATGCCGTTGTTGTTGCTACAGCGGATTCTACTTCCAGGATGGACTAGCGGGAGATCATGAGTTGGTACCCTCTTGATGGTATGGTACTCTTCGTAGGGAGCACACCGGAGCAGGGGCCCTTGGACATAGTAGATGTTACAAATCCCAGTTGGCAGGAGGGCACCGATTCTCATTACTTCAGGACTCCTTCCCAATTTCAGGAGAGCAGGATCAGCATGGGATTGAGTCAGGACGTGGATTGGAGAGAGGTGATGAGTTGGTATGCAGTTGGAGAGGCAGCATATGCAGTTACAGGTATGTTGACCACTGGAGTGGCACTTGATGACAATGAGAAGACTCCATGCCCAAGGATGAACCAAAAGACATTTGTACCATCAGATATCATCATGTTCAACAGAGTTTTTAAACTCTACTTCTTCTTCTCATCATTTTCTTCTTCAGTCTTCAGATTCCGCAGCCCTGCGGGGATATTGTATAAATGTCACTAGCATGATGAATAAAGCCATGTAACAGGCCTAGGATGTTGGGACTCGTTCAGCAAGCGAGTACACCTTGGAGTGTTTTTTTTACTTGGTTAATTATTCCTTCTTTTTAGCGGCGAATAATTTTCTAGGTTTTTTCACTCATTGCATTACCCCAAAGTCGGGGTGACGGCTTGAAGGTTGAGCCCCTAACACATCTTAGTGTCTAGAGTCAATGTATATTACCATGCTAGGTCATCTCTGAAATTTCGCGGAATTTGACTAGGTCTAAGTAGGATTTTTTAATAATTAAAAATTTCCCGCAAAATGGGATTTTTTAATTATTTTCTATGTAATGATGTAAATAAGTGGTCTTCGGAAATGTCTGGGGTGTGTGACCAATCGAAATTCATCCTCAGAGACCCAGCATTATCCTAGGACCCACTTTGAGGGTCAAAAAACGACTTATGGTCCCTCAAAAGCCGATTTTCCTAATGTCAGTGGAAAAAATTCAAAAAAATTCAAAAAAATTCATAATTGGAAAATTTTGGAAAATTTTCCAAAGTCAAAATAAGTCAAAATTTTGACATGGCAGATTCAGTGAAGGTCAAGGGTGATGTAGCAGCAATGTGGGGCCCACCACATAAGATACAAGTCAAAGCCAAATGTGCCAAGTCAAAGTTCCACGTTGAGTTCATAAGGCAACGTATGGTAAAGGTTCAGCTTTGATTTAAATATGAAGAGATTAAAGCATAAAGTTAGAAAAGGGAATTAAGGTGGAATACATTAAATGATTTATTCAACTTTAAGGGGGGACAAGAAAGGTGACATGGCAAACCTTGTCCCCCACTTTGTCATACGTATATCTCTTTGATCCAAAAGTGCAACGTACAACAGAGTTTTGGCATGTATTGCTTACCACTTTGGTGTCAAATTAAAAGGGGGACAAGACTGCCACATGGGACAGACTTTGTCTCCCACTTGTCCCCACATGTTGGCACTCAGAAAATCAACGCAGCAGTTAACTACAGCTTGTACGCAGCAATTAGAGGCGGTCATATGTTGATCTTAACACACAGATCTGATTGGCGTTGATTTGGTACACGTGGGTTACATGATAATTGTATTATGGCTAATTTCGTGGGATATTGCTCCCATTTATTGCCACATATTTCACACTTGGACATAATGAGATGCACATAACAGTTAGAAGTGTACGCTGCCAGTGAAGAAGACCACCTACAGCAGTCTACTCCAGCATGTACGTGTTGATTAGAGGCAGCCAATCAAAAGCTAATACGCAGATTTGTTTGGAGCTGTGGTTAGTAGTAAATATGCAGCAGTTAAGGGTCAGCTTTGTGGAAGGTTTTGTGAGTTAATAAATATGCACAGGAAGTTAGAAGTGTACGCTGCCCATTTTGGAAGCCACCTACAGCAGTTCACAACAGTCACCTACAGCAGTTGGTTCCACTTGGACAGTTCTTATGCCACTTGTGCAAATTCGTTTTACATTGGGATTATCTCCATTGCTACACTTGTCATTTGATTTTTTCATTGGGATTTGCTCCCATCATTCTATTTAAATGAGCCTTGGGCTCTCATTGTAACAGTGGATTTTTGAAGCTTGTGCTTATTGTTACTATGCCGAAATTGTTATTGAGCTGAATAAAGAAAAGTCTTTGGGGTTACTAGCTTCTCTTGTGGTGCATTCTTTGGTTGATGAGGTATACTTGTTTCATTTGATATTGTTATTTATTGTAATCTAGTTGTTTTTCTTTGCATTTCCCTGAAGGCACTATTGTCTAGGGAGGGGAGATTTGTAGCTATCTCAGATCTCCTTTGGACTTGGTATGTTTTGCGCTCTTGTTGTAGCTTGTTATTTTCGATGAAATGACAAGCTCAACGTGGCCTCTATATGCCAAGTTTCTTTTGCACTAACAATTGGTTTGCAGAAATTGGTGTGTTCAAAGGACAGGTTGCCAAGTCCATTGGAGTGTGAAGACTTTTTTTCGATTCGAATAAGTCAACTCCAAGGATACCAGAGGTCTCATAAGTTGTTCAAGCCAACAATCTCATAAGACATCAAGAGATTTATCTAAAAGGGGGTTTCATGAGCCTTTTGCTTCTATTCCATCTCTAAAAAAAAAAAATCTCATATATTTCTTCTCTCATTTGTGCACATATCTATTTTATCTAGCATTTGAGGCTAAGTTGTTGGGTTTAAAGCCTAATTCTCACTCACTAAATCAACTTTTTTCAAGCTGTTCTTAGTGAGGGAATTTGTAACATAAAGTGTATTTTATACTTGCATTGAGTTTCTAAGTATTTCTTTAGCATTCTAACTCTTTTGTTTGTTTGCCTATAGGTGTGCTTGGAAGCAATCTAAGTTTTGAAGAAAGGGAGCTAAAGCTTAGGCTAAGGAACACTCTTCCGTTTGGAACCTCAAATCCAAGTGCCGCCTTATCACTTCACCTCTACTTCTAAAGCCTCATTCTTTTGAGGAATTGTAACCGCCATTCACCTCAAGGCTTTAAGCCTTTACTTTGTAAACATCTCACAAGTAGATTTTTTTTAAACCTTACGCTTGTAACTTTGGGAAGGAGCAAATTTTAAAATGCTTATTGTAAGCTCTTCCCAATCCCCTCATTTCTATAAGAGGGCCTCATTTTCATTAATAAAGAGCTAACTATTCTTGAGGGAGCTTGGGAAGTTTTTCCCATGGTATCTCACCTACTCATTTAGAGGGAGGAAATCTTCTTGAGTGGGTAACTTTCTTTTGCTTAGTTTTTCTTTTAATTTTCTCAAACTAAATCACTTGCATTCATCATTTCGTTTGCTAATCTAGTCTAGTTGCATGTGAATAACTCATATGTTCATTTCGTTAATTGCTTAGATCACATAGTCATTTAAATTTCCTAATTTGCAATCTCATTTGCCATCACTTACTTATGTTTTTGTGATCTACTCCTCATTTGGATAAGTTTCACAACATACTACAAGTAAAGAAGCATAGCATTTCAATTTATGGCAACTTGAGTTATTGTTCTAACTATGAAGAATATTTAATTGAATCATCTCCATCTTTTACACAGCACTTGCAAACTCATTTCCATATCATTTAGGCATTTCACTTTGCATGCTAGACTTGCGTCTCTAAAAATTAACCTCCAACCTAAGTTGGTTGTATAGACATTAGGGACCCTCCACCCCTATGGACTCCTCATTGTGAGATCCGAATTTCGGGCGAGGGTGAGGTCTGGGGACAGGAGTTCAATTGTAACATTGCTTTAGAACTAATTAATAAAATAAACCAAGAGCACTATCTCATCACATTTACATTGCAAAGTTCCCAAATTTTATTTTGCTATCTTGACGGTCTAAAGATTCACGTGCAAATATTATCTCATGAAAGCACTTTGATGCAATCATTTTTAAATTCCTTAAATTTTGCAACAAGTTTAATTCTATGGTACTTGGAAATTTGCTTCTACATACAATTTCAGTGCATGTTGTCATTTTAATGATCATTATGCTTATGGATAATTGATATATCTTGTTTCATTGGCAAATACCCTTATTTGGTGTTGCAAATTTAATTGCATATTGTGATCTTGGTCTAACACTTCCTTTGTGGGATTATTGTCATTATATCTTGATTTTTATTGTTGAGCAAGCATTTGTTATCTACTTTAAAGCATTGGTCTATATTTTGAACACGTCATTGAATATTGCTCATATACTTATATGCTTGTTTACATATTGGAATCAAGTCATCTTTGATAAGTAATTCCTTCTAATCAATTCTCCTAGAAATCTCACATCTTTAACTTAGTTTTCCTTTAGGGACCACCCCCCTTAGCTAACATAGGAGATAGCTTAAACGGAGAGAGTTGGGAATAGGTGACAGCCCCTTCTCTGAGTTCCTTGCCACCAACCACACCTGTGGGGTTGAAGGCTTTTCCCACTAACTGTAGGTAGGTGTAGGCGGCAAGCGATAACAAGGTACATCACAGCAGAAGCTCGGGAGCAGTGATGCTTGTTGGTGGTCTTCACCTCTTAGAGCATCAGTTATAGCCAGTGGCAGTGCACAGTCCGAGCCATTGGACTTGGGCGATTATTGGCCATGGAGGCGATGGGATCCGGGAGGATTATTGGTTGATTGGTACTGTGAGAGGTTAGTTTGGGATCCTGGCATTGAGAGATCCCTTCGTATCAGGGTGATGCAGAAGTCAGGGAGGGTTCAGTGGGACCCAGGCACATTTTGCAGTGTCGGTAGGGAGCATCAACTAGAGAGGAGGCTTGTTCAAGCGTTGCTTGAGGACAAGCAATTTTTGCCGGATGAGGATGCCACTTGGGAGAGCGAGCAGATCTTGCAACATCCATCACTTCAGTTGCTTGAGGGCAAGCAACATTTTGCCGGGGGGGACTGTATATTCCTAATTAACGACAACTAATTGGAATATTCGACTTTGTATTGTTTTGCTGTATGTGGTTTGTAGATAAATAAAAAAGTGAGTAAAAGGGGGTCTAACTCACTTTAGTGGAATAAAACACCTTCCTAGTAACACAACGTTGTAACTTAAGGGGGGAGCCAAGGGGGGCCACACACCACATGGAGGAGAGAGAGACTACGTTGGTTTTGGAGGGAAACCAATGCTATAAAAGGTGGAGGAGCCTCCTCATTTGGGGCATTCTTGTTGTTGATGATATTTGAGCTAGACATTTTGTCTTCTTGAGCACGCTGGCTGCTTAGCCTGTCTGCAGCACTGTTTAGTGCGTTGAGTGTCTCCGGTCGGAGATCTCGCCCTTAGCCCCGGGGGACTTCGAGTGCCTGCTCGGGTAAGGTTGTTTCTTCTGTCTTCAGCGGGAGGTTTGGTTGGTTGTTTTGCTGAGGAGCTGGGCTCTATTTGTGACTGCGCAGTCCCTGGGAGAGAGGACGCAGTTCTGGTTGGAGGTGTTCCGTTGCGGGAGTTTTCTGCAGGAGATTCAGTTGATATCCAGAGGAGAGGATAAGTATTGCCGGTAGGAGGTTTCTTGAGGAGTTTGTGGCACAGTTTCAGCTATTATCTTTTGGAATCTGCGCTGAGCCTTGCAGAGGCAGCGTAATTCCTTGAGGACGGTTTCTTTGGTGATTTTCGGAGGCTGACCATTTTCGATATGGTTTCTGGGTTTTGTCCGGGGTGGTGAGTACAGGTGGTCTACAGATTTTCAGCTCATTCCAGCAAGGGTATCAGCCCCTAGTTTCAGTCCATTCCAGCAGCAGCAGTTTACGGCAGTTTTCCAGCAGCTGGGACGCAATCTCTTGCTTCAGCCATTTTTCTGTCTTCTGAGAGAGTTCTCCACTTGCCTTGAGCAAGAATAGGTGCTATCATTCTGATCATCTATTGTATTTCTTTATATTCTCAGATTAATAAAATGGCTTAGCATTCCCGACATTTTTATGAGTATTTGCTTTATGTTCTACTTCTAGCATTTTCTATATTGTCGTATGCTTGTATTGCTGTTTATTTCCCTTTCGGGATATTACAAATACAGAAAATCCCAGAAATAGAACATAAAGCAAATACTCATAAAAATGCCGAAAATGCTAAGCCATTTTATTAATCTGAGAAATATGATGAAATGCAATAGATGATCAGAATGATAGCAGCTAATCTTGCTCAAGGCAAGTGAATAACTCTCTCAGAAAAGATAGGAAATGGCTGCTCTAAGAAACTGCGTCCCAGCTGCTGGAAAACTGCCGGAAACTGCTGCTGCTGGAATGAACTGGAAGCTAGGGGCTGCTCCCCTTGCCGGAATCAGCTGAAACTCTGCAAGTCACCTATACTCTCCAACCCAGACAAAACCCAAAAACCATATCAATAATGGTCAGCCTCCGAAAATCACCCAAGAAACCCTCCTCAAGGAATTATGCTGCCTCTGCAAGGCTCAGCGCAGATGCCAAATGAAAATAGCTGAAACAGTGCCACAAACTCCTCAGGAACCCTCCTACTGGCAAAGACTGATCCTCTACTCCGGATATCAACTGAAACTCCTGCAGAAACCCCCAAACCGAAACACCTCCGAGAAGAACTGCATCCTCTCTCCTAGGGACTGCACAGTCACAAGAAGAGCCCAGCTCCTCAGCAAAACAACCAACCAAACGTCCTGCTAAAGACTGAAGAAACAACCTTACCCGAGCAGGCACTCAAAGTCCCCCGGGGCTAAGGGCGAGATCTCCGACCGGAGACACTCAACGCACTAAACAGTGCTGTAGACAGGCTAAACAGCCAATGTGCTCAAGAAGACAAATGTCTAGCTCAAATATCATCAACAACAAGAATGCCCAAATGAGAAGGCTCTCCCACCTTTTATAACGCTGACCTCTTTCCAAAACCCTAACGTGGTCTCCCTCTCCTCCACGTGCTCCTCCTCAATCTACGTAGAAGCTCCTAGAGGCTACGTGGGCCCCCTCCTCTACGTGGTGTTGGACCCCCATGGCTCCCCATAAGTTATAACGTTGTGCTACTAGGGAGGTACTTTATTTTACTTAAGTGAGTTAGACCCCTGTTCTCACTTTTATTTATTAATAAACTATAGTCGGCAAAACTATACAAAAATCAAATATTCCAATTAGCCATTGCTAATTAGGAATATTACACTGCTGTTGTTGCTGCCACTTATGGTTCTCTTTACCAAATCATGCCTCATCTCCTCTTGTTGTAGATCAGCCCAAAATCTCTCCCAATCAGGAAAATTCTCTCTTCCCAGGATACTTTGGACAAAGACTTGCCACTCCTCGGAAACATTGTTAAGGGCCAGCCATACAAACTCAGTACCCTAAGGTGCTGCTCCCACAATAGCTAGCTGATCTTGGGTATCTTAAAGTCTCGTTAGGAAGGGGTTTATGCACTCCACCTTCCGCATCCTCGTGCACCTCATCTTCTCCTCCAAGTACATCTTCTGCTGCTTGGATGATCCCTGATATAATGTGGCCAATGCATCGCATATTTCTTTCGATGTGCCCTTGCCTGCTATGTGAGATACAACGTGATCTCTCACTCTGTCGAGGATCAACCTCTTGGCCTTCGCCATATCCTTCTTGTAAACCTTCAATGGATCTGGATCTACAGGGACAACTACCACACTATCGATGAAGGTTTTAAGATCATGCTCATCTAGAAGGAAGGAGATTCTTTCTCCAGATCATATAGTTGGAGGCACCCTCCAATCGATCCTGATCTCTCAACCCAGTTGATGCCATCACGCCAAACAAATGTTGAACTTCCTCCTCTCTCCTCTACGCAGATGTTGACTGGCTCTACGCACTCCCTACTAGAGTAAGTAGATCTGCTCCAAGCTATTGTTGCTCTGCAGTGATAAATCGAATCCTTGGCTCGGAATTCTCTGAGGAAGAAATTCCATTAGTATGTGCTCTTCTTTCCTCTTATGACGCTTTTCTGTCCCAACAACTGCTGCAGAAAACTGCATCCCAGCTAAATATCTTCTCTGCGTTGTAGTTGTCTTGCTGCTCCCTCTTCCTCTGACAAGATCTCGATCCAGAAGATTTACTCTCTGTCGATTCACTTGGAGAAGTAATTTTCCACAAAAATAAGCCCTCCCGGCCAATGGACTGCATAGCCCCTCTGGGGTTTGATCTTCTGCCTACGTAGTCTTTTTGAACTCCCTATTCTGCTCAGCATTGGGCACTTCCTCCTTCACTTGTGCTCTGATACCATGTGAAAATTCGTAATCCCAAATCCCTACTGCAGTAACTGATTTTATTTCTCCTACTTGTTAATTACTAAACAAGTTATTTACAGTGTTACACAACAAATATCGAAATAAAATCTATTGCAACCTTCACAACATATAATACTGCGGAAACAAAATACTGAGCAAGCAGGAAATAAACACACACAATGAACACCATTGATTTTGGAAAATGTCCCCGGAAAAACCCAATGCGAGAAAACCGATGCAACAACTGAGGGTTTTCTGAATACAAATCTTTGGATTCCCAGACTGGAAATCCGATACAGAGAATAAACTGGCAAAAAGATAGTGAGAAATTACCTCACACTGTCACTGGTGATTCGACACTGATCCAGCCTTTGAATGGCTAGCCCCATGTTAGCTCTGCGTCACAGCCTCTAGGGACTGCGTCATCCCTCTACTGATCGATCTATTGACTGGACGCTCAGATATCTGGCCCTTTGGTCTCACACCCCAGCTCCTAGCACTAGATCTGGATTTGTCCTTAACAAAATTGTGGATCTCCTCAAAGGCTCTGCACTACCTCAGCGTAGCTTTGCGCTGCATCATCTCTGCGCTGCCCAACGTGGCACTGTGCAGCCACTCTGAACCTCTCTCTGCCTCCTCTGCCTTGCACTCTCCATATCTGGAAAATCTTTCTTCGACAAACTATCCTTGCCCCTCACTGCAAGAAATCTCCTCGATCTCTCTCCGGCAACTGCTGCATTGTATTCTTGAGAATTCGATATCTTGATCCCTTACTCAATGTGTTCTCCAAATTCCCATCAAGCTTCTCCTATAATATCTCGTTGACATATCAACAACCAAGCTTAAAACATAACCAAAGGCTAAGATTAATTGGGAGTTGATTCATGTCTTTATCTAGAAGATTCTCATCCGACTTAATTAATACACTTTAATTAATCACATTTCCTAAGTTTAGACTTAGGAGTACATTAAAAATGATTAATTATTTTAATCAAACCATCTCTAGATGAAATTTCCCAAAACACTTTTTGGGTTTTAGAGAATGCATTTGTCCTAGCCTTTCTGCAAAATCTTGAGGCTAGAGCACATCCAATGCTATAAAAATCAACATGCACTTTCCCTTAACACTCGTTATTTCCACTATACTATAGGCATTCTTTTATTCTTTTTCAAGCTTAAAATATGAAAAAGACAAAAAAATTATATATTCCAAAAAAGAGCGAGAGTAGAAAATTTCTTCAATATTTGATGGCAGCAAGAGTCAGATATGTTGCCATTGAAAAAAGCACTTAAAATGAGTCTTTCCTCCATTTGGGATGGGACTTAGTTTGACTTTAGGGAAGCCTTAACCTTGTTCTTGAGTCAATCCTCCTCTAGTTGGTTATCTCTTCCAATCATATGGAGGGTTTGTTGATGCCTCCCGCGTTGCAAACTTATACAAAGTTATTTTATGCTACCATAGAGTCACATCATGTTGTGCTTTTGTTAAAGGGAGGTAACCTGTGTCGACCATTTTGCGGTATCTCTTGACTCATTTTCAAACGACCATACCCAGTATGTCAAGTTATCTTCAGTATCACATCAGCTATTTGGTCCTTCACTCGTGTTGGTTAAGAAGGTCTCCACTGAATTTTTGTTGGAGGGTCTGCTCTTATAGACTCCGACAAATTTTTCTGAGAGTAGACCTAGAGTAGCACCCTGGCCCTTTTTAGATCATTGATAGGTGACCTTGTGCTTAACATCGATCCACATTATGGGACTTTGACTTAGTGGTTTCCCTTGTGTTCGAAGTCAGCTTACATTATCACACATTGGGATTCGTGGAGTACTTTGGTTTCCATTTGACCCTATTGGTGGATTCGTCGCCTCTGTGTCAGCTTTCATTATTGGTTGGTTCAGAGGATTTATGTCATACACTACCCATCTCTTTTGTATGCCGGAAATGTACTTCGGAATGGTTAGTTCATCTTTTGTTCTTCCGAATTCTTCCAAATTATTGGCCTATGGTTACAGTCGCACTGGTTGATGTGGGATGTCTTAATGTCTTCCTTCCAGCAAATCTTTTCCCATCGACTCCAACTCATTTCTTTGGGAACAAGGTCCAGAGTCCTTTTTCAGTACCTTAGGGTTTGCAGTCATTAGTGGCAGACTCCTTCACTATCGATAGTGAAAATACATCAATGTCTCGTGATTGGTAGATTCTTTCAAGTGTTCGACTTTAACACATTTATTTGCACTTGCTAGATTGTACTGGGGTACCTTTGTGAAAATTTTTGAATTCACTTAACATAAATTCTACTGCAAAAATCTGGTTTACTTTTCCTACTTGTATTTTTAAATTAATAAGTTATTTTCAGAAATATTCAAATAACATTGAAGTAAACACACTGCAGGCTACACAAATATACAGATCACGTACTAAAGAATTAAGCACATTTGACAAAGGATACACATTATTTTTCGAACAAATGTCCCCGGAAAAACCCAATGCGGGAAAACCAGTGCAACAACTCTTGAATGTTTTATTATTATGCAGTTTCTGAATACAAACTAGGGTACCAGTAGTGGTTTACCCAACAGATAATATGGTTGATTCAGCTGAGGATGAAGAACCCCACAGGTGACTACGCAGTCACTATGCCACCCTTCAGTGTGGATGCATCACCCTTTTAGATCTGCTGAATACGAGCCCTATCTAGCCCACTGTGTCACCCTCTTTCGGCTCTGCATCCCTTTGCGTGAGCCCTTCTGGCTCTGCGTCACCCTTGTTGGGCCTACGTTGCCCCTGTGTCAGCGTTGCGTGAGCCTAGATAGCTCTGCATCACCCCTCCTTGGCCTGCGCTATCTCTCTGGTATTGTATTCTTGGCATTGGATTCAGAAATCCCACTGTTGAACTACCCCTCCGTGCACTGCAAGCTCACTCGAAAATTATCAGCAAACCGCGCCCCATAATTTCAACTTACCTCAAGTGCTGCCACTTTGTGTGTGTTCTCCAACTGACTCCAAGCCTTCCTTTAATAATTTTCCTATTGAACATTCAACGACTGTAATCTAATCTCTAATAAACAACTAAGATTAGAAAAGACTTGATCCTCGTCACTTAGAACATTCCCACCCACATGTCTAAATTAATTCACTTTAATTATTTAATTTCCCTAAGTTAGACTTAGGGTCTCCATTAAAATAATTAATTATTTGAATAACTTAGGCTCCGAGTAGAATTTCTCCAAACGATTGGGTCTCCATTAAAATAATTAATTATTTGAATAACTTAGGCTCCGAGCAGAATTTCTCCAAACGATTTCTGGGTCATGGAGATCTCATCTGTTCTAGCCCCTCCACAAAGTTTTGGAGCTAGAGCACATCCAATGCTACCAAAAAATCAACAACCTTGACGCTCAACATCATTATCGGTGAGTTCTCTCGCATTTTTAACAGTATACATCAATGACCGGTAATCAAATGATTTCTCACATGGTCGACCTCAACTCATTTATTCCCATAGTGTAGAAATGTACCATCGGCGGTTGGTGAATACTTCGGGTTGTGTCAGCATCTTGGTTCACTTGACAACTCCTTCACTTTTTTGCCAGTGACGCCTTCCACCCTTATATGTTGCAGTTCACCATAGCATCATCTTATATGTTGGTACCTGAGTTTATGCAGTACCACTATTCCACCTATATGACTTGGTAGTTTTATGAGGATCAGTTATGTAGCATCATTGATTAGACAGTCTTCTTGCATAATTGATCAGACTTCCTTTTATATGTGATATTGAGACATAGCTCCATTGTGTTCCTTTGCGGCTATGATATGATGATCCACTATGTATTCTTCAGCTCTTTCTGTACACTTACGTATACATTTTGGATCCAATCTATAGTTGATCAGCGAACATGCTTTACTATGTGTGAGCATGGGTATGCCCGCCTTAGACACGAGTCTTCTTTCTGACTCCTTCCGCAGGTATTCAGTGGGCTGGAATCTGGTGATCTCCTCTCAAGTTCTCAAATGACTCCTCTCTCTATACTTAATACATTTTGGCCATCATGTACCCCTTCTGACCTCATATATTAGGGGGCATCTGTTATAGGCTATAATATCAATCAACACTCCTATAGATCTGATGCTCTTGTATGGCCTTGGGAAACCCTTTCCCATGCAAACTTGATCTTATATTAAAAACAATATTTAAATTTCCATACGTGACTCTGCCCACACAACAATACAAAACCCGCAAATACTCTTAAAAATATGAAAAAATAAAATAAAATCCTATTATTTGGGCAGGGTTTATGAGTTTTACCGAAAGCTAACCTACAAGAGCCCATGGCCTAACTGAATTAACCAATTTCAAGTGGTATTTATACACCTCATGGGAAGGCCTAATTACAAGCAAGAGATAGGATATCGACATTATAGTCTTTTGGATCCCCAAATCAAGTCTGATTTTTTCTCTATGCCTCCTGCACTTCCCAATTTATAGGAAACCCTTGTTTCCTTGCAGAGATGTTCATCCATCCTTATATGGAATCCTTTTTCACTTGCAAAAGAGGTGGTCTTTGAGTATTGGGCTGGATGGTTTCGGAAGAAGGTTTCGTCGATGCCATGGATCGAATCAGGTTGTACCTTTCCACTACTATTTGTTGATATCAATAAAGAAGCTCTGTCTCCTTTCCGATATGTTATGATGTCATGTTTCATGGTTTATATGTAATGATTCATGTTCTATATGTTTATATGTAATGATCTAACATATCTATTATGTATGAACATTGAATTACTTGTTATATGTATGCTTCTCTAAATTGAATTGCAGGGCTACTCGTTCCAGAGGAAGTAGAGGGTTTGGACCCTACGGGATCAACATCAAATTTAGGACCTTCGAGTACTCCTCTAAACCCAACTTTAGTAGTTTACATGTTTGGCATGCTTGTATGAGTGATTCTTGTTGATTATTTTCTTTCGCTCTGTTGAGGTTGTCAACCCTTACCTTAGGGAAATTTTCCCACCAACAACTAGCCTTTGCAATGTCTTTAAGGAATCTGCATTGCTGCCGACTCTGCATTGTGCCACCTACACTGTTTCCAACTCTGCACTGCTATCCTCAACATCTGACTACAGCTAGTCTGCAACTGTCACTCTGGCATCCTAACTGCACCTCCTAACATTGATCCATCTTGTTACTCAGTACTGTGGGCCCCTGTAGCAAGGTACTGATCCATGAGGTGGACTCCTCAAGGATCCTACCCAATCTATAGCTATTTTGGGCTACAACTCCAAGTCACCCCACCTCACTCCACGAGGTATGTGGGAAATCATGGCAAACTATTCTTGCAACATGGAATACAATTTGTCAATCTCTGTTGAAGCTGCCTGTTGGTCCTGCTTCTCTGACTTGTCCTTATTTCTAAGAGGAAACTATGTGTTGTAGTGACCAAGCTCACCACACCTGAAGTACTTGACCTTCGAAAAGTCCTCCTTCTTTTGCTCCCTCTGTGCCTGACTAGAACTCCTTGGATGCAAGGGCCACATTCTCCTCCTCACTCTTCACGCCCTAACTGTTGCTGCCACTGATGGTGCTCTTCAATAGAGCTCTCCTCAACTCTTCCTGTTGCAAATCAGACCACATCTTGTCCCACCTTGGCAAGGTATCTCTGCCTAAGATACCCTAGACAAATACCTGTTAGTACTCTGAGAAACTATTCAGTTCCAATTGTACAAGCTCCGTAGGTTGAGGTGCTGACCTAGCATCCCACAGCTGATCTCGGGTGAGAAAGGAATCTATTCTTTCTCCCTTCTGCATCCTCGTGCTCCTCAGCTTCTCCTAGAGCAACATCTTCTGTTGCTCAGAAGAACTCTAAAACAGCTCTACCAAGGCATCCCACATCTCCTTGGTTGTTGTATGCCTTGCAACATGTGAGACGAGATGATCTTGAATTCCATCCAAGATCATCCTCTTGGCCTTAGCCATTTCCTTCATGTACTCCTTGAGCTGGTCTGCATCCTGAGGAACAACTACCACACTCTCTACATAACGCTTCAGGCCATATTCATCCAGAAGGAAAAACATCCTTGCCTTCTGTTGTCGCCTTGCTACCTACACTTACCTACTAGTAAGTGAGAAAAGCCTTTAACCCCACAAGGTGTGGTTGGTGGCAAGGAATTAAGAAAAGGGGTTGTCACCTATTCCCGACTCTCTCCATTTAAGCTATCTCCTTGGTTAGCTATGGGGGGTGGTCCCTAAAGAAAAACTAAGTTAAAGATGTGAGTTTTCTATGAGAGTTGTTAGAGTGAAATTGGATTACTTTTTAAGGATTTATGAGCATTTATGAGCAACTTTGAAATAATAATGACAAACCATTCAACCAGTGCCTAAATAACGTGCTCAAAAGTAAAATAATGCTCAAAGAGATGAGAACTCAATAACCTGAAATGGAAACAAAAGATGTTAGCAAAAGATATTTGCAAAATAAAATTGATTATGGGATAACCAAATCACAACATTAAAGCATATCTTGTCATAGTTAGAAACAACTAAAAATTAGATGCTAAATATGAAATTAAACTTTGCAAATATAGAAAGTAAGCATCACAATACTTGCATGAGATCAACAACCATCAAAAGACAAGTAAAAAGAAATGTGATGAAGAGTGCTCTTAGTTAATTTTAGTTAAACTATCTCTACAACATATATTTCAAATCAACTCTTCAATCCCCGACCTCACCCTCGCCCAAATCATGTGGATCTCACAGTGGGGAGTCAATAGGGGAGTAGAGGGTACCTTGAGGTCTATACAACCAACTTATGTTGGAGGTAAATTTTTAATGAGTGTTTGTATGAAATCGATGTTGATTAATCTCAATTAAATGATACATGCAATGTTCCACAAGAAATGAGATAGCGTTTACTTGCAATAATGAACCAAACTTTGAGAGAAAAATAGACTTATGTGTGTTGTAGCATTAAATGGAAAGTGGAATGAAATAAGTTTTCATTAAAAAGTGCTTCAATGGTTCCTTAAAATGTATAACATGCATGGACTAAATAGTGAAGCATAAAAATTAACTTAATTGAAACTTGCCAGCCATCTGAAAAGCTCACACATGAAAAGAGATTTGCTCAAGTTTGTAGCCTTTGGGGCTCATGCATGTAAGTTTAATTAAACCCAAAATTTAGCTAGATGGATGTAGAATGCATTAGTTGTTAATTATTTAGCATGCATAAAATGAAAATCAGAAAATGAGTCAATCCACCCAAGAAGTTCCTTCCTCTTCAACCAAGGAAGGGGGATACCATGGGAAAAATATCCCAAGCTCCTTCAAGCAAAAAGGTTATTTTATTAGCGATTACAAATGAGGAAAAGAGCCTCTAAGAAGGCTGCCCAAAAGGAGGTCATTTTACGAAGATAAAGCTTGGAAAAAGATAGATCTCCTCCTCAAAGATGACAACAAAACTCATGGGGAAAACCTTCAAAACATAAATTTTACAAGGCTCCAAGGCCCACAACAAAGATCATGTTGTTGCTATCCTAAAGGTGCTTATGGTCTCCCTAAAATTCGATTTTGAGGTAATGGAAGGCCTTGCATGCAAGGAGAATCAATAGTTTTTCGCCATCTTTTCCTCAAGCTCCTTGTTGTTCACGCTCAAGCTTATGGGTTGCGAAAGAAAATCAAACGTTAGATCGAAATAAAAAAGATTTAAAGTACAAATTAATATACAAAGGCAATAGCCCAAGAAATGGGAACGAACCCCCATTCTTGCATAGTCTAGAAAACGCTCTTGAAGTAGCAAATATGACTTTAAAACGCTCTACAAAGGGAAATTTTTAGATTTTGAAATTTGGAGTAGATGATCAAGTAGCTAAAGAACGAGAAAAATCCCTCTTGGTCTTCCTTTGATGCAAAACTTGGGGTTGAAAATAACTGAGTCTTGGATTACTATGAATCTAGGAGTGAGTTGGTCTATGTGAGACTTCTCCCACGCCCGGATGGATTTCCTGCACACAATACAAATAGATATTCCCTACACACTTGAACAAATATCAGTTTGCAAAAAGGATTAGAGCATCATAATGAATAAGATAAATCAAACATTCCTCCAAAAATGACTTGGCAAGCGTATTTCTAGAATACTACTCTAAATCAATGATGCATGCAAGATAGCTTGCACGTATCAATCCAAGCTAGATGGCAAATGTAGACTAATGCTAACCAAATATGTAAACGAATTCAAACATAATAGCAATAGTATGGAAATAAATCACCTCATAACGCCAAGAGAACATCCGCTAAATAGCCCCAAAGTCTTGATTTTATTGACATGCAAAAATGGCAGAGTTTCCTCAAGCCCAATAGCTCATAACATGATACAATACAATAGCCCACGGCTTTGTTATACAGAGATTCGAGAGCAATTCTCAAGGACGAATGCATGTGAGAATTGAACTTCGAGCAAATCCCAAGTAAAGGTAAGCCAAGTTCCATATGGAGAAGACTAAGACACCCAGAGAAAAATCGAATTTCTTTGTGCACACCCAGGGAAATCGAATTCCCATATGATCCAGTGAACTCATCCATAAGCCAGACGAAGTCCCCTGCTACACCAAGTCCGCCACTGCAAACTTGAACCAACTAAATCCGTACCTGTAGATGACTCCGGTGATCTTTTGCGTAGCTCCTTGAGAACTGTGTGTTTCCTCTGAGGCCGCTTTATCTCTGGAAAATTCGATTTTAAATAAATAAATGATGAATTAATGATGCAGTGTGCTAAGCCATCCTCCACATGTCCGTTGACTCAACTCTTTGACTTAGAATAATTTCCAAGTCATTTCCACATCATTTTGTCACATGGAATAATTTATTTCTCTCTATTTTATTTAATTATAGCCTAATTAAATGCCACAATTTCCACTAAACTTAGGAAATGTGGGTTTTGAGGGTCCAAAACTGATTATTAACCCCTCAAAGTGTGTCATAGTAGAAAGATGTGGGTGAGAGGTGTAATTTTGATTACTCATACCCCATACAAATTCTCTAAAAAACACTTATTGCAATCCAATTACAATTTTTATTGCAATTTTTGACCCGCAGGAAACCTAAAAAATTAAAAAATCACTACCTAGACCTAACCAAATTCCACGAAATTTTTTGTGTGATCTAGTATGGTAATATACACTGACACTAGACATTAATATGCGTTAGGGGCTCAACCTTCAAGCCGTCACCCCAGCTTTGGGGTAATGCAATGAGTGAAAAAACCTAGAAAATTATTCGCCGCTAAAAAGAAGGAATAATTAACCAAGTAAAAAAAAATACTCCAAGGTGTACTCACTTGCTGATCGAGTCCCAACATCCTAGGCCTATTACAGACTCAATACTGACTCAAATTCATCATTACTAGCATCACTTATTACAATAACTCGTAGGGTGTGGAATCTGAGTACAAGAGAAAGATGATGAGAAATAGAAGTAGAGTTCAAAAACTCTGTTGAACTGATGATCTCTGATGGTATAAATGTATTCTAGTTCATCCTTGGGCATGGAGTCTTTTGATTATCATCAGGCGCCACTCCAATGGTCAACACCTTCAAAATGACATAGTTGGAGGAACCCTCCAATCTGTCTTGGTCCTTGAGCCCAGCTATGGCCATTTTTGATCTTGTCTGAAGACTCCCTCTTCCTCTGCTCAGTTGTTGCTCTGCTACTCGCACTCCCTCCTGGAATGCCCTGTTCTGCTAGCTCCTACTGCCAATCTGCAACTGGGAAAAAAAAATTCATGGCTAGAAACCCTTTGAGAGAAATCTCCCTCTATGTGTGTACTTTTCTCTTCCACCCGACGCTTATTTTGCTGCTGCAAAACCCTCTGCATCCAACTAAGGAACTTGCTCAACGAAAATCTAAGTTGCAGTTGCTCCCTTTGACTATTGGAATCACTAGTCTGGGCAACTCGATTTTTCTGCCACCTTGCAACTGAAAATCGAACTGTTGCCCCAGCAACTCGGCCTGCCTGTCAATGAACTGCGCTGCATCTGAAAATTTCGGCCTGCCGCTCCCTTTGAGCAGCGAAATTTTCCTCTTTGCTTTTGATTTTCCTAGTTGATGACTCACGCTCTGATACCATGTGAAAATTTCATCTATCACATCAAGTGGAAATTATTTGCAGTTTGATACAGAATATATCAAATAATTCACACTGTGATTTTCACAAATAAAACTGTGGAATAAAATAGCGCTGGAAACTGAGAAAATCCTAGCACACACACACACAAAATGACACCGTTATTTTTGGACAAATGTCCCTGGAAAAACCCAACTTGGGAAAAACGATGCAACAGTGAGGGTTTTTATTATTATGCAACAGTGAAATTTGAGTACAATCTATGGATGTAGAACTGGAAATCAATTCAACAAGTATCTGATAGAAATAATTAGAAAGAAAATTTCTCTCACCCCACAAGCAATCCTGGCATTGGATTCTACAAAAAATTGGTCGTCCAAACCCCAGCGTTAGCCCTTCTATGCTGCCTATGCGATGTCTCTCACACGTGTGGCACGATTTTTCCTCTGTGCAAGCCGTCTAGCCTGCCTTTGCTACTGGAAGTGACCCTCCGTCCTTCTGGAAGACTATCCCGGCCTCTAGAAATTGAATCAACCTCCTCCTCAGCTAAATCGAACTACTTTGCGTTAGCTTCTACGCAGTCTCTGCACTGCTACTGCATGGATCACTTTTTGTCAATTGTTGTTGCCTCTCTGGAACTGGAATACTTCCTCCAAATCGTTGTCCCCACCCCTCACTATCTATTTTTCCTCACTGAAGCTCGAACTCTCCGGCAACTTATCGCTGCTACCCTAGAAAATCGAATTCTCCAAGTGACTAGTCTATTCTCCATCACCACATCGATCACTTCTTATGTCTTCCTGTGGGGACTCCAACGACCAAGATTAAATCTTAATCGATGGCTCAGATCATTTATGGATCGATCCGTGTGAGTTTATAGAGAATATTCACCTTGAATTAACTAATTTTGATTAATTAGCGATATTTCCTAAGTTTAGACTTGAGAAATATTTAAAAATCGACTAATAATCTAATTAAGCCATATCTAGGTGAAATTTCCAGAAACAATTCTGGGTTTTGGAGATCTCATGTATTCTAGCCTCTCCACCAAATTTCGTGGCTAGAACACATCTGACACAACAGAAACTAACACTCCCCTCCAGGAATTCAACGGCAAATGATGTCTAAATACTCAGAGATCCTCCCACAAATTCACCCTATGAATCCCCTCAAATCCAAGCTCCAATCTCCTAATCCTTTGTCCACACAAGCTCGGCTCCTCAATGATTGTGCAGGCCCTGCCAGTCTACCTCTGCGCATGCACAAAAAAGGAAAATTCGGCCTAGAGAATAGCCTCCAAGCCAGCCCAACAAACCATCAGAAATCTTCAGCAAAACCCGAAATAAATTTGTCCCCAAATGCCCGGAATCAAGTCTCATCTAAAACTGACTCTCCCAAGGAATGTGTGTTCCTCTTCTGCCCCTAGTTTGCTCCAAATAATGGTCGAATGTACCTGCAATTCCTCCCGGAACAACTCTGAGATGTGATGATAATCTCCCCTAGAGTGGCACTTGAAGTCTACTAAAGATGGAGTTGAGATTTCTTCTTGGAAACCTTGTGTGCTAAACATCACTGTGTAGACTTGGCTCAACAACTCAAGCATACAAGAGTTCAATCATCAAATTAGCAAAAATCCCAAAATGAGGGCTTCTCCTCCTATTTGTCTTTGAGCCCCTCCTCACTTCATGTGGGCCCCATAATTTGACCCCCTTTATTTTTCTTTCCCCCACAAGTTCAAATTTCTCTAAGGGATGTGTATCTCCCTTTAGAGTGGTCCCCACGTTCCACCTGATTTTTGTGAAAATTTCAAATCTGAAATTCTACTGCAGTTATCGATTTATTTTTCCTACTTATTTTCACAATAGGTTATTTACAAAACCCTTCGAGTAAATTTCGAAATAAACACTACTGCATTTATTACTCAAGTATATATAGAGAAAGTACAGTAAAAATGCAAGCGCAAGAATTAATCACAATGACACAATTATTCTTGGACAATTGTCCCCGGAAAAACACAATGTGGGAAAACCAATGCAATAGATGAGGGTTTATATATTAACCTTCAACAACAAATTATTTACAATGAAATACTGGTAGAATAACCAAGAAAATTCTTCAGAAAACACCTGGGATAAATTCTATCCAAACCTCAGGAGAATTTCCGACACCTGAGGGACCCACTACCCCTCTCTATGTCACCCCTGCGTGATTCCCTGGCCAGAGCCTACGTGGGACTGCATCAGAATTGTGTGAGCCCTCTGCGCTGCTCCTCTGTGCTACTCCTCTGCCCTTCTACTTCCTTCTTCCCTCGTGCCCTGACACTGTTGATGCCCTTTGCTTGCTCTGCCCTGCAACTCTCCCTCTGAAATTGAATTCTGTTTCCTACAGGATCGACTTCCCTCGGGATACTGTGTGTGAGTCCGAATTACTTTCCAAATGGCCCTCAAGTCTTTTTTTATAATCTTTTCATTGATTTTTTTAGATTAGAAGACTAATTGATGGCTAATATTAAATCTTGACTTGATATTCGTTCTCTAGAAGATTCACACTCTGTTTTATTAATACCCATTAATTATTTAATTTCCCTAAGTTTAGACTTAGGGTCCCCACTAAAATAATCAATTATTTTAATAAAACATAAACTGAGTGGAAATTCCACAAACGATTTTTGGGTTCTTTAGAATACTGATGCCCAAGCCTCCTCACAAATTTTGAGACTTATATCACTTTTCGATGCTACAAAAATCAACGTTCTCTCTTAGCAAGGAAAGTGTTCTAGAAATCTGCCTCCTGCATATTGCTCTAACTTTGAAGCACCCTCTGCACTATTGATGCCCGGCTGCTGCCCCTCATCTGCTACGCTGTTGCCTTCTGTACTGCTGCCCATGAAACTGCCACTGTCACTACCTCATCTGTATTGCAACTCCCTATCAATTCGGCAAATGTCCACTTCTGCTACTGAAATAGATTCTTGATCATCCCCATATTCTCTCTAAAGTAAACAAACTTTTTCTTTCCCAGAGATTTAGTGAGGATCTCAGCCACCTATTCTGTTGTCGGAGTGCATTGCAACTGTACAGCTCCCCGCTGGACACAATCTCTTGATAAAATGACACCTTATGTCAATGTGCTTCGACCGATCATGAAACACAGGATTCTCAGAGAGCTTGATGCAACTCTGATTATCACATAGAATGTTGGTCGCTTCCATATTTTCCTTGAGTAGATTCACAAGCAGCTTCCTAAGCCATATGGCTTCACACAAAGTTGTGCTTGCTGCCATATATTCCGCCTAAGTAGTGCTTGCTTCCATATATTCCGCCTCAGCTGAGCTCAGAGCTACAGACTTTTGTTTCCTCCTGCGCTAGGAAGTCATTCTTGATCCAACGTTGAGACAGTACCCACTGGTACCTTTCCGATCTACTAAACTTTCATCCCAATCTGCGTCAATGAACCCACTCAGTCTGATGTCATTTCCTTGGGTGTATCTCAATCCATGCTCGATTGTTCCTTGTAGGTATCTGAGTACATGCTTGGTTGCTGCTCAATGTGCTCTCCTAAGTTCTACCATGAACTGACTGAGGGTGTTGACAACGTAACAGATTTTTGGCCTAGTGTTGACCAGATACATCAGGGACCCGATGAACTATCTATACAAGGTAGGATGAGCCTCATCATCTTCAAATGTATCAATTTTCTTCCAGTTGGTGATCATTGGAGTAGCCATGGGTCTATAGTCCTGCATATTGTATATTTTCAAGATTTCTGTAGCATATCTCCCTTAACCAAGGAAGATTTCACCCTTTTGCTGCCAAACCTCCAACCCCAGAAAATAATGCATCAACCCTATATCTTTCATGTCAAAATATGCAGCAAGGTTCTCCTTGCAATCCTTGATGAGCCTAGATGAACCTGTCAGGAATAGGTCATATACGTACAACACCAGTATCAAAGGCTCATTCCCTACCTTTAGATAGTAAAGATTAGGATTTGCGTCGCTCTTGGCGAATCCCATATTCTGTAAGTAACCATCAATTCGACCATACCAAGCTCTTGGGGCTTGTTTAAGTCCATACAAGGTTTTCTTAAGCCTACACACATGATCCTTCTGCTCATGTATCTCAAAGCCCTCTGGTTGTTCGATATATACTTCCTCTTCTATCACCCCATTTTAGAACGCATACTTGACATCCATCTGGTGAATCAGCAACCCCATCTATACAACAAGGGATATCACAGATCTAATAGAAGTATATCTGGCTACCAGGGCGAAGGTTTCTTCATAGTCTATCCCCTCCTTTTGAGCATACCCCTTAGCCACGAACCTAGCTTTATATTTTTCTATGCTGCCATTTGCAGCATATTTGATCTTGTAGATCCATATCGAACCCACAATTGATATGTCCTGAGGCCTAGGAACCACTTCCGAGACATCATTCGTTATCATGGAGCTGTACTGTTCCACCATTGCATCTACCCATACCTGATGCTGAGCTACCTCTTAAAAACTAGAGGCCTCCCCAACCTGAGCTACCAAGGCTTAGTATTTGTCTGGTCAACTACGCTGCCTCTTCTCATTTCTAGGAGCTCCGAAAAACTCCTCTGCGTCCCTCAGAATTTGTCGTAATTCCCTGCTCGTCCTACCACTACTAGTGGGTGGATCTTCCTGCTCCTCTTGAGATAAAACTCCTGGATCCTTGTGCTCTGGAGAAGCACTCATGCTAGTTACTGTTGGTCGTAGTGGCTAGACGAGTGGATCATCTTCAGATTGCATTTCAAAAGGCATCTCCCGAGATTTTCTGAAAGCTCTTTCCTCCATGAACTTTACATCCCGCTGCACTACAATATTCCGGCTGTCAGGAATGTAGATTCTGTAAGCCTTAGCATTCTTGCTATATCCCACCAAATATCCCTTTTCTGCAATCCTATCCAATTTCTTCCTCTTTTCTTCGAGTACATGGCAATATGCCACACTACAAAAGATCCTAAAGTGGCTTACTCCTGGCTTCCTGCTAGTGAAGATACTTTCTGGAGTGATCTTACCCAATGCGCTGTGAGGAATCCTGTTCTGAAGATACACAGTTGTATTACAAGCTTATGTCCACAAATATTTGGGCATGTCTTGATCATACAGCATTGCCCTTGAGGCCTTTACAATATTTCTATTCTTCCTTTCTGCAATTCCATTCTGCTCTGGATTATATGGAGCGTACCACTTTCTTCTGATGCCTTCCCTTGCACAGAATTCTGTGAAGTCTTTATCAATGTATTCTCCACCATTATCTGATCGCAGTATGTTTATCCACTTTCCTACCAGATTCTCAACTAGAGCTTTAAACTCCTTGAATCGATCAAAGACTTCATCCTTGGTTTTTAGAAAGTAGATCCAAGTCTTCCTGGAATGGTTATCAATGAAGGTGACGAAATATTCGGCACCACTAATAGATCTAGTGGACATTGGTCCGCAGATGTCTGAGTGTATTAATCCCAACACACTCTTTTCCCTATTGTTGCTCTTGGGGTAGGCTGCCTTGGCGTACTTTCCTAGTACGCACCCTCTAGAAACGTCATCTCGCTTGGTGTTCAAATCTGTAACTCCTATGATGGTCTTCTTGAGAATTCTCAAAGCCCCATGGTGTAAGTGCCCCATTCTCATGTGCCATATTTCAATCAAATCCTTCTCACCACTGTTGCCTATCAGTGCCATTGGAGATTCGAGCTACATCTTATACAACTTGTTTCTCCTGACTCCAATTTGCGCCTTCTTCTTCCAACTCGGGTGTTTGACATATACTCTTTTGCCAATGAAGTAAATGTCATAGCCCTTGTTTTGCAGCTGTGACACTGAGAGTAAGTTCATCCCCAAACCTGACACATGTAGCACATTGGTGGCTTGAAGCTTATTGCCAGCTTCGATTTGAAACACTATGGTACCTCTTCCAACAGGGGTACACTTCGCGTTATTTCCCATGGTGATATGGAAGTTCATTTGCTCTTCTTGGTAGCTTGAGAAACATTCTCGTACTCCCGTCATATGTGAAGAAGCTCCACTATCAATATACTAGACCTCTGGAGAAGAAAAGCTTGATACGCAAGCGAACTCTTCTTCCAGTCTGGAATCCAATATAGAGATGTCGTGATCCATCTTTTCTTCCATGCTTTCCCTTTTCTCCAGAGAGTTGCGTGAACCCTTACGAGTTGCTGCTACAGCAACGTCTAGACTTTTTTCCATCGCAGAGTCGCCAATCTTGTTACTCGATCTCAGCTCTGATACCATGTGAAAATTTCAAATCTAAAATTCTACTGCAGTTATTGATTTATTTCTCCTACTTATTTTCACAATAAGTTATTTACAAAACCCTTTCAGTAAATTTCGAAATAAACACTACTACAGTTATCACTCAAGTACATAGATAGAAAGTATAGTAAAAATGCAAGCACAAGAATCAATCACAATGACAATTATTTTTGGAAAATTGTCCCTGGAAAAACCCAATGTGGGAAAACCGGTTCAGTAGATGAGGGTTTATATATTAATCTTTAGCAGCAAATTCTTTAGAAGGAAAGACTGGCAGAATAACTGAGAAACTTCTTAAGAAAACACCTGGGATAAAATCTCTCCAAACCTCGGGAGAATTTCTGACACCTGAGGGACCCACTACCCCTCTCTGTGTCACCCCTGCGTGCTTCCCTGCATGAGACTGCGTCACAACTACGTGAGCCCTCTGCGCTGCTCCTCTGTGATGCTCCTCTGCCCTTCTGCTTCCTTCTTCCCTCGTGCCCTAACACTGTTAATTCCCTCTACTTCCTCCACCCTGCAACTCTCACTTTGAAATCGAATTCTATTTCCTATAGAATTGACTTTCCTCGGGTTACTGAGTGTGTGCCCGCCTTACTTTCCAAATGGCCCTCAAGTCTTCTTTTATAATCTTTTCATTGACAAATAAACCGCCCAGATTAGAAGACTAATCAATGGCTAAGATTAAATCTTGACTTGATCTTCGTTCTCTAGAAGATTCACACTGTGTTTATTAATACCCATTAATTATTTAATTTCCCTAAGTGTAGACTTAGGATCCCCATTAAAATAATTAATTATTTTAATAAAACATAAACTAAGTGGAAATTCCACAAACAATTTCTAGGTTCTTTATAATACTGGTGTCCAAGTCTCCTCACAAATTTTGAGACTTAGATCACTTTTCGATGCTACAAAAATCAACACTCCCTCTTAGCAAGGAAAGTGTTCTAGCAATTTGCATGTTGCATATTGCTCTGAATTTGAAGAAACCGTTGTGTTGTTGATGCCTAATGTAATATCCTGAATGGGAAATAGACAGTAATACAAAGCATACAACAAGATATATAGTGCTAGAAACAGAACATGAAGCAGATACACATGAAATAGAGAGAATGCTAAGCCATTTTATTAAACTGAGAAATAGAAATAAGTACAAGAGGTGATCAGAATGATGGCACCTCGACTTGCACCAGGCAAGTGTAGGAACACTCTTAGAATATCACTGGAAATGGCTGCTCTCTACTCTGCATCCAAGCTGCTGAAATACTGTCGTGCTGCTGCTACTGCTGGAACAAAATGAGTATTTGGGGCTGCTCCCTTACTCGGAAAAATATGATACTCTGGGATCGGCCTCTACTCACAATACCCAGAAAAGCCTAGAGAGCGTTTCTGAAATGGTCGACCCCCGAAAATGCCTCCCTTGAGGATATACGCTATCCTCCCAAGGGCCACGCTGGTGCTAAATGCTATCCTCCAAAATATGGCCTTCCTCTCTGTCAAATGTATCCAATAGGCAAGGGTTGGCCCCTTGCTCAATCCTCTAGCCTGAATCCTCCAAAAAGGTACCAATTCGGGGCTCCCCCAAGATGGATTGCGTCCTCCCTCTCAAGACTGCGCAGTCTCTAGATGCTCTGCTCCTCCACGAATGCAACCATTGATCCTCCTGCAAAATGTTGATGGAAATACCTAACCCGAGCAAGCACTCGAAGTCTCCGGGGCTGAGGGTGGGATCTTCGAACAGAGACACTCGACGTACTGAACAGTACTGCAGACAAGCTAAACAGCCAGTGTGCTCCAAGTTGAAATGACTAGCTCAATATGCATAAACATGAATGACCAAATGAAGGGGCTCTCCTCCCTTTTCTAATGATGGTCCTCTCTCTCTCTAGGCCCCACCATCTCCCACGTGTTCCATGACCCATGGTGTCCCTCTCATCTACGTGAGGTAGGCCCCACGCTACCCACATGGTTTGCGTCCCTCTCCTGCGTTGTCCACTTGGCCACTAGGCCCCACTCCCTTAATTTCGATGTGGACTTTAGGAAAGTGCTTTATCCTAAGTGAGTTAATTAATATTTTATTCACTTTATTCATGCTACAACTATAATAAAGCAAAATTAGTCAAAATTAATATTTCCAATTAGCTATCGCTAATTGGGAATACTACAGTCTCCCCTGGCAAAATGTTGCTTGACCCCAAGCAATTGTAGTTATGGATGCTGCAAGATCTTCTCACTCTCCCAAGTGGCATCCTCATCCGACAAATTCTTCCACCTCACTAAGAATTCTCGAACTATCCTACTCCGCAATTGCCTCTCCCTGGTATCAATAATGGCCTCCGAATGTAGCACCAAATTCCCTTCATCATCCGTAGGCGGAAGCTCCCCTGTCACTGTCACCTGCTGTCCCAATGCCTTCTTCAGGCACGATACGTGAAAGATGTTATGAATCTTGCTTCCCTGGGGCAGCTCCAACTCATAAGCAACCTGCCCAACCCTGCGTATCACCCTGTAAGGCCCATAAAAATGGGGCTTGAGCTTCTCAGCTCCCTTCTGCTTCAGAGTCGACTGTCGGTATGGCTGCAAACGTAGGTAGACCAAGTCCCCTACCTCAAAATGTCTCTCCACCCGACCCCTATCGGCATACAGCTTCTGCGGGTTCTGTGTTGTAGCCATGTTGTCCTTGAGAGCTCGGAGGATGTCCTGAATCTCTTGGATCCAATCCTTGGCTCTCGGAGCCTTGTTGGCACCAAACATCACATCAACAAAAGATAAAGCATGATAACCATATAATGCATAAAACAGAGACATACCGATAGACATGTGATGTGTGTTGTTGTAGCAGTACTCTCCTAGGTGCAACCACTTCAGCCAAGCTCTCTGCTGCCCACAGACATAGTTACGCAAGTAGCCCTCCAGCCACTTGTTAACTATCTCTGTCTGCCCATCTGTCTGTGGGTGGTAGCTGGTGCTCGGTGTCAACTCTGTCCCCACCAATTGGAAAAGCTCCTACCAAAATCCGCCCATGAAGCGGCTGTCCCTGTCACTGACAATGGTCTTGGGAAGACCTTGTAACCTGAAAATGTCCCTGAAGAACAACTCCGCCACCTGTGATGCCGTATAATGTGCGGATATGGCGAAAAAATGTGCATACTTCGTCAGTCAATCAACGACGACGAATATACAGTCCTTGCCCTGCACCATGGGCAACCCTGTGATGAAGTCCATCAAAATACTCTCCCATTTCCCCTCTGGAATGGGAAGAGGCTGCAACAAACCTGTCGGAATGTTCATCTCCCCCTTATTACGCTGACAAACCTCGCATTCCCTGACATGCTGGAGTACGTCCTCCTTGAGGCCCTTCCATGAGAACCTCTCCTTGATGGCCCTGTAGATTTTGGTAAACCCCTAGTGGCCAGACAATGGTGAATCATGAGAAGCCTGCAATATCTTCTTCTTGAGCTGAGAGCCCTTAGTCAAGAAGATCTTGTCCCTGTAATAGATGATCTCATCCATCACCCTGTATCTATCATCTGTCACCTGTCCATCCAGAATCTCACAAGCAAACCTGTCCTTGGAGTACTCCACCAATAGTCGAGCCCCCCAATCTGCGTCCAAACTCATCAGAGACAGCGTGGTTGGTCTGCGTGAAAGTGAATTAGCCACCACATTGTTCTTCCCTTTGACATACTCGATGTCAAAGTCATAGGCCTGGATCTTGCTGACCCACTTCTGCTGCCTCTCCTGTAGCTGCTTCTGCTCTAAGAAGAACCTGAGGCTGTTGTGGTTAGTCCTCACCTTGAACCTGTTACCTACCAGGTACTACCGGAATTTGGCCAATGCATGCATGATGGCCAGCATCTCCTTGTCGTATATGGCATACAACCGCTCATGTGGAAGGAGCTTCCGGCTCTCAAAAGCTATAGGGTGGCCTCCCTACATCAACACTGCGTCGATCCCCTCTCCTGATGCATCACACTCCAGGACGAATGGCTGCGTGAACTCTGGCAATGCTAGCACTGGACAGCTGCTCATCACCTACTTGAGCCTGTCAAAGGCTCGCTGCGCTGTATCTGTCCAACTGAATGCCCCCTTCTTCGTCATATCTGTAAGGGGTGCAGGAAGCTGAGAGAAACTCTTGACGAACTTCCTGTAGTAGGTGCAGATACCCACAAACCCCCGAAGTTCCGTCACGTTTCTCGGCGCTAGCCAATCCCTGATGGCCCTGATCTTCTCCTCGTGGACCCTCACTCCGTCCACCCCTATGATGTGTCCCAAGTATAGCATCTCCGTCAATCCAAACTCGCACTTGGAGAGCTTAGCATAAATCTACTACTCCTCCAAAATATGCAACACCGCCTCTATGTGCTGGAGATGTTCCTCCCATGTCCTGCTATATATCAATATGTCATCAAAGAAGACCAACACAAACTTCCTTAGGTGACTGCGGAAGATGTGGTTCATACACGACTAGAAGGTGGCCGGTGCATTGGTTAGCTCAAAGGGCATCACCAAGAACTCAAAATGGCCATAGTGGCACCTGAAAGCAGTCTTGGGAATGTCCTATTCCCTCGCACGAATCTAATGGTACCTGGATCTCAAATCAATCTTTGAGAAGAACTATGCCCCTCTCAACTCATCCATCAGCTCATCAATCCAAGGAATAAGGTACCTGTTCTTCATGGTCTTCTTGTTCAGGGCCCTGTAATCAATGCACATCCTCAATGTGCCGTCCTTCTTCTTCAGCAACACTACCGAAGAAGCGAAAGGACTGGTGCTAGGCCGAATGTGTCCAAGAGCTAACAACTCGCGGATAGCTCGCTCGATCTCGTCCCGATAGGCCTTGGGGTGCCTATAGGGTGTGGTGATGACGGCCTGAATGCCCTGCTCTAGCTCAATCGTATGCTCAAATCCCCAATCCGGTGGTTGTCCTAGTGGTATCTCCCCAAACACCGTGGCATACCTGTCAAGGATGGTCTGTATCTCTAGATGAACTGTCTGCCTAGTAGTCCCTACCTTTGATGCACGCAACTCTACGGCCCACTCTATGTCTCCCTTCCAGAAGTCTGCCTCCATCCGGTGAGCTGAAACAATCTGGTGTGGGTAAGTGTGCATGCCCCGTATCTTCTCATGCTTCCCGGTCTTCTTATCATCCCACTCCATCTCCAAGGCCTCCCAATCTGTGGTGACCTTCCCTAGAGTGATCAGCCACTGTACACCCAGTACCACATTGGTATCCGGTATGTTAACCACAAAAAAGTGGTTAGTCACTGTGTAGGTGCCCATCGTCACTGTCAGCTCTGGAACATATCTGGTACACTGCATAGTCTGATCTCTTGGGACCAACACTGAAAACCCAACGAAGCTCTCTGTCTGTATGCCTCTCCGCTCTACCATCTGTGCATTTATGAAGTTGTGCGTTGCCCCACTGTCCACCAGTATTGATACTCGCTGCCCCCGTACTGTCCCTCGGACGCGCAGCATCAAATACTTGGGAATTCCTCGCAATGCTGCAAGGGTCCCTCCAGTAGGTGCAAAGGCTGCACCTCTTTCTCCTAGTGGTGGAGGTGGCAAATGATCCTGTGCTGCATGGTTGCCCCCTGCCTCCATGTCATCATACTCATCCTCTTCCCCGCTGCTCTCGGAGAAGACCTCAATAAAGTGTGCTTTGCCAGCAACACATCTGTGTCCTGGTGCCCACGGCTCTTGACAGGTGAAACACAACCTCTTCTTCTTCAACTCCCTCTTGGCATCATCATCCAACCGTCCTCTGCCCTGATTCCCCCTTGGAGGTGGAATCCTCACATCCTTCCCCTTAGGCTGGAAACCCTGTCTCTGGGGGTAAGGCATCCTGGTCCTGGGTAAGGCATCCTGCAAGTCCCGGGTCCTACCAACTGCATCATGGAGTGTGGTTGGTCTAGTGGATCTGACCAATCCCCGAAGCGGCTCTGCTAGCCCCTCAATGAACATGTAAATCATCCGTGTCGCGGATAGATCTGGCACCATCACCGAAAGTCTCAGGAAATCCGAAATATATGTATCCGGACTCCCAGTCTGTTTGAGCCCGTCAGCTCAACAAAGTGCTCCTCCGGATCCCTCCGATCAAACCTCTCTATCAACCTCAGGGTGAACTCGGCATACGTAGTCACTGTCGAATGCCCGAGCGTAATCATCCCGTGGAACCACCAATCCTAGGCTTCACCATCCAGATGCAGCGCTGCTACCTTGATGGCCTCCGTCTCTGTCATCTGGTTGAGCTGGAAGTATATGTCCAGCTTCTCCACCCAAGCCTTTGCCGAACTATTTGATGAACCATCAAACATAGGCAAATGGAACCTGCTCATCGTACACTGAGTGTCTCCGTCATGATAATGTCGGTGTCCCCTATGACGGTCGCGGGGTCCACTGTCCCGCTGGAGCTGGACAAAATCACGAAATGAAATGGCATCCCTGAACTCCTGCCCATATGCCTGGTACTCAGCAAAGTAATCACCCATGTGGCCAGGTTCTTGCTCTTACTGTGCTCCTGCCCCTGTGTCTGCAGCCAGAAAAGCGGGCATAGTGGAACATGTGGGTGCATGAGATGCCATGTGTCGAGTGGCATCGTGCTCCTGCAAATGGTGGGATGTGCCTGATCCCTCACCAACCTGGAAACCCCTTGGGGTTTCACGCTGCCTAGCCTCTACAGCAGTGAACCTCTGTCCCATCACCTCAATCTACCTTGACAGATCCTGTACTGACTTGAGGAGCCTTTCCCCAAACTTCTTCGCATCACTATCATCTGCCATTGGTTCCTCCTGTTCTGCGTCCACCACTGGAACGCAGTCACCCTCTCCGTAGGTGATTTGCAACCTACGCTCTTTGTCACGGTACTTTCTACCTCTATAGCAAATATACGGCTTCTCTTCTGGTGTCATAGACAACTCGCTCCACAGGCTGAGCCAGGTCTATGAGCTTTGATACCACTGTAATATCCCGAATGGGAAATAGACAATAATACAAAGCATACAACAAGATATATAGTGCTAGAAACAGAACATGAAGCAGATACACATGAAATAGAGAGAATGCTAAGCCATTTTATTATACTGAGAAATAGAAATAAGTACAAGAGGTGATCAGAATGATGGCACCTCGACTTGCACCAGGAAAGTGTAGGAATACTCTCAGAATATCATTGGAAATGGCTGCTCTCTGCTCTGCATCCAAGCTGCTGAAATACTGTCGTGCTGCTGCTACTGCTAGAACAAAATGAGTATTTGGGGCTGCTCCCCTACTCGGAAAAATCTGATACTCTGGAATCGGCCTCTACTCACAATACCCAGAAAAGCTCAAAGATCGTTTATGAAATGATCGACCCCCGAAAATTCCTCCCTTGAGGATCTACGCTATCCTCCCAAGGGCCACGCTGGTGCTAAATGCTATCCTCCAAAGTATGGCCTCCCTCTCTGTAAAATGTCTCCAATAGGCAAGGGCTGGCCCCTCGCCCAATCCTCTGGCCTGAATCCTCCAAAAAGGTACCAATCCGAAGCTCCCCCAAGATGGACTGCGTCCTCCCTCTCAAGACTGCGCAGTCTCTAGATGCTCTGCTCCTCCACGAATCCAACCATCGATCCTCCTGCAAAATGCTGATGGAAATACCTCACCTGAGCAAGCACTCGAAGTCTCCCGGGGCTGAGGGTGGGATCTCCTAACGAAGACACCTGATGTACTGAACAGTACTGCAGACAAGCTAAACAGCCAGCGTGCTCCAAGTCAAAATGACTAGCTCAATATGCATAAACATGAATGACCAAATGAAGGGGCTCTCCTCCCTTTTATAACGATGGGCCTCTCTCTCTCTAGGCCCCACCATCTCCCACGTGCTCCATGACCCACGCTATCCCCTCATCTGCGTGAGCTAGGCCCCACACTGCCCACGTGGTCTGCGTCCCTCTCCTGCGCTGTCCACTTGGCCACTAGGCCCCACTCCCTTAATTTCGATGTGGACTTTAGGAAAGTGCTTTATCTTAAGTGAGTTAATTAATATTTTACTCACTTTATTCATGCTCCAACTATAATAAAGAAAAATTAGTCAAAATTAATATTTCCAATTAGCTATCGCTAATTGGGAATATTACACCTGACTGCTGCCCCTCATCTGCTGCCTTCTATACTGCTGCCCATGACACTGCCTTTGTCACTGCCTCATCTATACTGCAGCTCCCTCTCAATTCTGCATCTGTCCACTTCTGCTACTAAAATGGACTCTTGATCATCCCCATCTTCTCTTTGAAGTAAACAACTTTGCATTTCCTAGAGCTTTAGTGAGGATGTCAGCCACCCGTTCCCCTGTCGGAGTGTACTGCAACTGTACAGCTCCCCACTAGACCTAGTCTCTGATAAAATGACACCTGATGTCAATGTGCTTCGACCGATCATGAAACACGGGATTCTCAGAGAGCTTGATGCAAATTTGATTATCACATAGAATGTTGGTCACTTCCATATTTTCCTTGAGTAGATTCACAAGCAGCTTCCTAAGCCATATGGCTTCACAAAAAGCAGTGATTTCTGCCATATATTCCGTCTCAGCTAAGCTCAGAGCTACAAAATTATGTTTCCTACGGCACCAGGAAGTCATTCCTGATCCAACTCTGAAATAGTACCCACTGGTACTTTTCCGATCTACTGAACTTCCAGCCCAATCTGCGTCAGTGAATCCACTCAGTCTGATGTCATTTTCCTAGGTGTATCTCAATCCATGCTCGAATACTCCTCGTAGGTGTCTGAGAACATGCTTGGGTGTTGCCCAATGTGCCCTCCTTGGTTCCACCATGAACTGACTGAGGGTGTTGATAGCGTAACAAATGTCTGGCTTAGTGTTGACCAAATACATCAGGGACCCGATGAGTTGTCTATACAAGGTAGGATCAACCTCATCATCCTTGGATGTATCAATTTTCTTTCAGTTGGTGATCATTGGATTAGCCACGGGTCTACAGTCCTGCATCTTGAATCTTTTCAAGATTTCTATAGCATATCTCCCTTGACCAAGGAAGATTTCACCCTTCTGCTGCCAAACTTCCAACCACAGAAAATAATGCATCAACCCCAGATCCTTCATGTCGAATTTTGCAACGAGGTTCTCCTTGCAATCCTTGATGAGCCTAGATGAACCTGTTAGGAATAGGTCATCTACGTACAACACCAGTATTAGAGGCTCATTACCTACTTTCAGATAATAGAGATTGGGATTTGTGTCGCTCTTGATGAATCCCATCTTTTGTAAGTAACCATCAATTCAACCATACCAAGTGCTTGTTTAAGTCCATACAAGGCTTTCTTAAGGCTACACACATTAGTCTTCTGCTCATGCATCTCAAAGCCCTTTAGTTGTCAATATATACTTCTTCTATCACCCCATTCAAGAATGTAGTCTTCACATCCATCACGTGAATCTCCCACCCCATCTGCGCAGCAAGGGATATCACGGATCTAATAGAAGTATATATGGCTACTGGGGCGAAGGTTTATTCATAGTCTATCCCCTCCTTCTGAGCATACCCCTTAGCCACGAACTTGGATTTATTATTTTCTACGTTGCCATCTGCAGCATATTTGATCTTGTAGATCCATCTCGAACCCACAACTGATCTATCCTGAGGCCTAGGAGCCACTTCCTAGACATCATTCGTCATGATGGAGTTGTACTCTTCCACCATTGCATCTACGCATACCTAATGCTGAGCTGCCTCCTGAAAAGTAGAGGCTTCGCCAACCTGAACTACAAAGGCTTGGTATCTCTCCGATTGCCTGCGCTGCTTCTTCTCATTTCTAGTAGCTCCGACAAACTCCTCTGTGTCCCTCAGAATTTGTCGTAATTCCCTGCTCGACTACCACTGGTAGTGGGTGGATCTTCCTGCTCCTCCTCTTGAGATAAAACTCCTGGATCCTTGTGCCCTGGAGAAGCACTCGTGCTAGTTACTATTGGTCGTAGTGGCTGGACCAGTGGATCATCTTCAAATTGCGTTTCAGAAGGCATCTCCTGGGATTTTCTGAAAGCTCTTTCCTCCATGAACTTTACATCCCGCTGCACTACAATCTTCCTATTGTCAGGAATGTAAATTTTCTAAGCCTTAGGATTCTCGCTATATCCCACTAGATATCCCTTTTTCGCAGTCCTATCCAATTTCTTTCTCTTTTCTTCGGGTACATGGCAGTATGCCACACTACCAAAGATCGTGAAGTGGCTTTAATTCTGGCTTCCTGCCAGTGAAGACAATTTCTGGAGTGATCTTACCCAATGCGCTATGAGGAATCCTGTTCTAAAGATACACAATTATATTACAAGCTTTTGCCCACAGAAATTTGGGCATGTCTTGATCATACAACATTTCCCTTGCAGCCTCTACAATACTTCTATTCTTCCTTTCTGCAATTCCATTCTGCTATGGATTATATGGAGTGGTCCACTCTCTTCTGATGCCTTCCTTTGTGCAAAATTCCGTGAAGTCTTTATCAATGTATTCTCCACCATATCTGATCGCAGTATCTTTATCCACTTTCCTGTCAGATTCTCAACCAGAGCTTTAAACTCCTTGAATCGATCAAATACTTCATCCTTGGTTTTTAGAAAGTAGATCCAAGTCTTCTTGGAATGGTCATCAATGAAGGTGACAAAATATTCGGCACCACTAAGAGTTTTAGTGGACATCGGTCTGCAGATGTCTTAGTGTATTAATCCCAATGCACTCTTTGCCCTATTGTTGCTCCTGGGGTAGGCTGCCTTGGTGTACTTTCCTAGTACGCACCCTCTGCAAATGTCATCTTGCTTGGTGCTCAAATTTGCAACTCATGTGATGGTCTTCTTGAGAATTCTCAAAGCCCCATGGTGTAAGTGCCCCATTCTCCTGTACCATAGTTCATTCAAATCCTTATCACCACTGCTGCCTATTAGTGCCATTGGAGATTCGAGCTGCAACTTATACAGTTTGTTGCTCCTGACTCTGATTTGTGCCTTCTTCTTCCAACTTGGGTGTTTGACATATACTCTTTTGCCAATGAAGTAAACGTCATAGCCCTTGTTTTGCAGCTGTGACACTGAGAGTAAGTTCATCCCCAAACCAGGCACCTGTAGCACATTGGTGGCTCAAGGCTTATTGCCAGCTTTGGTTTGAAACACTATGGTACCTCTTCCAACAGGGATACACTTCACCTTATTTCCCATGGTGATCTAGAAGTTCATTTGCTCTTCTTGGTAGCTTGAGAAACATTCTCGTACTCCCGTCATATGTGTAGAAGCGCCACTATCAATATACCAGACCTCTCAAGAAGCAGAGCTTGATATGCAAGCGAACTCTTCTTCTAGTCTGGAATCCAATATAGAGATGTCGTGATCCATCTTTTCTTCCATGCTTTCCCTAGCTGCGTGAACCCTTACGAGTTATTGCTGCAACAGTGTCTAGACTTCGTTCCATCGTAGAGTTTCCAATATTGTTACTCGATCTCAACTCTAATACCATGTGAAAATTTCAAATCTGAAATTTTACTGCTTTTATTGATTTATTTCTCTTACTTATTTTCACAATAAGTTATTTACAAAATCCTTCCAGTAAATTTCGAAATAAACACTACTGCAGTTATCACTCAAGTACATATAGAGAAAGTACAGTAAAAATGCAAGCACAAGAATCAATCACAATGACACAGTTATTTTTGGACAATTGTCCCCGAAAAAACCAATGTGGGAAAACTGGTGCAGCAGATGAGGGTTTATATATTAATCTTCAGTAGCAAATTCTTTACAAGGAAAGGCTGGCAGAATAACTGAGAATATTCTTAAGAAAACACCTTAGATAAATTCTCTCCAAACCTCAGGAGAATTTCCAACACCTGAGGGACTCACTACCCTTCTCTGCGTCACCCCTACGTGATTCCTTCTGCAGAGCCTGCGTGAGACTGCATCACAATTGCGTGAGCCCTCTGCGCTACTCCTCTGTGCTGCTCCTTTACCCTTCTGCTTCCTTCTTCCCTCGTGCCCTAACACTGTTGATGCCCTCTGCTTCCTCCGCCCTGCAACTCTCCCTCTGAAATCAAATTCTATTTCCTGCAGAATCGACTTCCCTCGGGTTACTGAGTGTGTGCCCGGCTTACTTTCCAAATGGCCCTCAAGCCTTCTTTTATAATATTTTCATTGACAAATCAATGACCCAGATTAGAAGACTAATCGATGGCTAAGATTAAATCTTGACTTGATCTTCGTTCTCTAGAAGATTCACACTCTGTTTTATTAATACCCATTAATTATTTACTTTCCCTAAGTTTAGACTTAGGGTCCCCATTAAAATAATTAATTATTTTAATAAAACATAAACTGAGTGGAAATTGCACAAATGATTTTTGGGTTCTTTAGAATACTAGTGTCCAAGCCTCCTGACAAATTTTGAGACTTATATCACTTTCTGATGCTACAAAAATCAACAATTTTTATTTGCCTCCTTTTCCTAAGTCAAACTCCCCCTTTTTCCACAAAAAATCAAGTGGGGTCCTCTCAACCCACTTTTCCCAAGTTACATACGCCAAAATATAAAAAAAATGTGCAAAATGTATTACTTTAGCAGAAATTTGCTAAGTAGGAATATCACATCTCCAAACTTCAAGATCTTCTTTTATTATTATTTTATTGAAGAAGTCACTTTTCTCCTCCTAGGTGACTTTTGCCCTGTTTTATTATTTATTATTTACCCTTTTTATTTAATAATATCAAAATTACTAAGTTTTCCATAGATCTCCTAGATCAATTTTTCCTTCTCGCTAGCCTATTAGGAGATAACTAGGAAAGTGGAAGTCATGTCTTCAGCTCATGAGATAGGGGACATTACAAAGTTGGAAACTGAAAGTGGGAGGGCACGCTCATATGTCTAGTAAGTCTAAAAAGGGCTGGATTACATGTCGTAGTTGAGGACTGAATTATATCATTTGAAGGGCCAAGGTGCAGATATTGACACTATTAGAAGGCCACAAAAATTTGATTGGAGGGTACACGTAAAAAACTGGAGGAGATTCCTGTAGCGAGCTGGTTCACTGGCTTTGGATGCAAATAATCTCAGCAGAAGGCTGAGCCAAGCCATGCATTCCTTGTAGCAATTGACAGAGTAGGGAGCTGAATAATTCTCCTGGAGTGCAGGAGGACTCCAATCGAGATGATAGACAGGATCAAGATGGGATCATTCTCTAGGTGTTGAGTGTAGCATGTTCAAATTTACTGTCATAGTAGATGTATGTCAATTTATCAGGTTCCCTAAATAACTGTAATTCCTGATGTTTACTTAGTAACGTGGGAATTGTTCAGATCTATGTGATTTTCTGACATTCTTCCATCACTATATTGTTGTGCAAATGTTTAAGAAATCACCCCTATTGTAGTCATTGGCACAAGAACTTGACAAAGTGTTGCAAACTATTTGTGAAAATGTATGCTTTCCATATGTTTGACAGAATGTCCCTAAAGATATTTTAGAGGTCATCGGCATACTTAGAAGTTAAATTGAAAGGAACAACTATAATGTCCCAAAACTCGTTGAAAAATACCTAAAGGGGTAATTACACATTTGCTACAAATTTTTGCTTAATACAAATTATCTCCCAGTTATTGTGAAAAAAATGCTATTCCTAATGGTTACAACTACACAAGTAACATGAACTATGAAAACTTAAAAGAACTCACCCAAGATTTTAAGGAGGCAAAACAAGGAACCATCTGCCTCATGCCCAATAAGGTGACCAAGGTACCTTGAAGGTGCTTCCTTGTAATTCTTGATTTCAGGAGTGATAGGCCATAAAATATTCAATATGTGGCCCTCCACAATTGGAATAGTTCTCACCAGAATCTACAAGGATACAAATTCACTAGAAAAAATCAGATGTCATATGTCTATGCATGACAATACTCTAAGATGATTCCATATTCTACAAGAATACAAATACACTAGAAAAAATCATATGTCATACATCTATGCATGAAAATAGTCTACAATGATTTCATATCATAGGTGAAACTTTGTAAAAAGCTAAAAATAGCAATTCAGCTCTATCTCAAGCATAAAATAAAAGTTCCTGGTTGTATGCCAGCAAAAGTTCTTTGCTATTATTGGATATAATAAGGGCAATTGTACCTGTAAATGCTCAGAGTGACAAGGCTGACCCACAAAATAAGGACGATTCCGTTCAGTATTCTTAATTGCATTAAATTTAGATTCCACCATTTTTTGAAGGTCTTCAATATTTTCTGAAAAAATCCACATATTAAAATTTCAGATGTTGAAATGTTAGCTCCAATGACAAGGATCCCAGTTTCAGTATCAACCACATCTTATAACTAACCTCAGAAACATCTTTTAGAATACCTAAGGGTAAAGACTTGATGTACTATTTGTTGTTCAGTAATATAATACTAGATACATTTTCCAAGGAAAAATGAAGTTATACATGTTATGCAAGAAAAAATAATCACCTTTTCCATAGATTACAAGGTGCATAAGATTTGAAGAATAGTGGCTTTCATAGAACTTGATCAGCTCCTCTCTCACATCCAAACCTCTTTCTTTAGGATGCACATCCAAGGTATCCAAATTCCCTGAATAATTTTCGAATCCAATCAAAAAATATAAAAACTACAAACCGTAGATAGTAAGTAGTAGTACCTTCCTGTGACATCCTCTTTTAACAAAAAAAAAAATCAAATAAGAACAAGGAAAGCAATGACAAGCATAATGTGGATGATTGCAAATAAGTGGCAATGAAAACATTGAAGCACATATCCAATATGACAATAAGCACATGCCACATAAGTGGCATGTTTGTATTAACTAAACAATCACATGAATCATGAAAAATGGCAACATGCATTTGAAAAAAAAAATTGCTAGTGCACATTTACAAAAATAAAGAAGAATACATTTACAAAAAGAAATACGACTGGACTTTAATTGAAAAATTAAAAAAACATATATATTATGTATTAAATGTAAGTGTAGCCTATCCTTGTGTAAATATTCGGAGACAAGATATATGAATAATACTAACAAAATTGTATTTCATTATTTAGAAATCTCAACAATATAAACAAAATTGTATTTCATTAATTATGGCATATTTGCCACAACAACATCTGTTGAAGATTCACATTATGAAGTGATTCCAACCAGCTTATTATTAAAAACATGAAGTTGAAAACAGATTTAAACTATACTTCTATATATTCCATCTGTAATATTCCCAATTAGCAGTAGCTAATTGGCAATATTAATTTTGCTCAGATTTTGCCTTTCTAATAGAAAGCCTAGAAGAGACATATGCAACCGAAACAGGAATACCATAGTTCATTAATGAGTAACCACTACCCGATAGGGGAGCCGAGCACATCACGAACAGTAGGAGAATACATCAGAGGATCATATCAAGAAACATTAGAGCGAGGGGAGGAGCCCATAGCATGCTAGAACAACCAGGGGTTGCGTAAATAGGGAGGGCCATACAGGGACTACTTAGAAACACATATGGTCGAGGCACCACCATTTCCAGAGGTTGATGGTGAGCGGTGTGAAATCACGCTATATAAGGCATGTTGGAACGAATAGAGAGACGAGCGGAGAGGTTTATCTGAACATTGGTAGATTGCAGAGGATTGATGATGTGATCGGGCATTGCCATTTGGGCGGCGTGCGCATATAGCTTGTTGAGCTTTGGACATTGGGTATTAGCGCATGTCGGACCAATTGGAAATGGATGAATTGGGTAATGGTTGACGTGCCGATCGACAGGCATTTAAGCATCAATGGATTTGGACGAGTGTGTTGATGTGAAGTTCTAAGTTGCTAGGCAGAGATTGACATTACGATGATCACAATGATGGCACGAATTCACGTTTATGAGGCGAAACGAAGTAAAGTAATAGTCATAAAATAAAGGGGGGTGATGGGACCCATAACCCAAACATAGGATAAAATAACTCCCTAAAGTCACTCAGAGAAATTTAAATTTCAGCATGGGGCCTAGGGGAGCCAAGTGATAGTGCAGGGAGAGGGACAGCGTGGAGGCAGCGTGGGCAAGGACAAATCAGTCTAGTGGGGACAGTGTGGCATGAGGGGACAATGCAGTTGAGTGGGGCCCAAGGGAGACCTAAGGTCTCAAGCATAAAAGGAGGGAGAGGCTAGTCATTCACTCATTCTATTATGAATCTTATGATTTTCTATCTATCAAACATCGAGCATGCTTATGCTGTTTAGCGAAGTCTGCAAGTGCTATTCAGCACACGGGTGTCTCTGAGCAGAGATCCCAACCTCAGCCTCGAGGGACTTCGAGTGCCCACTCAGGTGAGGAGCTTCACCATCGATTTTAAGAGCAAAGGACACAGATCCTTTTAGCCAGGAACCACGCACGCAGTCACCAAGGCAGCGCAGTCACACTCAGGGATTACGCAATCTTGGGAGGAGGCAACACCGGGAGTGAAGGGAGATCAGGGATTTCAGTCCAGGAGAAGTGTGCAGGGATCAACCCTTCACAAGTCATCTTTTGCAGTAGGAGGAGGCCATCATTTTCAGTTTTACAGTTCAGGGCCAACGTACTCACCAGGAGTGTGTGATTTTCCCAAGGGGGTCAATTTTGGGGTCAGCCTTTCCGAAATTCCTTCCTGGGTTTTTCCAAGTTTTTGGAGGAGAGTTTGTACCCGGAGTTTCATATTTTTCTGAGCAGGGGAACAGCCCCAAAGAGCAACTCCATTCTAGTCAGAGGCAGCATTTCCAACAGTAGCAGTAGCTCAGGGAGTTACGCAGTTCATAGAGAGCAGCCATTCACAGTGGGATTTGATAGTGATTTCAGCGTGCCTTGAGCAAGCCAAGGTGCCATCATTCTGATCACCTTTGTACTCATTTCCCCTCTTTCAGATTATAATAAAATGGCTCAGCTTTTCTCCATGTTTGCAGTGTTTTTCATGATATCTCTCTATTTGTTGTAGTTATTGTTTATGTTGCTTTATATTGTTGTTTATTTCCTATTCAGAATATCACAATGCTATTAAAGCTCATAGACTTGGCTCAGCCTGTGGAGCAGATCAGTCTATGACACCCAGAGAAAAGGAATACATCACTTACCGGACAAAGCGGTACAGGAGCTGAGAGCGGAGACTCGAGGCCACATTTGGAGAAGGGGACTGCGTTCCAGTGGTGGACGTAGAGGAGGAAGAACCTATGGTTGAAGAAAGAGATGACGGGAAGGAGTTCAGGAATCTCCTCCTGAAGTCTGTGCAGGAGCTCTCGAGGAAGATAGAGGAGATGGGACAGAAGTTTGCCGCGGATAACAGACAACGTGAAACCCCAAGGGGTTTTCACATCGGTGAGAAATACGACACTTCCCATCACATACTGGAGAAGAACACATCACAACAGGTGGTGCCACACACTCCCCCACGTTCCACGATGCCCACATTCTTGACTACAGGTACTGGGACGGGAGGACCCCAGGAGTCAGAGATGGCTCATTATAGGGACTATTTTGCAGAGTATCAGTCTTACAGGCGAGAATTTGGTGAAGCTCTCACTTTCCACGACTTTTGCCTACTCAAGAACAACAACAGACCCCGTAACCAGAACAAAGGTGGTGGGTACACGCAAGGAGGTGAACTGCAACGTACCGTGGGCAGATTTTTCTTGCCAACTTATGACGGGTCATCTAAATGTTCTGCGAAGGCTTGGGTGGAGAAGCTAGACATTTATTTTCAGCTTGATCAAATGGCAGAGGTGGAGGCCATCAAGGTGGCAGCGCTGCACCTTGAGGGAGAAGCCCATGACTGGTGGTTCCATAGGATAGCCACGCTGGGTCACTCAGCAGTGAAAGCGTATGCGGAGTTCACCCGGAGATTGTTGGAGAGGTTTGACCGGAAGGATCCGAAAGAGCATTTTGTCGAGCTGACCAAGCTCAAACATACCAGGAACCCGAAAACCTACATTTTCGAGTTCTTGAGACTTTCAATGATGGTACCAGACTTTTCCGCATCCAGGAGGATTTACATGTTCATTGATGGGTTGGCAGAACCTCTACGTGGGCTAATCAGATCCACTAGGCCTGCTACACTTCAGGATGCAGTCAGGAGGTGACCTATAGGATGCTTTGCCCAAGACCTGAGCTACTTTCCCCAAGAAATCGGCATTCCAGCCAAAGGGGAAGAACACGAGAGTTCCACCGCAGAAGGGGAACCGAGGTCGAGGGCCTTTGGATGATGATATCCGGAGAGACTTGAGACGGAGGAAACTATGTGTTGAGATTTTGTGTATTTGGGGTAGCATCAGTTGTGCTCTAGGTCCCAAATTTTGAGGAAGGACTAGAGTTCACCTAATCTACAAGACCTAGAAATGGATTTGGGAAATTTCATCTGGTTTAGGAGATATTAAATTAATTAATTATTTTAATGTATTTCCTAAGTTAAAACTTAGGAAAATAAAACAATTAAAGTGAATTTAATTAAACATGTAATGAAATTGTCTTAATTCACATGGATCAAGCATTCTTTTAATCTTAGCCATTGATTAAATATTTAATCTTGGCCGTTGATTTGTGAACGAGAAAAGTATAAAGGAAAGGCTTGGGGTCATTTGTAAGACACACAGAGGCAGAGCACTGAAGCTAAGCTGAGATTCTAAGGCAGGGTTGCTAAGAATTCTCTGAAGTGTTTCAATTGCAAAGAGGGGAATTTAGAGCAAGGGGATGATCTGATCCCGAGGTCTAGAATACAGAAGAAGCAGAGAAGAGATCAGCAAGGACAACGCAGATAAAGGCAGTGGCGACAACAACAATGTCTTTCAGGGGAAGCGCTAGGGTTTCTAGTCCTAGATCTGGCTAATTTCTGTAAATCCCGTTTGAGGGTGTGGATCAGTCAGTATTTTTGGTCTTAGATCAGCCAGGAGCTGCAGATCTAGAGTTTTCTCTATAGGGTTTTCCAGATCTGGAACCCAGAATTGTGTATTCAGAAATATTCTTAATAATAGAGCCCTCCAGTAGCCAGAGATCGGTTTTCCCACATTGGGTTTTCCGGGGACAGTTGTCTAGAAATAGCTGTGTCACTTTGTCTATGTGTGCATGTGCTTATTCTAGATCTGAATTGGTAGAGATCTATTATGTGTTTTGCTTTTATGTTAACTTGAATTTATTCAGTTGATAACTTGTATAAGTGGGAGAAGCTTAACCAGATTAACAGAAATAATTTATGCATAAGAATTAAGATTCAGAAATTTCTACATGGTATCAGAGCAATTGCAGATCTAGAAGGGTCTTCAGCTGAAGCATCTAAAGGGTCTAGCTGCAGAAAGCAGCTGGAAAGGCAGCAAAAAAGCAGATCTGAAGGGTCTAGCTGCAGAAAGGCAGCAGAAAAGCAGATCTGAAGGGACAGCGCAGTTTTCGGGAAGAGATTCACGCAAAGGGAAAGGTGACGCTGTCTAGCGCTGTGTCCTAGCAAGCCCACGCAATTACCACGTAGAGGCAGCTCAGAAACAATGCTGGTTGGGTCTGAAGCCAGCCAGTGTGATTCAAATATGAATCTGTCAGATCAAGAAAAAGTCTGCAGAAAAGTTGCAGAAATTCAGAAGAGCTGGTGGGGTTAAACTTCTAAAGTTTTCAGATTTTTAACCTTAGCACAAGTGACAAAGTTTGGGAAGAGATCAACTTCTCAGGGATTTTCTTGCGAAAGGAAACTTGCAGTTTGGTCAGAGGATCAAAGAAGAAGCTGAATCATAGTTGATTTGGTAGATTTCCAAGGAGGGAAATCAAGTGTCAGAGGGAGCAGAGGGTTCCCAGTTTGAAAAGGACCCTAGATCCAAGATCTCTAGCATAGAGAAGAGGAGCTCCGACACATTCTGAGCAGATGGCTCCTCATGGACTGCGTGATCAGGATAGGCTAGAGGGCCTCTCAAAAATTTTAGTGTGGAAAACAAGGATCCTGATTGTCCTTGAGGCATACGGTCTAAGAGACCATGCAGAGCAGACTCTGGCCACACTGACAGATGCGAATCTCCTACGGAAGCATAGGGAAGCTGCTGGGCATGCCAAGCGGCTGATAATGGACAGTATCAAGGACCATATTGTACCACACATAACTGAGAAGAGGACAGCTAATGAGATGTGGAAGGCCTTGACTTCCCTATATGAGGGAAAATTAGTCCAAAGAAAGATGCTGTTGGAGGCCCAAATGAGGTCATTCATGATGACCAAGGGAGAAGACATCGAGCATTTCCTCTTCAAATTGTAGTCAATCAGGGATCAACTGACTGCAACGGGTGCAACCGTAGGTGAGGCAATGATAGTCAGGATTTCCCTCAATGCAGTCACGGATGAGTGGGGAACCTTTGTCCAAAGTATCTTGGGCAGAGCAAACCTCTCTGATTGGGACAGCTTGCGGTCGATCCTGTGGCAAGAAGAACTACGAAGGTTCACCAAGAAGCAGCATAGCCCTGCGTTGAGCAAGGTTAAGAAGGAAGAGGAGGAAGATGCAGCCTTGGCATCAAAGAAGCAGCCGAAGAAGAAGAAGAATCTTTCTAAGATCAAGTGCTTCCAGTGTGGTGAAATGGGACATTTTGCCAGCCATTGTCCAAAAAAGAAGAAGGACAAGGAAGCATCTTCTTTCAAAGCAACGGTGGCAGATGATGGGTCCGGAGATGATGTAGCCATGAGCACTCATAAACCACGAAAGTGGGGCGACATGGATCTATAGAGGATGTACAGAATGTAAGGTGGGATCCTTGAGCATCTCATCTCTTGGATCACAAGCGAGCTACGACAGCCTTAAGACAGTAGCGGGACAAGTGGAGCAGTGGGTGCATAGATCACAGATGAGGCATAAGTAGAGGCAAATCTGGAGGCTGGGAGTAGCAACGCAGAGCATAGCAGCAACAGCGTAGAAGCAGTAGCAGCGTAGAGGCTGATGTGACATCAGCAGTGCAATGCAGTACTGCTTACCCAGTGCAGAGCTGCAGCAGCGCAAAGAGCTTTAGAGGGACAACGCAGTGCAGCAACAACGTGATAGATTTCAGCACAAGAAGCTGATGTGACTTCAGTAGTGCAGAGGGAGTCTGATTACGCAAGCAGAGTTGTAGCTATGCATCGTTCTTTAGATGCCAGCACAGATCTGTAGCCTATGGAGCTTCAGTGATGAGGATGCAACCCATCTGACTTGTTTGTCAAAGATTGGGCATGAGATTCAATTGTTTCTCTCAACAACTGAAGTTGCAGTGCAACAGATCAGCAGTGGCAGTGCTATGAGCAGCATAGATGCAACATATTGAGAGGGAGCTGCAGCACAGTGGTTGTAGTGGCAGTGGCAGAGTCATGGGCAGCAGCAAAGTTGAGTGGCAGGAGGCCAAGCTTCAGCAGCAGAGAACCAGTGCCCAAAATCATGTAATGCATAAGTGTGATGTATTGCTAGAGCACACCCTTGATGCTAAGAGGGAGTGTTGAGATTTTGTGTATTTGGGGTAGCATCAGTTGTGCTCTAAGTCCCAAATTTTGAGGAAGGACTAGAGTTCACCTGATCTACAAGACCTAGAAATGGATTTGGGAAATTTCATCTGGTTTAAGAGATATTAAATTAATTAATTATTTTAATGTATTTCCTAAGTTAAAACTTAGGAAAATAAAATAATTAAAGTGAATTTAATTAAACATGTGATGAAATTGTCTTAATTCACATGGATCAAGATTTATTTTAATCTTAGCCATTGATTAAAGATTTAATCTTGGTCGTTGATTTGTCAACGAGAAAAGTATAAAGGAAAGACTTGGGGTCATTTGTAAGACACACAGAGGCGGAGCACTGAAGCTAAGCTAAGATTCCAGGGTGGGGTTGCTAAGAATTTTCAGAAGTGTTTCAGTTGCATAGAGGGGAATTTAGACCAAGGGGATGATCTGATCTCGGGGTCTAGAATACACAAGAAGCGGAGAAGAGATCAGCAAGGACAACGCAGAGAAAGGAAGCAGCGACAACAGCAGACAGCAGCAGCTACAGCAGAAGACGACAGCAGCAACAACAACAGACGGCAGCAACAACAACAGATGGCAGCAGCAGCAACATTGTCTTTCAGGGGCAGCGCTAGGGTTTCTAGTCCTAGATCTAGCTGAGTTCTGTAAATCCCGTTTGAGGGTGTGGATCAGTCAGTATTTTTGGTCTTAGATCAGCCAGGAGCTGCAGATCTAGAGTTTTCTCTATAGGGTTTTCCAGATCCGGAACCCATAATTGTGTATTCAGAAATATTCTTAATAATAGAGCCCTCTAGCAGCCAGAGACCGGTTTCCCACATTGGGTTTTCTGGGGACAGTTTTTCCAGAAATATCTGTGTCACTTTGTCTATGTGTGCATGTGCTTATTCTAGATCTGAATTGGTAGAGATCTGTTATGTGTTTTGCTTTGATGTTAAATTGAATTTATTCAGTTGATAACTTGTATAAGTAGGAGAAGCTTAATCGGATTAACAGAAATAATTTCTGCATAAGAATTAAGATTCAGAAATTTCTACACTATGCTTCACATGCCAGGAGCCATCGGCAATGGGTCATCAATGTGTCGCAGTGTAGGCACATTACGTAGAGGTCTTCTCCGACAGTGAGGGAGAAGAAGATTCCTATGAGGAGATAGAGAGAGAGGCCAACGCTGTAGTGCAGAGAGGGCATCATCCACCACCACCTCCCCAGGAACAAGAGGAGCAACGTTTACACCCACAGGAGGAGTCCTTGCATCTTTGCGAGGGGTTCTGAAGTATTTGGCACTGCATGTCCGGGGCACCATTCAGGGACAGGGTGTTTTAGTTCTAGTAGATAGTGGGGCCACTCAAAACTTTATAGATACCTAGCTGGTAGAGAGGAGGGGCATACAGACAGAGAGCTTTGATGGCTTCTCAGTACTAGTACCAGGTGTTGATTTATGGTAGCATCGGATGTGCTCTAGCCTTGTAATTTTGTATATAGGCTAAGACACATGTATTCCATAAAACTCAAAAATGGTTTTGGAAAATTCCACTTAGAGATCATTCAATTAAATTAATTAATCATTTTTTAATGTTTTCCTAAGTCTAAACTTAGGGAAACTGATTAATTAAAGGGTGTTAATTAAATCAACTGTGAATCTTCTAGATAAAGTCATGGATCACCTCCAAGTTAATCTTATCCCTTGATTATGTTTTAATCTTGGTCGTTGAAGGGTCAATGAAAGATTATAATAAGGAGGGTGAGGGGCCTATGGAAAATACACTTGACAGTTGAGCCATTAAGCATTTTCGAATTTGTGTGACGAGACACAGCTTTTGATCAAGAACAAATCACTAGGGTTGGGTTTGCTAAGTGATTTGATTTAGTGATCAGATCCAGAGAGGGGCAGAAGCAGAGATTGGTCAGGTGGACCAAGATTACATTTCAGAGTGAGGCAGCATCTACGCAGGAGAGAGACAGCGCAGTTTCTGGCAGAGGTGACGCAGTTCTTGCAGAGAATCACACAGAGCCAACGCAATGTCTCTTGGAGTCAGTCCAGAGAAAGCTAGAGGCTGGGGTTCTGAGCCAGGAGGGCCAAGATCCAGCTTCAGATCAGCCAGATCAGCTGCAGAGAAGGGTGACGCAGTTCCTCAAGCTTGCCTATGCAGGCTTACGCAGATCCAGCGTAAGCAATCATGCAGAGGCGGTGAGGGCTTCATCAGCGTTGTTTTTTATTAGCTGAAGACTTCCTGAGTGAGGTATATTTCACAGTTAGTTTTGTTGTCTAGATTTCTCTAAATGGTTTTCCGGATGTTGGCACCCTAGTTGTATTCAAGATTTTGCTGCTTAATAAATCAAACCCTCAAATCTGCTGCACCGGTTTTCCCAAGTTGGGTTTTTCTGGGGACTTAGTCCAAAAATAATTGTGTCAATGTGATTGTTTTTCATTTTATTTTGTTCAAATTGTTTCAGCACTTAGATTTATTCCGCAACAATATTTGTGTAGACTGCTTCAGTAATTACTTCGGTATTTCAATGAAATGAAATAATTATCAAAATAATAGGAGAAGTAATTCAGATTTGTTGCAGTAGGAATCCAGATCTAGGATTTTTCACACCAGGTGCCAGAACTATGCAGTGTGTGAGATATGTTCCAGCATTAGCAGTGACCATGGGGACCTACACTATGACAGAGCATTTTTTTGTGGTCGACATTTCAGACACTAACGTGGTGCTGGGAGTGCAGTGGTTGATCACACTGGGGAAGGCCACCACAGATTGGGAGACTTTGGAGATGGAGTGGACGGACAAGAAGATTGGTAAGCATGTGATGATCCGAGGCATGCACACATATCCTCCGCAGACAGTTTCAGCACACCGGATGGAGGCAGACTTCCGGAAGGGAGACATAGAGTGGGCTGTAGAACTGCATATTTGAGAGGCAGGGGCCACAGGAGCAGGCAGTTCACCCAGATGTGCAGTCGATATTGGACGGTTACTCCACAGTTTTTGGGAATATACCACCAGGACAGCCACCAGATCGAGGGTTTGGGCATACCATTGAGCTGGAGCAAGGTATTCAGGCTGTGATCACCACACCCTATAGGCATCCCAAAGCCTCCAGGGATGAGATTGAAAGATCCATTCATGAGCTCTTAGCACTGGGACACATCCGGCCTAGTACTAGTCCATTTGCTTCTTCTGTTGTATTGGTGAAGAAGAAATATGGCACATTAAGGATGTGCATTGACTACAGGGAAATCAACAAGAAGACGATGAAGAACAGATACCCCATCCTGCAGATTGACGAGTTGATGGATGAGCTGAGGGGATCGAAATTCTTCTCCAAGATCGAACTGAGGTCGGGATACCATCAGATCCGAGTGAGGGACCAGGATGTCCCCAAGACTGCTGTCAGATGCCATTATGGCCATTTCGAGTTTTTGGTGATGCCCTTTGGGCTAACCAACGCACCGACCACTTTTCAGTCTTGTATGAACCATATCCGTATATACAACCGCACTTGGGAAGAGCACTTGCAGCACATTGAGGTTGTACTGCATATTTTGGAGGAGCAGCATTTCTATGCTAAGCTCTCCAAGTGCGAGTTTGGGTTGACAGAGATGCTCTATTTGGGGCATATCATTGGTGTGGACGGGGTGAGAGTCCACAAGGAAAAGATCTGGGCCATCCGGGAATGGCTGGAGCTGAAGAATGTGACAAAACTCCGGGGATTTCTAGGCATCTGCACCTACTACCAGAGGTTTTTCGAGGGATTTTCCTAGCTTGCTGCACCCCTCACAGATCTCACCAAGAAGGGGGCTTTCATTTGGATTGATACAGCGCAGAGAGATTTTGACAGGCTCAAGGAGGTGATGAGTAGCTGCCCAGTGCTGGCTTTGCCAGATTTCACGCAGCCCTTCATTTTGGAGTGTGATGCTTCAAGAGAGGGAGTGGGTGCATTTTTGATGCAGGGAGGTCACCCCATATCTTTCGAGAGCAACAAGCTATTACCGCATGAGAGGTTGTATCCTATATACGACAAGGAGATGTTGGCCATTATGCATGCACTGGCCAAGTTTCGGCAGTATCTGGTGGGCAACAGGTTTCAGGTGACGACTAATCACAACAGCCTCCGATTTTTCCTTGAGCAGAAGAAGTTGCAGGAGAGGCAGCAGAAGTGGGTCAGTAAGATCCAGGTTTATGACTTTGACATTGAGTATGTCAAAGGGAAGAACAACGTGGTGGTCGATGCTCTATCACGCAGACCAACAGCGTTGTCCTTGATGAGCATAGATACAGACTGGAGGGCTCAACTACTGGTGGAGTACTCCAAGGACTGCTTTGCTTGTGAGGTGCTGGAAGGTCAGATCACAGATGACAGGTACAGGGTGATGGATAAGGTCATTTACTTCAGGGAAAGGATCTTCTTGACTGGGGATTCTTAGCTCAAGGAGAAGATACTGCGTGCCAACCATGATTCACCATTATCGGGCCATCAAGGATTCACGAAGACTTACACGGCTATCAGGGAGAGGTTCTCTTGGAGAGGCCTCAAGGAGGATGTACTCCGACATGTCAAGGAGTGCGAGGTATGTCAAAGGAACAAGGGAGAGATGAGCCACCCAACCAGATTACTACAGTCGCTTCCCATTCCAGAAGGAAAGTGGGAAAGCACCTCGATGGATTTCATTACTGGGTTGCCCACGGTGTAGGGCAAGGATTGCATCTTTGTGGTCGTTGATCGACTAACAAAGTATGCTAACTTCTTCACCATGTCCGCACGGTACACAACTGCACAAGTGGCGGAGTTGTTCTTCCGTGATATTTTCAGAATGCATGGTCTTCCAAAGACCATTGTTAGTGACAGGGATAGCCATTTCATGGGCGGCTTTTGGCAGGAGCTCTTTCGTTTGGTGGGTACAGAGTTGACTCCTAGTACCAGCTATCACCCTCAGACGGATGGGCAGACAGAGATAGTGAACAAGTGGCTGGAGGGCTACTTGCGAAATTATGTCACGGGGCAGCAAAAGGCATGGCTGCGTTGGCTACATTTGGGAGAATACTGCTACAACACCACTTTCCACATGTCTATCGGTATGTCTCCGTTTTATGATTTATATGGATATCATGCTCTGACTTTTGCTGATGTTATATGTTAGGTCCCTATATCACTAGTATAGCCCCTTATTATTGTTAGTGTAAACCCCTTATTGTTATTATTGTACCCTTGTAACCCCCATTTTGTTATTATTGTGCCCTTAAATTATTATTGTTAGGTCGGCTAGGATTACATTGTGTCCCACTAAGATTACATTATGGCCCCATGGACTCCTATATATAGAAAGGAGGTTTTGTGAATTGTATCATCCTAGAATTGTTCATTTATGTAATGTATTGGAGGTTTCCCCCTCGAAGTGGCTCATTTCTAAGGCGTTTATATCTCTTTTCTTCTCTTTTTGAGTTGGTTACACAACATTTGGTATCGGAGCTTTGGGATTCTAGGGTTTCGCTGCTCCAAACAGGTCATCGTGGAATTTTCGCTATAACTTTTTTTCTACGAAGCTTCAGAAGCTGAAATTTTTAGGGTGCGAAGCTGAAATCTTGAGGAAGGTTGTCTAAAAATTTCAGATCTTAGTTCACAATATTTGAGGAGATATCATCTGTGGAAGTTAGGTATTTTTTCAGGCTCATAAACAGGTCATCATGGCATTTGCGCTATCAATTGTTTTGTACGAAGGTTCAGAGTCTGAAATTCATATGGTGTGAAGCTGAAATCCTGAGGAAGTTCGTCAAAAAATTTCAGAACTTGATTCGCAATATTTTTGGAGATATGATCTGTGGAAGGTAGTGCTTTTTCAGGCTCCTGAATTTCATCTCAAAGAAGTGATCGTGGGAAAAGTTCAATAACTCTCTCTCTGAAGATTGGATTGGAGTGTCGTCAAAAGTGGTCACAAGTACATAGCCTGTAGTTTCTTCGCTATCAATTTCAGAGACAAAGGACAAAACAGTGACACGTGGCAAGTCGTACAAGTTCGCTCTACTGAACCAGTCCAGAATTAGGTCATTGTGGGAGATTGGACACAACTTTGTCTTGGAGCATCAAAATCAGGTCAGAACTGTGGCATTTGAAAGAAGCTTCAGAGGGCTACTACAGGGCTGAATTTCAGATATCGAAGATTTTCAAGCACAGAGATAATACAATTTCAATATCGAGCTCCTCAAAGCTAGTAAAAGGTGTGTATTTTTTTTTCCGAATTGCATAAGTCTTGTTTGAAGAATCGAGTTGAATTGATTGCAAGGGCCTATTGTAGAATAGATATCAATATTGGAGTCTGAAATGGCCCCTAAAAATAATTCAACACCCATTAAGCCTTTAGAAGGCTCTACTATTACTCATGAAGATGAAGAATGGCAACATGACATGTCAAAATTACAAGAGCAAATGCAACAAATTTCGCTCTCGCAAAGAACAATAAAAAATGAAATGGAAGTTTTGAAGAAAGGCGTGGAAACTAAGATGAATGGTTTGGAAGCTAATATGGATGGCATGGAAGTCGGCATGGAAGCTAAGATGGATGACATGAAGAATGATCTAAAAGCATACATGGAAGGCTTGATGACAAGCTTAAAACCATAAATGATTCCTAAGGGCGGAAATATAGGAGAAGAACCTCCTGATGAGAACAAAATAAATGTTAATCATGATTCCATAAACTCGAATGTTGGCGGAAAGAACCACCATATTCCAAAAATGGATATGAGGAAGTTTGATGGAAAGGATCCTGTAACATGGATACTATAGATGGAGCAATATTTTGATCTCCATAATGTGCAAAACACACAAAAGGTACGCATTGCAACTTTGCATTTAGAACAAAATACATTTGTATGGTATCGATGGCTTTGTTCCCGTAAAACAATTGTCACTTGGTCAATTTTTACGGAGGAAATGATAGCACATTATGAGGATACAAAGAGCAACACCTTCTTTAGCCAATTGATAAATCTCAAACAAAAGGGTTTAGTGGGGCGGCACATTGAGGACTTCCAAAAATTGAATATAAGGGTAACTGATATTCCAGAGGAACACAGGATTGATCTCTTCATAGGCACTCTAAAGGATAACATCCAACATGAAGTTCGTGTTTTGGAACCTGATTCATTCGAGAAGGCATTCAGGTTGGCAAGAAAAGTTGAATGTAAAATTATGGCGACAAGGAAGCCTACCACTCAATTCTATAAAGAAGGAAGTGTTGCTACGCCTAGATTTCCACAACCTACAAGGTTGACACCACAACAATTAGAAGAAAAAAGAGCAAAAGGGCTTTGCTACAGTTGTGATAGCAAATACACTAAAGGTCATAAGTGTGCTGAGAAGAAATTATTTTACATAGATTGTGAAGAAGAAGAAGAAAATGAACAAGAAGAGGATATACACCGGGAACCACCCCTAGAAGAGGAAGAAATGAATCCGACCATATCGTGTAATGCAGTGACAGGAATTACCACTCCTCAAACTCTCAAGATAGAAGGACATATCAAGAAGAAAAAGGTAATAGTGTTGATTGACTCAGGTAGCACCCATAATTTTATTCATTGTAAGGTAGCCAAGGAATTGAATTGTTTCCTATACCCAGCACCAGAATGTCAAGTGATGGTTGCAAATGGAGGAGCTATAAATTGCTCTGGAAAATGCCATAATATCAAGCTAACCATGGGGGAATATGTATTGACTAGTCCAATGCTTTCCATTCCTATGGGAGGTGCTGATGTTGTACTAGGAGTACAATAGTTACAATCTTTGGGGACGGTAGCTTTTAATTTTCAAGAACTTTTCTTGAAATTTTTTTCAGAAGGAAAGGAAGTCGAATTACGGGGTATTGCGGGGAAGCCGGGAAGGATAATAAGCTCTAATGTCATGACAAAGCTTCTAAAGAAAGAACAACGAGGCGTAATTGCACAATTATGCTCACTAGAAGTTCCAACATCAAAATCATCTATTTCTGCAGATCTCCAACGAGTCTTGGACAATCATTCCAAGGTGTTTGAAACTCCCAAAGGACTCCCACCTATTCGTGATCATGATCATGCTATTCATTTGATTCCAGGAAGTGTTCCTCCAAACATCGGGCCTTATAGATATCCTTGCTTCCAAAAGAGTGAAATTGAACGTATGATTGCAGAAATGTTAGAGGCGGGTATAATTCAACCTATTCAAAGTTCTTTCTCTGCTCCTGTAGTATTGGTACACAAGAAGGATGGATCATGGCGATTGTGTCTGGATTATAGGGAGCTCAATAAGCTCACCATTAAAGATAAATTTCCCATTCCTGTGATTGATGGATTATTGGATGAATTACATGGAGCAATTTATTTTACCAAGTTGGATCTTCGTTCAGGATATCATCAAATTAGAATGAAGACTGAAGATATTCCAAAAACAACATTTGAACTCATGAGGGTCATTATGAATTTTTGGTCATGCCTTTTTGGCCTTACCAATGCACCTTCTACATTTCAAGGGTTGATGAATTCCATTTTCAAACCCTTCCTTAGAAAATTTGTGCTAGTATTTTTTGATGATATACTAATCTATAGCAGGTCTTGGAAGGATCATGTTGAACATGTTGACAGGGTGCTCAAACTATTGCGGGAGAAACAATTATATGCAAAAAAATCCAAATGTTTCTTTGGAGTACAAGAGGTGGAATATCTGGGTCATATTGTATCTCACGAGGGTGTTAAAGTAGACCCTAACAAATTAAAGCCATTAAGGAATGGAAAGTCCCCACAACCATAAAGAAGTTGCGAGGATTTCTCGGGTTAACAGGGTATTATCGCAAGTTTGTTAAGAATTATGGGAGAATAGCGGCACCTCTAACAACATTATTGAAGAAAGATGCATTTTCATGGACTCCTGAAGCAACTAAGGCCTTTGAACGTCTTAAAGAGGCAATGTGCCTAGCACCGGTCTTAGCTACACCGGACTTCACAAAAACCTTTATTGTGGAATGTGATGCCTCAGGAAATGGAATTGGTGCAGTTTTAATGCAGGAAGGAAGACCCATTGCTTTTGAAAGTCGTCGAATCAAAGGAAAGTATTTACAGAAACCTATTTATGAGAAGGAAATGTTAGCAATACTGCATGCACTAAAGAAATGGCGAACTTACCTAATGGGAAGACACTTCAAGGTAAAAACTGATCATGATAGTCTTAAACACTTTTTTGGAACAAAGACTATCTTCAGAAGAGCAGCAAAAATGGGTCACAAAGATGTTGGGTTATGACTTTGAAATAATTTACAAAAAAGGAAAGCTTAATGTTGTTGCAGATGCACTCTCAAGAAAGAATGAAGAGGTGGAAGCATTGATTTGTGCCATTTCTATTATCCAACCAGATTAGATAACCGGAGCAAGAGATGAATGGAAGAAGGAAAAAGATGTATGGATACTCATTCAAAAGTTACAGCAAGATCCTAGTACATCTGATACATTTAGTTGGAAAAATGATTCCTTATGGTACAAAGATCGCTTATATCTTTGTAAGAATTCCCAACTAAAACAAAAGATTCTTCAGGAATTGCACACTTCTCCTTTAGGAGGACACTCAGGATTTTTAAAAACTTACCACAGGGTGAAGAAAGAATTTTTTTGGGATGGCCTTAAATCTGATATTCAAAAGTTTGTGGCGGAATGTTTGGTTTTCCAGCAGAATAAAGTTGAGACAATTAAGACCCCGAGGACTTCTACAACCTTTATATTCCAAGTCAACGTTGGGAGGAGATTTCAATGGATTTTATCACAGGTTTACCTAAGTCCGAAGGAAAGAGTGTCATCATGGTGGTAGTTGATAGACTTACCAAGTATGCACACTTTTGTGCATTATCTCATCCACTTAAAGCAAGTACAGTTGCTACTACATTTATGGACAGAATTCAAAAGCTACATGGAAGCCCAAGGGTTATTGTGAGCGACAGAGATCCCATTTTTACCGGAAATTTTTGGACGGAGTTATTTTCTTGTTTGGGTACTCAATTAGCTCATAGCTCATCTTATCATCCTCAATCTGATGGTCAAACCGAGATAGTAAATAAATGTTTGGAAGGATATCTTCGTTGTTTTGTATCTGATAAACAAACACAATGGGTCAAGTGGTTACCTCTTGCTGAATGGTGGTATAACACTTCCTTCCATACCGCAGCAAAAATGACCCCATTTATGGCACTTTATGGATATCATCCACCATCCATCACATCATATTTAAGGGAAAATTCGAAGGTTCAAGCAGTGGAAGATCACATCGAGCATCAGCAAGAAGTTCTCCAACTCTTAAAGGATAACCCGAATTTGGCACAAAATCGAATGAAACAACAGGCAGATCAACATCGTAGCGAGAGAAGTTTTGATGTAGGAGATTGGGTATTTTTACGGCTACAACCATACAAACAAATGTCCCTCAAGCAAGCAAAGAAGGATAATAAATTATCGCTAAAGTACTATGGTCCTTACAAGGTGTTGCAAAAGATTGGTACTATGGCATACAAATTGGAGCTTCCTGCTTCTTCGCGAGTACATCCAGTTTTCCATGTTTCATGCTTAAAGAAGGTTATAGGTGAAAATCTTCCAGCTCAAACAGTATTGCCAGAACTTGATGGGGAAGGGAAAATCATATTGGAACCTGAAGCAGTCATGGAAAAAAGAACTCGACAACTACGGAATCGATCAATTTCAGAGTATCTCATCAAGTGGAAGAACTTACCCACCGAAGATTCTACATGGGAGGATGAGAATTTTATACAGAAGCACCCAGAGCTACTCAAGTGTTGAGGACAACACTTTTTTTGAAGGAGAGGGGCATGTTAGGTCCCTATATCACTAGTATAGCCCCTTATTATTGTTAGTGTAAAACCCCTTATTGTTATTATTGTACCCTTGTAACCCCGATTTTGTTATTATTGTGCCCTTAAATTATTATTGTTAGGTCGGCTAGGATTACATTGTGGCCCACTAGGATTACATTATGGCCCCATGGACTCCTATATATAGAAAGGAGGTTTTGTGAATTGTATCATCCTAGAATTGTTCATTTATGTAATGTATTGGAGGTTGCCCCCTCGAAGTGGCTCATTTCTAAGGCGTTTATATCTCTTTTCTTCTCTTTTTGAGTTGGTTACACAACATTATATTTGGAGCTAGAAAGGTCCCCAGGGCCAAGGACTCAATCCAAGAGAGCCAGGATATACTCCAAGCTCTTAAGGACAACTTAGCCATAGCGCAGAATCAATAGAAGTTATATGCCGACAGAGGGCGGGTAGAGAGACAATTTGAGGTAGGTGACTTGGTCTACCTACGACTTCAGGAGTACCGGCAATCCATGCTGAAGCAGAAAAGGGCCGAGAAGCTCAAGCCCTGCTTCTATGGACCTTACAGGGTGATCCGCCGAATAGGGGAGGTTGCTTATGAGTTGGAGTTGCCAGCAGGTAGCAAGATACACAACATTTTCCATGTATCATGCCTGAAAAAGGCATTGGGGCAGCAGGTGACTGCAACAGAAGAGCTCCCACCTACAGATGATGAGGGGCATTTGGTGTTACAACCAAAAGCCATCTTAGACACCAGGGAGAGACAGTTACGGAGTAGGACAGTCAGGGAGTACTTGGTGAGATGGAGGAATTTGTCGGATGAGGATGCCACTTAGGAGAGTGAGAAGATTTTGCAGCATCCATCTTTGCAATTGCTTGAGGACAAGCAACATTTTGGCGGGGAGGACTGTAATATTCCCAATTAGAAGTAGCTAATTGGAAATATTAATTTTTCTCGGATTTTTCCTCTCTAATGTTCAGTCATAAAATAAAGGGGGGTGATGGGACCCATAACCCAAACATGGGATAAAATAACTCCTTAAAGTCACTTAGACAAATTTAGATTTCAGCATGGGGCCCAGGGGAGCCAAGTGACAGCGTAAGGAGAGGGACAACATGGAGGCAGCGTGGGCCAGGACAACGCAGTCTAGTGGGGACAACGTGGCATGAGGGGACAGCGCAGTTGAGTGGGGCCCAAGGGAGAGCTAGGGTCTCAAGCATAAAAGGAGGGAGAGGCTAGCCATTCACTCATTCTATTATGCATCTTCTAATTTTCTGTCTATCAGACATTGAGCACGCTTACGCTGTTTAGTGAAGTCTGCAAATGTTGTTCAGTACGTGGCTGTCTTCAAGCGGAGATCCCAACCTCAGCCTTGGGGGACTTTGAATGCCCGCTTAGGTGAGGAGCTTCACCATCGATTTTCAGAGTAGAGGACGCAAATCCTTTCAGCCAGGAGCCACGTAGTCACTAAGGCAGTGCAGTCACACTCAGGGATTACGTAGTCTTGGGAGGAGGCAACATCGGAAGTGAAGGGAGATCAGGGATTTCAGTCCGGGAGAAGTGTGAAAGGATCAGCCCAATGATCCCTTCACAAGTCATCTTTTGGAGTAGGAGGAGGCCACCATTTTCAGTTTTACATTTCAGGGCCAGCGTACTCACCAGGAGTGCGTGATTTTCCCAAGGGGGTCAAATTCTGGGGCCAGCCTTTCCGGAATTCCTTCCTGGGTTTTTCCGGGTTTTTGGAGGAGAGTTCATACTCGGAGTTTCATATTTTTCTGAGCAGGGAAACAGCCCCAAAGAGCAGCTCCATTCCAGTCAGAGGCAGCGTTTCTAGCAGCAACAACAACTCGGGGAGTTACGCAATTCAGAGAGAGCAGCCATTCACAGTGGGATTTGATAGTGATTTCAGCTTGACTTGAGCAAGCCAAGGTGCCATCATTCTGATCACCTTTGTACTCATTTTCCCTCTTTCAGATTATAATAAAATGGCTCAGCTTTTCTCCATGTTTGCAGTGTTTTTCATGATATCTCTCTATTTGTTGTAGTTATTGTTTATGTTGCTTTATTTTGTTGTTTATTTCCTATTCGGAATATTACACCATCACTACAAGGAAATTAAAACCAGTATGTGTAATTCATTCGTGGGAATTGAAACACTTTTATTTAGCTTTCTGGCAGTCTTCCTTATGTACAGGGAGAAACCTAGCTCTGAGAGAGCTTTTCTATTTTAACTAGCTCTTTGGAAAAATAATATGTAAAAAAAAGACATGAAAATCTATTAAAGGGAGTTCTGCTTCCTTTCTAGTTTCTGCATCATGTGGACAGTTACAAATGAGCATTAGTTCCCACAGGTAACAATAACCTTCACAAGCTCGTAACTGAAGTGCAGCCTTGCAAACATTTTTGGCAGCATTGCTCAACAATTCAATTTGGATCCACACTATCTAATGATAGAGGCTGAGTGTCTTGACCATAGCTGTCCATTCGCAGATCCATTTTCTAGCTCTTTACAGCTCTACCAAACTGAGTGAGAATTCTAAAAAACTGTGTTAAGTTTGATTTTCATTTCCTTATGCTTTTTTCCCAAGTTAGTGTAAAACCTATTTTAGAAAAACGTTTCTAGCTTTTCTTTTTCTCACACACGTCTAATGTTTGTGCATGCCTTTTTCTCAAACTATGGTGCCCGCACCCATTTTAAATGAACATTAGATTTCCTAACACTCCAATTTAATGACCTTTTTATATTATATACCAAGCATCTTCCTGCACTTTCGAAACTCGACCTTTCATAATGCCTTATGAAGATATCTTGATATTTAGTTCTGCAATATAATATTACAATCTTTGTGTCGGATAAGGTTGTATTTTGTCTATTTTTCACTCTCTTCACCCTAAGCTCCCCATCTCCATGCAAACTTGGTCATCCTCCATGAAATACAAGGGCACCATCCTAGCCTTCAAACCATCCTCCAGCCCCATCAGAACCCACACACCCTCCCACAGTAGCAGCTTGACCCCCTGCCCTGAATGGACACCATCATCTTCTTTTCCCTCCATACATACTGTCCTATCTTCATTTCCCTCCATGGACTCTACACCATCTTCCTTAGCCTCCCTTGACCTTGGAAGAGGATTAAAATGCTTTGTTACCACTCAAGGTCTCATTCAATCTCGGGGAAGTGACATCAATTCATTCTTCATGAGTTTTGGAGAAAAAGAGAGCACAAGAGGATCTTAGATGAAGAGAAAAGGAGCAGTTTGTACAGCTAAGGAGAAATAGAGCAGTCCACACAGCAGCTAAGAGAGGGCACAAATCCCAAGGAGATGGCACAAAAATTGAGGCAAGGTACACCATGAATTTTGAGGAGCTGTTTAGCATTTATTGCACAGTAGGCAGCACAAATTTCAGGGGCTGTTCAGTGTGAATTTATGAGCAAGCTGGGCATGGTTTCCAAGGAAACTTAGGCACAAAAATCAAGGACCTGAGGCAGCATGAATTTTTAGGAAATCTGGTCATGATTTCCAAGGGAGATGCATTTATTGTTGATTTGACTGCTGTAATAAATTCTTAGAAGAAATAAAAATTCCTCCTCTCTCTGACAGGTTTTCCCTTGGGGGTTTTTCCAAGATCATTTGACCAAAAACAGCTGTGTCAATTTTTGTGTGCATGTGTGTGTTTTATCTCAGCAAAAATGAAAAAATAAAAGTAGATTTTATGTGTTTCAATGTGGGAAAATATTCATATTTATGACAGAAGCATATTAAATGTGGGCTGGGCATTAAACTTGACGAGGAATCACTAGACTTGAAATTGGGGTGGGTCTATACACCAAATTTCTACATGGTATCAGAGCTAAATGGAGGAAAGTGTTGAGACAGTGAACAAAAAAGAAAGAAAAACCAACACTACACACAGAGATAAGTGTTGAAAGGGAGCAATGTTTTCTTTTGTTCAGAGTTGGATGTTTGTGTTGGGTTGAGCATGTCAAATGGTTATTGGTTTGAGGGTTGAAGACACGCTGAATGGGGCTGAAAATTTTAGTCCATGGAGGGGGAGGATTGTCTTGGTGCTTGAAGAATTTGAGTTGTGGAACATTGTTGAGAAGACGGTGACATTACCCACTGATCCAATACGGATGGTTGATTTCAACAAGAAAAATGTCAAGGTAAAGAGGCTTCTCCTAGATGTCATAAAGGATCACCTCATTCCCCATGTGAAAATTCTATTGCAGTTAGTATTAAAAACTGGCTGATCTGAACTAGAAACCGGTCAAACTGGCCGGTTCACTAGCTAAACAACCCAAACTGGCCAAAAATCCAGTTTAAGCCACCATTTTGCCGATTTTTCAGAAAAAAATGGGCCTAACCAACCGGTTTAGGACGGAACTGGCCGATTTATGGGTAAATCGTCCGGTTTTGTCATAAACCAGCCAGTTCATTATCACGTCGGTCGCGGACTCACTGGACGATATTTTGGAAGCTTCTGAGGTGGTTTGGATGGAAACTAAGGGTTGTTTCCCTCGAAAAACACTCCCTCCAAGCCAATAAAAAGAGGTTTCCCCTCATTTTCCTCACACGTCTCATTTGGAGTTTTTGTGAGTTTCATTGGGAGCTTGGAGAGTGTTGAGTTTTTCTAGAGTAATCATCTTGGAGGCTTCGAGTTGGACTTGGAACTATTTTGGAGATAGTTTGGAGTTGTTAGTAGAGTTGGCATCTTCAAGAGGAGACCAAGGAAGCTACTTTGCATTTCCAGGTAAGGATTTTCACTTGAAAAAATCCATATTTCACTGTTGTCAATGTATTTAATTTTTTTATGTGTTTTATGCTACATTGTTATCAAATTTCTAGTTCTACGCTATCAAATTTTGTAGGCTAAATATGCCCATTTTTTTCCCAAATTTATCTTAGGTTTTCCATTTTTCTTAGCTGCAATTTTTTTTAATCAGCAATTTTCTTTGCAAATTTCAAATATTTCTAACCACCATGCCTCCAAAAGCCAAGGACAATGCATGGACTCATTGTGATGTGATTGATGGAAAAATGATATGCAAAATTTGAAATAAATCAATTGGAGGTAGGGATATTCTCAAGTTGAAACAACACATGGCTAGGATAAGAGGCCAAATAAAGCCATGCGATGCACCAAAGGAAGTGATAGGTCCTGTTAGGGCATAATACCTTGCCAAGTTTGAGAAGTTTGAGGAGAATAAGGCTAGGGAGAAGGCTATCCAAGAAGAAATTGCAAGGAAGAAGGAAATTTTACAAGCCATGAAAGAGAGTGGGTATGTCGATTTTGAGATTCAAGGCTCATCTTCTATCCCTTCCACCAATGACCCCTTTCACTATGTTCCTCCTACTCTTTGGTCTTATCATCAAGGCTAACAATCTAAAGGAACAAAGATGATGAACATCCAGGGTTATTTCTCATCCTCTGCCACCACTCCCTCTGCTAATCCCACTTCATCCTAGCTAAGTCTAACTCAACGTCAACACAATTTGGATGACCATAGGAAAAAACAATGCAAAGAATCTTCTTTTCAATACATTAGTAGATGGTGGTATGATGCAGATATCCCATTTAATCATGCCCGCCCACCTTATTACCAAGCTATGTTAGACTTTGTTATAGCACTATAGGAAAGGGATTCAAAGGTCCTACTTTGCATGACTTGAGCGGAGCTCTTTTTCAAAAAAATATTTGTTCCATTGATAAGTATTTGGTTGATTATAAATGTGAAATTCCTACACTGGAATCCTATTGCCATCGCTGATATTATTTCTTCTAATTATTAATTCTATTTAACAATTTATCTGTTGTTTCTTACGACAAATATCGAAATAAATACACTGCAACCTTCACAAATAAAAACTGCGGAAGAAATAAATGTTGGAAGAAATGCTAGCACACACACATAAAATAACACAGTTATTTTTGGACGAAAGTCCCTGGAAAACCCGAACTTGGGAAAATCGGTGCAACAACTGAGTGTTTTAATATTATGCAGCAGTGAAATAATTTGAGTACAACTGGATGCCAAAACTGGCAATCCTACATAGAAATACTGGCTAGAAAAATCTAGTGAGGAAATTCCTCACTCCAAAGGCAAATCCAGGCACTGACCTCAGCTCAAAATTGAGTCGTCCAAACTGCTTTTGCGCAGTCATTGTGTCGCTCTAGCGTAGTCACTTATGCACTCATCTTGGAACAACTTCTCCTCAAGTTGTCTGGTCAGCTGTTGTTTGGTAAAATGTCTCTCCTAGCCTCTGGAACCTATGCCCAGTTTCCTGTGAAAATTTCTGAATGTTTACACTTATGCAGAAATCTACTGTTAGATTTGGTTATGCTCCTCCTACTTAATTAAGTTATTAAGCTGAAAATTCACATTAATATTGAAGCAAAACACATAATAGACTTTCACCAATTCAGATCTAGAAAAAGTACATGCACACATAGACCTAAGAAACCAAATTCGTAGAGTGGGGCCCACGTGTCCCGAATCCGTCGTGTCGGACACGACACGTACGGATTCATACCCTTTTCGCCAGATTCGACTTGTCCATACAGGACACGTTGAATCCCGATCATGCCCTTTACGGACACGATCGAATCCCGTACAGTCGGACAAGTGTAGCGCAGAAAAGCGAGTTTGAGGTTATAAAAGTTAGTTTTCTCTCATTCTTTCTCACCGAAGTTTATTTGTGAAGTGAGCAAGGAGAAAGGTAGTGTTTTCAAAGAGATTTGAGCATTCGGTAAGTGCACTGTCTCTCTATGTTTTTGCATTTAGTTTGTTGTTAATGTTTTCTTGTGCATATGTTTTATATATTTTGTCATTTTTGTTTAATTTTTACAGTATTCATGGCTCAATCAAGGGCAGCAAGGTAGGGGCAAAGAAAGGGGAAGAATTTCCCCATTGGAAATGCCCCTCCTGTCCCTATTTCATCAGGGTCTGCAAGTATTCCTTCTATTGGAAGTGGGGCTACAAGAGCAGCTTCAAATGTTCAGGGAAAACAAACTCATGACCCCAAATACCCATTGTGGAAATATGTGACAAGAGAGGCAGGGCCAGGCAGCAAGGCAAAGGGAGGAGGCAATGTTTCATGAAAATGCAATTTTTGCAACTCCCATTTCACTAGCACATATTTTCGTGTGAAAGCTCATTTGTTGGCTTTGCCAGGTTGTGGCATTCAACTTGTACAGTAATTGAATCGCCACAGAGGAAGGAATTGGAGAAAGAGGCATTTGTTGGTGCGGCAACTATGGCATCATAATCAAAACAAAACAAGAATGATGACCCCCTTCCATTCTTAAGGAAAAGCAGCAACAAGTTCCCTTTTGAGATTTTTAGTAGGGAATAATCAACAAAAAGAAAGGCAACTGCACTTGGTCCAATGGACAAGATTTTTCAAAAAGAGAGGAGGGAAGAGCTTGATCTCACCATTGCATTTTTTTCCTATCAGAACTTCATATCCTTTAATGTTGCACGGTCACCTCTATTTATTGAGATGTGTCGAGCTCTTAGTCATTGGGCTCCATCAGGGTATGTGCCTCCTGGGTCAGAGAAGCTCAGAACCACATTGTTGACAAAGGCAAAGAAAGCGGTGGACAAAATGCTTTAGCCTATTAAATCAGCATGGCCAACATCTGGGGTTAGCATTGTTTCTGATGGATGGACAGATCCAACACGCCACTGTAATATTCCCTTTTTTGGTGTCACCTATGACAGGGCTAAGATGGACTTCCAGAGTTAGGAGCAGACCGGTCATAGGTACAGGTTGGTGTCATCAGTGGGCCCAGGGGCTTTTTGGAGGAGTTTTGAGGAGTTTCTATGTGGTCGGGTGGCATTCGCTTGATATATTCCATCATCCGAGCAGTTTGGATTTCGTTCCGGTGCATTCCGACAACTTTCAGAAATTTGAGTTATTTATGGGCTTAACTCAACTAATTACACTCACGGTGGAATTCTGGGAGGAATACATGGCAGAACACCTTAGTGTAATAGCTCATTGGAACCGAGACGAGGATACCTCCATGATGGGACAGTTGGACATGAGTTTCAGTGACTAGGGGAGACATGGTAGCCGATTTACTCTTTTCTGCATTAACAAGGAATATTTTAATAAGAGGGAAAAGTGCACCATGAATAAAACAATGCTCTAGAAGGCTCCAAAAGATCTATAAAAGAAAGGGAGGAGGCCATTGAGGGATATCTTTGGATCATGTTATTTTATAGTATGAGAGGTGTGAGACGTGGTTCTCTACTTCAACCATAGCCCCAAGACGGAAACTCTCGAGTGATTTGTGAGTGTTGGACGAAAACCCAACTCTCTTGAGGAGACTTCATTTAGAAGTTTTGCAGAGCTTCAGGGATTGGTGTGAGGATCATTCAGATTTTCAACTTGTGCTTCAGTGGGTTTAGTGACAGCTTTTGCCATAGCTGACTTGCAGCAGTCTTCTTGCCGAGCCATCTACATCGTTGCCAGTGTCATTCATCAGTTAGGCCAAAGATCTTTCTGGGTTTTGCTCCGCTTGCTTGGCAAGCTCAGGTTACACTGTCCCTTTATGTTGATGTACTTTTTACCATGGATTAACAAAATGGCTCAGTAATTTTATCGACATCCATTGTGTTATATTGGTGGTTGTGTGTTTATTTCCATTTATTTTGCTGCTCAAGTCTATTTCTGCATTTTTAGTTAAAATATCCCATTTGGGATATTACAGTGGTATCAGAGCTGCAGTCTTGGTTCAGCCTGCGGGTTTCAGCTCCCGTTGCAGTGATTATTATTGCAGTGGTTATTAAGGGTTTTGCCAAAGGAAGTTCAAGGAGGTGCCAAATCATATTTGCTCGAGTTACAATTTTTTGTAGAAAGTTTTTCGAGAAATTTGTCTTAAGCGTTAATTGCTCTACAAAATTTCTATTGCAAAATGTTAGACAAAATCTCCTTGATTCTGTCGGCTGCTTAATAATCATTAGACAATCCGTATCGGCGAAGTGTGATTAGTTCATATAATTTTGGAGAGCCGATTGATATTTATTAAGTACGTGGTGAGAAGATTTCAAAAACCCACTTATTAAGGATCGAATGCTTTTTATCTCGTCGTGAACGAATTATAAAAAAAAAAAGAGTTGTAGAATTATTAAAGGGCTGAAGTTATTAAGGGAAAAATTATTATTTGGGGACAATGCTGAAGGGCTTGTCGGCTGGGGGTGCAGCCAAGCCAACTGTTTCGGAAAAATTGTCCGTGTAATCAATTTGTGGGTTCCATCGCGTCGAAATTTCTTGGAGAAACATCCAAACAAGGTAAAAAAAAAAGCCGAAGGCAGAGTGGGGCCAAATTATGGCGTGGCCAGATCATTAAGCCTTGTCCCTCTTGGGATCAATTTCAAAACGTGAAGCTGCCAATTATTCAGTCGCCGAGTTTCCTGTTCGAAGATACTGAGGAAGTGAGAAATCCATTCCTGAACCAAAGACCAATTATTGTTGCAGCGGAAATTATGGTGAAGGGGCCGTAAATTTTATGAAGGCCTTAGCATATTAAAAGTGGCCCGTTAGTTTCTTCGTGACCGTATGATTTTGTTGAGCATTCTCAAGGCTGTCTGATTTCAGTAACAATGGGTGGGATGTGGGATATCCTAAGGCTTCCATTGCAGACGAAATAGAATCGATCATGGCTTCTAATAAGTTGCAGTAACAACAACCTGCGTCTTGCACCACCGGAGTCGTGGACTTAAACAGTGCATAATCCAGAGAAATGCTTCTATCGTCGAAGTAGCGAAAGTATGGATACACATTTTTCCATGAAGGGAGCCCATAAATTGTGAGAATCGATCCTTCAGCGGGAATCAGAATTTTCTCAAGCACGTGGGTCGATTTTGGTGACCGAGCACCTTTACAGTTGTGGGAACGAGTTTGTTGTGCCTGTGGGTGATTTTTTTTTAAAGCATATATAGTGTTCGAGTCTTGTTTTGTTCTGTATGGACGAGTCCCTCAGTTGGGCTATACTTCTGCCTATAGAGAACAAGTTTACGCATGGGTTTGGGCCACAAAGTTCTTGTACGCATGGCTATAATTGCTCCTTGAAGGGTTCGATTTCTGGAGTCACCAGTCAGCTGCGTGGGACGGGTATATCGCTATGAGCAGGCCGTGAATTTCCATGGTGTTAGACATCCTTCACTATGTACACAGAGTTCCAAAAGCAGCCATTAAGGAGACATGAGTTTGTTTTCTTGGTGGTCGATTTCGTAATCTCACAAGCTGGGCTGGAAATTACTCCTCTTTCCTGGGCATGCCGTGCTTTGTATCATGGCCAAACAACTGGTTGTTTCCATTAAATTGACTGTTGGTTGGACCGGCTGATGCACTTAGGGGTCTTGTTCGCGATTTGACACCGGGGCAACGTGTTTCTCAGTAGATTTGGGAATGTCACTCTCTGGAACTGCCCCAAGATTATATGCAACTTCCTGCTGGCAGCTATCATATTTACAGGTTCTATTCTATATTTTCTAGGTATACATTCTTAATATCATTGAGAGAGGTTGCTATGTCTTGTCTATGAAGTTTTGTCAATAGCTGTAATAATTTTATGAACAAAAAATATAGACAGCTGTTGGGTTGAGACTGGTTCATTATAAATTCACCCTATACACCTGTATTTGAAACCAGCAAATGCGTGTCACCTACAGCAGTATGTATTTGAACTGTTTGGCAAAAAACTACATCTACCCCACTATAAAAACTCAGGAAAACAGTGACCACATCATTGCTTGAACCATGGAGGGATTCCTAAATAGCTTGAGAAGAATAAAAGTTGGTTCCTTGAACCACCCGACATCAGAAGACCAGAAAACAAAACAGAACAGAAGACCCTTCTCCAAGAAAGGAAGAAGAAGTGGGAAATTGGCTTTATGCACTTGGGATGGAATTAAAGAGTGGAAGATTAGAAAATGACTTTCCCGTGTTAGAGAAACTAGAATCCTGCCTTTCAAAGGTAGAGCAATCTGATTGGAGTTTAAATTGGGCTTTGGAGCCATCTATGCTTGCATTGGTACAAGCTAGATTCTTAGAACATCCAAGTGAGAGAGTCAAGCTTATAGCTGCCTCTTGTTTCAGTGATATTTTGAGGATAACAACACCCTTCCCTCTCTACAATGATGATATTATGAAAAGGATTTTCAGACTAATAGTAGGAACCTTTTGGGATTTATACAACTGTGCAGGCTCTATATTTGGGAGAAAACTTAAGGTCTTAGAAGCCATGGCTATGACTCGGACTTATGAGGTCATGATCGATCTTGAGTGTGATGGCTTGATTCTGTAGATGTTCCAATGCTTCTTCAGCATTAGGAGACATCATTCGAACATAGCCATAGCTCACATACAGTCCATCCTGTCGTCATGCATGGGAGACCGTGATGCCATTTGCCGGGAGCTGCAGACCAAGTTGTTGAGCATTTGGAGGAGAGAGCAGTTGGTCTCACCCGCTGCTTATGAGCTAGCCCAAGGGCTAGTTGAGCAGAACATTGAGCTTTTCAGGAGACAGTTGACCAGGGGGGAGCTACTCCAGTTTGGTGGATCAGGCAGCAGAAATGAGCTAAGGAGGAAGAGACTTTACTTCATTTGCAAAGACCCTTGGGGGCTTGATCACTCATGTTTGAGAGATGCAGATGGTGCGGCAGAGGCAGAACAGAAGGGCATTCCTTCTATATGTCACGATGAGGACTCTTCTCCAGATGAGTCCATGGGATCAAATGATGATGCTTCTGGGGAGCGAGAGCAGTCATGTGGAGTTGATGACAGTAGGTCGGAGTTGCATTCCAGTGTGCAGGGTGAGCAGTCAGAGGACCCTACAGGAGATACTTTGGGTGATGAGTCACTTGTGACGATCCAGCCAGAGCAGCATATGATGGAGCCTAAGTCAGCAGAGGAGGATACTATGCACATCATGCATGGTAGTCCTTTGGGGGAGAGCCAGACGGAGGCTCACATTGAGTCCATGATGGATATGCGGCTAACCTTAGGGTCAGCCATTGAGGAGGAGCAGTCAGATTCACAGACATCGAGTACGGTGACAACAGTTGTAGATCCATATCCTCTGGAGATGGTAGAGGTTGATGGGATAGTTCTGTAGGGGGCTAGTGGACAGCCGGAGCATTACATTCCCAATCAGGAGCGGGAGGAGTTGTTGGAGATGGTGGAGCATCCATCTTTGGGCCGACACATTGATGAGGTGCAGATAGATGTACATGGAGTTGGAAGAGCTGCAGTACTTTCAGTGAGTAGCAATCTCCAGGAGTACATCGATGGGGCTTGTAGCATATCTCGCCCACTTTGGCCCATTATAGAGGGAGGGGCCTTCTTCTACAGGCAAATTTCGTTAGCAGACGGGACAGAGCAGCATGAGTTGATTATGAGCTGGCGACAACTCTCTAGGCTTGTTCCATATGCGGTTGACACTACATTGGATTCTTCCTCCAGGATAGATTGGCGGGAGATCATGAGCTGGTACCCTCTTGATGGTACGATTGTCTTTGTAGGGAGCACAACAGAGCAGGGGCCCTTAGACATAGCAGATGTTACAGATTCCAGCTGGCAGTGGGGCAAAAGTCGTCATTTATTCAGCACTCCATCCCGACTTCAGGATCGCAGGATCAACATGGGATTGAGTTAGGACTTGGTTTGGAGAGAGGTGATGAGTTGGTACGCAATTGGTGGGGCAGCATATACAGTTACAGGTACAGCACAGCAGGAGCCCAGGAGCATTGATGCTTGTTGGTGGTCTTCACCTCTTAGAGCATCAGTTATAGCCAGAGGCAGTGCGCAGTCCGTGCCGTGGGACTTGGGCGATGATTGGCCATCTTGGCGTTGGGACCTGGGAGGATTGTTTGTTGATTGGTACAGTGAGAGAAAAGTTTGGGATCCCGGCATTGAGGGGTCTATTCCGAGTGGTTTGACACAGTTGCATAGCAGCACCCAAAGGTTTGTATGGGATCCAGGCATTGGGTCTCAGTTGCGGCGGGCCAACAGAGTGGCCCACATATTTCGAATGCTTGAGGGCAAGCAATCTTGGGGCGGACAGTCTGTAATATTCCCTTTTTTGGTGTCACCTATGAAAGGTCTAAGATGGACTTCCAGAGTTAGGAGCAGATCAGTCATAGGTACAGGTTGGTGTCATCAGCGGGCCCAAGGGCTTTTTGGAGGAGTTTTGAGGAGTTTCTATGTGGTCAGGTGGCATTCGCTTGATATATTCCATCATCCGAGCAGTTTGGCTTTCGTTCCGGTGCATTCCAACAACTTTCAGAAATTTGAGTTATTTATGGGCTTAACTCAGCTAATTACACTCACAGTGGCATTCTGGGAGGAATACATGGCAGAACACCTTAGTGTAATAGCTCATTGGAATCGGGACGAGGATACCTCCATGATGAGACAGTTGGACATGAGTTTCAGTGACTAGGGGAGACATGGTAGCCGATTTACTCTTTTCTGCATTAAAAAGGAATATTTTAATAAGAGGGAAAAGTGCACCATGAATAAAATAATGCTCTAGAAGGCTCCAAAAGATCTATAAAAGAAAGGGAGGAGGCCATTGAGGGATATCTTTGGATCATGTTATTTTATTGTATGAGAGGTGTGAGACGTGGTTCTCTACTTCAGCCGTAGCCCTAGGACGGAAACCCTCGGGTGATTTGTGAGTGTTGGACGAAAACCCAACTCTCTTGAGGAGACTTCATTCAGAAGTTTTGCAGAGCCTCAAGGATTGGTGTGAGGATCATTCAGATCTTCAACTTGTGCTTCAGTGGGTTTAGTGACAGCTTTTGCCGTAGTCGATTTGCAGCAGTCTTCTTGCCGAGCCATCTACATCGTTGCCAGTGTCATTCATCAGTTGGGCCAGAGATCTTTCTGGGTTTTTCTCCGCTTGCTTGGCAAGCTCAGGTTCCGCTGTCCCTTTATGTTGATGTACTTTTTACCATGGATTAATAAAATGGCTCAGTAATTTTATCGGCATCCATTGTGTTATATTGGTGGCTGTGTGTTTATTTCCATTTATTTTGCTGCTCAAGTCTATTTCTGCATTTTTAGTTAAAATATCCCATTTGGGATATTACAACCACCCACTCATCAACTTCATGGTGTCATCCTTGAATGGTCTAGTTTTCTTGAAATCAGTGGATGCACTTGGACAATACAAGGATGCACAATATATGGGTGATTTATTTATTAAAATCATTGAAGATGTAGGTGTCGATTCTTATGTGCAAATCATTTCAAATAATGCACCTGTTTGCAAGGTTGCTGGCATGATTGTGGAAGCAAAATATCCACAAATATTTTGGACACCTTGTATTGTCCATTCATTGAAATTAGCACTGAAATCTATTGCCTCTAATGTGCTTTATATTGGAGCCATTATTGAGGATGCACGACATATCCGCAACTTTGTACAAAACCATACAAATTCCCTCACTATCTACAAGGAGTACACCAATCTATCATTGTTGAAGATTGCGGATACACGGTTTGCCTCTTCATTCATCATGTTGAAGAGGTTGAGGGAGGTCAAGACCGCTCTTGTGGCCATGGTTATTTCAGAGTTTTGGTCTTTTTGGAGAAAGACGAATCAAGCAGCCTCAAAGAAATGAAGGACACAGTGTTGGATGATATCTAGTGGGAGAAAGTAGATCTAGTTATCCAGATCATGGAGCCTATCATTTTCTTGCTTCGATTTGAAGATACAGACCAACCCATCCAAGGAGAGGTTTATGAGGGATGGGATTCCATGATTGAGTCTCTGAGGACCATTGTTTTACAGAGTCAGTGTCTAGAGTATGAAACATCACCAGAGGCCTTCTTCACCAGCATACAGGATATTCTTGTCACTAGATGAGACAAGAATTGCACACCTTTACATTTTTTGGCTCACTCCTTGAACTCAAAATACTACAGCCATGAGTGGCTGAATGGTGGACCTTCCCACAGATTGCCTCCTCACATGGATGGTGAAATCTCGCAGGGGAGGAAAGATGCATTTAGGAGGATTTTTCAGGAGAGGGCATCCCTTGATGAGGTGGAGGATGCCTTTGCAGAGTTTTCCACTGGCACTGGGCGATTTGCAGACTATGATGTGATTCGAGACAGGGGGCAAAGTAGCCCTATTCTTGGTGGGCAACTCATGGGGCAACAAGCCCTCCTCTACAACAGTTAGCCATGAGGCTCCTCTCTCAGGTGACTTCATCCTCTTGTTGCGAGAGGAATTGGAGCACATAGGGGAATTTGTATAGTGTGAAGAAGAGCAGGCTTGAGCAGTCCAAGGTAGAGACAATGGTGTATGTGCACACCAACCTTTGTCTCATCTACAGGCAGAGGGACGATTGGTTGAAGGGATATACAAAGATGTGGGATGTCTTTCCTGATGATATGGGTCTGGACAGCAGTGTTGAGTTGGCATTGGCTAAATTGGATCTCAATGCGCCAGTGCTAGAGCCTGTCACATTTGATGATGGCGATACAGTAGAGGTGTCATCCTCCACACCAGCAGATGCAGAGATGACAGAGGAGGAGGATGCAGCAGAGGAGAGCAGTGGTGAGCATGATGATTAGGGTGAGGACAATGATGCTGATTATGATGATGAGGATTGATGACTCATTGAGGCTTATAGTCTTGTAGACTTGTAGACTGTAGTTGTTTTGTATTTTCTATTTCTATTTGCCATTGGCAGTGTACTACCTAGAGCCTAGAGGCTAGTACTTATGTAACACATTTTGATTTTGATGATTTAATGAGAAAACTACGATATCTTACTATCTTGTCTTTCTGAGTTTCTCCTATTGGATCATTGATGAATATGTCTATTACTAATACTTTGTAAATTTGTAATATCAATATGTATGATTGACAATTGTATGATGTATCAATGTATCATGTATGAGTATCTAAAATCTTAAATCTATGTTTGAATCAATCAATTTATATGAATTTGTGTAAAAAATATCTAATTTTTAATATATATATATATATATATTTAATAAAATAATATATAACGTGACCTTTTTCGGGGGTCATCGTGTCCCAAATCCGATTCTTGAATCCGTGTGTCCATCGAATCCCGAATCCCCGTGTCAGGTGACTTAGACATAGACAAAGTGACAGTGATTTTCTGGACAAATAGTCCCTGAAAAAACCCAATGCGGGAAAACCGGTCAATTGGCTGCTGGAGGGTTTTATTATTAAGAGTTTTCTGAATACAAAAAATCTGGGTTCCAGATATGGAAAACCCGACAAAGGTAAAATAGGTCTGCAACTCACCGACTGTTCTAAAGCCAAAATAATGACTAATCCACACCCTCAAATGAGATTAACAGAACTCTACCAAAATTAGGCCCTAGAAACCCCAGCACTGCCCCTGAAGCCTCTGCGTCAGCCTCTTAAGCCCCTGCATCCCTCAACGCTGGACTAGAAAGGGCTGCGTTACCCCATGCTGGGTGATGCAGTCCTTACATTACCCCTTAGGGTCTCTGCGTAACCGCTGAGGGTTTCCAGCTGAATCACGTTGCCCTGGGAGGGACTGCACAACACCTGCGTAGCTGAAGCTGCCCCTACGCTGCGCAACTGCTGCCTTCTCTACCTCTGCGTCTCCTGCTTCTCTGCGCTGCCTCTCTGAGTTGATCTCTGTCTCTTGCTGATTCTAAACCCTAGGATCATATCATCCCCTTGGTCTAAACTCCCCTCTCTACAGCTGAAACACTTCTAAGAATTCTTAGCAAACCCGCCCTAGAATCTCAGCTTAGCTTCAGTGCTCTGCCCTGTGTGTCTTTACAAATGACCCCAAGCCTTTCCTTTATACTTATCACGTTGGGAAACCAATGGCCATGATCATATCTTGAATCAATGGCTAAGATTAAAAGAAATCTTGATCTGTGTGACTTAAGACAATTTCATCACATGTTTAATTTAATTAACTTTAATTATTTCATTTTCCTAAGTTTAGACTTTGGAAATACACTAAACTAATTAATTAATTAAATATCTTCGAAACCAGATGAAATTTCCCAAATCCCTTTTTGGGTCTTGTAGATCAAGTGTACTCTAGTCCCTCCACAAAATTTGGGAGCTAGAGCACAACTGATGCTACCCCAAATACACAAAATCTCAACACTCTCTCTTAGCATCAAGAGTGTGCTCTAGCAATACATCACACCATGCATTACAAGATTTTGGGCACTGGTTTCTGTGTTGTTGATGCTTGGCCTGCTGCCACTCAACTCTGAACTGCTACTGCCATTCTGTACTGCTGCTCATGACGCTGCCACTGCCACTGCAACATCTGTACTACAGCTCCCTCTCAATTTGCTGCATCTGTGCTGCTCATAGCACTGCCACTGCTGATCTATTGCACTACAACTTCAGTTGTTGAGAGAATAACTGAATCTCCTGCCCAATCTTTGACAGACAATTCAGTTGGGTTGCATCCTCATCACTGAAGTCACATCAGCCCCTTGTGCTGAAATCCCTCATGTTGTTGCTGTGTTGTGCTGTCCTCCTGAAGCCTCCACGCTGTTGCAACTCTACTCTACGTAAGCAACTATGGTCTGCACTGCTGAAGTCACATCAACCCCTATGCTGTTGCTGCTGCATCTGCACTGCACTGCTCCTTCTAGCCTTCAGATCTTCCTCTGCTTCATCCGTGATCTATGCACCCACTTCTCTAGTTGTCCCGCTACTGTCTTAAGGCTCCCATAGCTCGGATGTGATCCAAGAGATGAGTGGTTCAAGGATCCTGCCAATCATTCTGTAGTTCCTCTATAGATCCATGTCGCCCCGCTTTCGTGGTTCATGAGCGCTCATGGCTGCATCATCTTCCGACCCATCATCTGCCTTGGAAGAAGAAGCTTCCTTGTCATTTTTCTTCTGAGGACAATTGTTGGCATAGTGTCCTAATTCACCACATTAGAAGCACTTGATCTTTGATAGATCCTTCTTCTTCTCTCTCTACTGCCTCTTTGATGCCAAGGCTGCATCTTCTTCATCTTCTTTCTTCACTTTGCTCAATCCAGAGTTGTACTTCTTCTTGGTGATTTTGCGGAGTTCTTCTTGACGCAGAATTGCCCACAAGTTGTCCCAATCTAGGAGCTCCGCTCTGCCCAAGATACTTTGGACAAAGGTTTCCCACTCATCTGTGACTGCGTGGAGAGCAGTCCTGACCATCATCCCATCTTCCACCGTAGCACCTGTTGCAGTCAACTGATCTTTGATCGACTGCAATCTAAAGAGGAAATGTTCCATGTCTTCACCATTGGTCATCATGAATTACCACATCTGATTTTCCAACAACATCTTCCTTTGGACAGACTTTCCCTCATATAGGGAAGTTAAGGCCTTCCACATCTCATTAGCTGTCTTCTTTTCAGATATGTGTGGGACAATATGGTCCTTAATTCCATCCATGATCAGCTGCTTGGCATGCCCTGTAGCTTCATTATGCTTCCTTAGGAGATTTGCATCAGTCGGCATGGCCAAAGTTTGCTCTGCATGGTCTCTTAGATGATATGCCTCAAGGACTATCAGGATCGTAGCCTTCCAAACTGAGAAGTTGGAAAGGCCATCCAAAATGTCCTAATCACGCAGTCCATGAGGAGCCATCTGCTCATAAATGTGTCGGAGCTTCTTTTCTCTTTGCTAGAGAACTAGATCTAAGGTCATTGGCAAAACAAACACCTTCTGCTCCCTCTGACAACTGATTTCCCTTCTTGGAAATCTGCCAGACCAACAAGGATTCAACTCTCTTTGATCCTCTGATCAATCTGTAAGTTTCTTTGGCTAAAAATTCTCTGAGAAGCTGATCTGCACCCACTCTTTGTCGCTTGTGCTTAGGCTAAAAATCTGAAAACTTCAGAAATTTAACCCCACCAGCACCTACTAATTTTCTGTAGCTGTGCTTCAGTCTTTTTATAGATCTCACAGATTCAGATCTGCGTCACATTAGCTGGCTTTAGACAATCCCAGCGCTGCCTCTATGTTGCCTCTGCGCAGTAAGTGCGTGGGCCTGCTGGGAGACAGTGTTAGACTGCGTCACCCTGCCCTCTGCATAACTCTGCCTCTCTAAAAACTGCGTTGTCCCTTCAGATCTGCCCTTCTGCTGCTCTTCCTGCTGCTTTCTACAGCAAGAACCTTCAGCCTTCTGCTGGTGACCCTCCTAAATCTGCAATTTCTCTGATTCCATGTGAGAATTTCTAAATGTTTACACTTATGCAGAAATCTACTATTAGATCTGGTTATGCTCCTCCTACTTATTTAAGTTATTAAGTGTTGGAAAAACTGAGAGGGGGGTGAATCAGTATTTCTTTTCAATTGTTAATTATTGCCAATTAGATTCTACACAATTACAGACAGAGAGATGTATAATGATAATATTAAGGATTAATAAGAATTTCAATCCTCTTTCTAATAATAGTATACAATAGATGAGTGAGGGCACCAACCCTTTTAATGAATCAGGCACCAACCTGTTGCCAAGCACCAACTTGGACTTTGATGAGGCTCCGACCTCTAGGGCTTTGGCCCTATCTTCTCAAGGCACCAACCTTGTGTTTAGGAGCTCCTACTCCAAGGACACCAATCCTTCAGTCTTCTTTGATAAAATGAGTAATGTACTTACTTGAGTATCTCCAACAAGATTCTGCACTGTTCAATGCTTCAATTATCCTCAAAATTGCCCAATGTTCTTCAATCTTTAGGTCTCCACCATTGATTGCATATGTCCTCACAATAAGCTTGATGATGCCACCATAGTCACTGAATCACTAAACCTTCAACGTGTTGAACTTAATGCTCTTCTTAGTGTTGTAGCTATCTCTTCCACAAGACTGTTCTTCACATGTCAAACCACAGTCACAATTCCAAAGTAGTCCAATTTTTCCAATTGAGCCTTATTCTATCACCAGTCGGAGTGTCTGAGGTATGATTGCCTTATGATGAAGATTGTGTCTAGGTGGAAACTGTCCTTCACAAGCCTGAGACAGAGCTTTACATACCCGATTCATAGAGTGTTGCAGATCCGAGGTATTGAAGTGTATTGCAGTGAGAAGATAGCACTGGTTCGAGCCACAGGAAGTTAAAACCGAGTTGTTGTGTATGGGCACCGTGCCACTGTTTCAAGCCACAAAATTCTGCACCAGTTCCAAGCTAATAGATCCGAGCTTCAGTAAGTTTTGGACAGGTCTGAGCCAAGATAAAAGCTGCTCCAATATGATTTCACAGGTCCGACATTAAGCTTCAGGAGGCCTGCAACTTTTCTGAGAGTCTTCACAGAAATTTCAGTGTGATTTAATGTGATCTTTAAGTCCAAATAAATTTCCTTGTTCTCTTTCTTGTGACCCTTCAAGTTCACGAGATGTGAATAGTTTTGTTCTTCTCTCTGTATTAGATGACCGAATCGATGCTTAGAAATGGAGGTTCGAACATGTATTTATAGTGATTTTGCTATGAAACTGAAGGGACATGACTATTTGAATTGAGGCCGACTTGTATGACTGAGGGTAGGTCGGCTTGCAATACAATATATATTTCTTACCTTAAAAATTCATTATCTCTTCAACTACAGGAAGTTTGGGGACAAATAAGGGCTCATTAGAACGGGAAAAATATACTCTACAAGATGGTATAGGACCCACGTGGATAGGATGCCTCCAAGGTGATAAAAACAAATTTTCTTTGTGACTCTCTTTAATTTTTGTGTGCAGGAGGTGAATAGGACAGCATGCCTTTTCTACTGCATGGCTTCTCCTTTATTTGGCTTATCAATTATAGGATCATATTGTCATCATGTAGGACTTTTATGTCATCATGATAGTTCCCAGCAAGGTCATGAAGGTATAGTATCATGTATTCAATAATAGTGTAGTAATATGTCACAGTGCAGCATCATCTAGTCTTTCAACCTTCATCAAGTGTGTTCAAGCATCATCTAGTCTTTCAACCTTCATCAAGTGTGTTCAAGCATCATCTAGTCTTTCAACCTTCATCAAGTGTGTTCATTCATTCAACCTGTTGCCATCAATGGAAACTTGGATTAACAATCTCCCCCGTTGTCATTGGATGGCAATATTTTCTTCTCTCCCCCTTTGACATCAATGGCAATGGGGTGCCAAAGTGCTTCCCTTGTCATGCTGCTCCCCCTAACATACTATACCCCTGACATGCTGCTTGATTTAATGTGATGCAAGAGCAATGACCCCCATCTTTTGGTGAAGATACTCAAATGCTTCTCGTGGAAGGGGTTTTGTAAAGATATCTGCAATTTGCTCTTTTGTATTGACGTATTCCAACCTGATATTGTGTTCAACAACTTGTTCACGGAGAAAGTGGTATTTGATTGGAATATGTTTGGTTCTTGAGTGCATCACCGAATTCTTTGAAAGACTGATGGCGCTAGTATTGTCACAAAAAATAGTAACTGGTTGCTTAGTTTCTATGTTAACATCCTTCAAGGCTTCCTTCATCCATAGAATTTGTGTACAACAATCAACAACAGCTATATATTCGGCTTCGGCTGTAGAAAGGGATATAGATGATTGCTTTTTGCTGAGCCAAGATACAAGAAAATCTCCCATAAAGAATGCATTTCCACTGGTATTTTTTTGATCATCCACACTTCCAGCCCAATCAGCATCAGAGTAAGTTGTCACAATAAAAGTTGAACTCTTAGGATACAAAGTTGAACTCTTAGGATACAAAAGACCGAAATCAACCGTTCCTTTCAAATATCTGAGAATTCTCTTCACAGCTGCTAGATGGGATTGTTTAGGACTTGACTGAAATCTTGCTACCATTCCTACTACTTGCATAATATTTGGTCTTGTAGCAGTTAAGTATAGGAGAGCTCCAATTATTGACTTGTAAAGAGTTGCATCTATAAGAGGGGTATCATCATCTTTGCCTAATTTACAATCTGTGGTCATCGGTGTGCTCATAGGTGCACAATCTTCCATCCCATATCTTTTGAGCATTTCTTTAAGATATTTTGCTTGAGATATAAACATGCCTGCAGAGGTTTGAGATATTTGTAGCCCAAGAAAGGAATACAACTCACCAATCATTGACATCTCGAATTTTTTGGACATATTTAGAGCAAATTCATGGCTCATTTCTTCATCATTGCTAGCAAAGATTAGATCATTGACGTAAACAAGAGTGATCAGAAGTTTTTCCTTGTTCATATTCATGTAGAGATTGCTACCTGCCACTCCCTTTTTGAAACCTTCTTGTTGCAGATAGTGATACAACTCTGCATACCATGCTCTAGGGGCTTGTTTTAATCCATACAAGGCCTTTTTTAGTTTTCATACAAGGTCCTTTCCTTCAGCAAGATCAAATCCTTCTGGTTTCTCCATGTAAACTTCCTCCTTGAGATCTCCATTCAGGAATGTTGATTTTACATCCATTTGATAAACCTTGAATCCTTTTGAGCAAGTAAATGCTAAAAACATTCTTATGGCTTCCATTCGAGCTACTGGTGCAAAGGTTTCTTCGAAGTCAATTCCTTCGATTTGCGAGTATCCTTTGCAGACAAGTCTGGCTTTATTTCTGATGATTTTTCCATCTTCATTCATCTTGTTTTTGAATACCCATTTTGTTCCAATTATATTTTTATCTTTTGGGCGAGGTACCAGTTCCCAAGTCTCATTTTTTTCGATTTGAGACATTTCTTCTTCCATGGCCTTTATCTAATAAGGATCCTTGCTTGCTTGAGAAAAATTTCCAGGTTCTATTAAAGATAATAGAGCCACATCATCTTTTCTAGGGGTGCTTATCATCCTTCTTCGAGTTTGGCTTCCTTCATCCATATTTCCGATGACCTGTTCTTCTGGATGATATTTTTGAACAAACTTGATCTTGGAGGGACATTGTGAAGATTCATTTTGAGGTTCTTCATTCTCCTCTTCTTTTTCAGGTTCTTCTTCTTCACTTTGTTCAAAGAAAGGCTCAACTTCATGATCTTCAATTCCTTTTTCTGGAAGGCCTTCATCAATCTTCACATCAATGCTTTCCACTATTATTCGTAGACGATAGTTGTAACATTTGTAAGCTTTGCTCCTAGTCGAGTATCCAAGAAATATTACTTCGTCAACTCTAGAATCAAATTTACCTGGTGAGTCATCATTTATTTTTATGAAACATTTGCTTCCAAAAACCCTAAAATATTTTACTGAAGCAGGTCTTCCTTTCCATAATTCATAAGGAGCCTTTTCATTATTTGGTCTTAGTTGAGTTTGATTTAAGCTATAAATTGCGGTGCCAACTGCTTCTCTCCAAAATTTTGGTTGCAAATGAGCTGCTAGTAGCATTTTCCTTTCCATTTCTTGAATGGTTCGGTTCCTTCTTTCAACTACTCCATTTTGCTGGGGTGTCCTAGCAGTAGAGAGTTCTCTTTCGATTCCATGCTCTTTACAAAATTAATCAAACTCTTTTGAGGTGAATTCTCCTCCTTTATCCATTCTAAGACATTTAATCTTAGAATATTTCTCATTCTCAATGAAAGCCTTAAGATTTTTAAAAAATTCAAATGCTTCGGATTTATATTTTATGAAATATATCCACATCATTCTAGTATATTCATTAACAAATAGAGCAAAGTACCTTTCACCCTGAAGAGCTGGAGTTCTAGTTGGCCCATACAAATCTGCATGAATGATTTCCAAAGGTTTTGTTGTTGAGAACTCCTTAGTTTTGTGGCTAGTTCTGGTTTGCTTTCCATGTTGGCATGGGCCACATACAACTTGATTTGGTTTGCACATTTTTGGAATATCCCTTACTGTATTAATTTTGCTGATGTTGACTAGGTTATCAAAACTTGTATGCCCCAATCGCTTGTGCCATAACCAACTTTCATCTGTTTGACTTAAGTAACATTTATCTTCTTGGATTCTATTGAGTATGTAAACATTATCTGGTGTTCTTACTCCTTTCGCCACAAGTTCTCCCGAGGATGAGTCTCTTATTTCACAGTTTTTTGTACTAAAGACAACATTATGTCCTTGGTCACAAATCTGCCTAACACTTAAGAGATTGTGTTTGAGCCCTTCTACCAGCAAGGTATTTTGATCCTTTCCTAATCCATTGACAAGGGTAGCAGTTCCTTTTCCAGTGATTTTAGCAGATCCACTTCCAAAAGATACATTTCCATTTTTCTTGTTCAATGAGATAAACTTCTTTTGGTCACCTGTCATGTATCTTGAGCATCCACTGTACACGAACCAATGATTTTCTTCACTATGAGCACATAGAGCTAGGCCACATTTATCAGTTTTGAGATTTATGTTTTTAGCTTTCTCCCTTTTGAGAGGACAATTTTGTTCATTATGATCATAATTATCACATAATGAGCAAGACGGATCAAACTTAGCCAAGGGATCAAAAGAATTGGAAGTTTTGATTTGTCCTTGCTCTTTAGGACCATGTAGTTGGTTTGTTTGATTTTTCAATCTTGGTGCTTCATTTTTATGAGCCTTGCAATGTTTAGCTTGATGCCAAAGTTTTTACAATTGTAACAATGCCCAAGAAAAATAGTTTGATACCTGTTGTAGTATCCATAGCTTGAACCAACATTCTTCCTTGGAGTTGCTCTTTCTTCAATTCTTGGTTTTGAGATGGGACTTTGTTCCTGACGAGATGACTTTTCTTCTTTAGGATGGCGAGAGAGTACATCAACATAACTTCTGGCATTATTCTTTGTACTTGATGATTCTCCTTTGAAACCAATTCCAGACTTGTCGTGTTGAAGTTTTTGAGTATTAAGAATGTTGTCAAGAGCTAGAGAGCTTTGCCAATTCCTTTTGACTTGCTCTAATTCCTTTCTTAGAGATACTATTTCAGCTTCACGTTTTTCACAGATATCATCCCTTCTCTTTTAGCGTAATGTTCAAGAAGTCTTCCCTTCTTTTTGCTTCCTCTCTTTCTATTTTGAGAGAGATTATCTTCTTTTGTAGATTCTCATTTTCTTCAATAGCATTCATCAGCAAACTATCCATGTTTCTTTCATCTTCCAGTTCTGAGTCATCATCATTTGTAAATGCCATGAATAACGTTTCCTTGCTTCCAACATAATCACTTTCCTCATCTGATTCATCATCTCTTTCTTTGTGATGACGCATTTTTTTGGTTGATTTAGTTTTGATGACTACAAATTCATCTTCATTGGACTCATCTTGTTTGGAGAACAAGTTCTTCTTATTAAACCCTTTCTTTTTGTACATCATCCTTTTAGAGTCCTTTTCATCATCATTATCATGTTTATGGGGACATTTTGCAGCGTAATGACCTATTCTTCCACAATTGAAACAAATAAGAGGGTACTTACGTTTTAGCTTGGATCCCCTTTTTAGTCTTCGTACAAATTGAGCTAATTTGTTTTCAGTATCAGATTCATTGCTGTTGCAATTCCATCATTTTCCTTCTTTTGTAGATCTTGAGGCTTTGAAGGCTGCTTCTTTGAAATTTGGACTTCCTTTCCTCATCTCGTAGGCAATGAGAATTCCATGGAGTTCATCCATCTTGAGAGTATCTAGATCCTTCATTTCTTGTATGGCACTTACTTTGGAGTCAAATCTGTCAAGAAGCGATCTCAGGATTTTTTGAACAATGGTGCTTTCTTCAATATTTTCTCCTATTCCTCTAAGAGAGTTAACCACTTCAGCTACTCGAAGGAAATATGATGCAATATCTTCTTCATCATCCATTTTCAGACTCTCGAATTGTCTTATATATGTTTGAAGCTTTGCGTTCTTGACTTTGGAGTCGCCATCATATAGAGAAACCAACTTATCCCATACTTCTTTGGCTGAGTCACAGTTCATGACTTTCGTAAATTTGGAATCGGTAATTCCACTAGAGATGGAATTTAAAGCTTTGGAATTAGCAATGTAGGCTCTTCTTTCATCTTGATCAGTTGGAAGATTGGCGGGAGCTTTGTACCCATCCAGAACAGAGTGCCATACTTTAGGACCAAGAGACATTAGATAGTAGGACATCGTCTTTTTCCAAAAACCAAAATTCGTTCCATCAAAGATAGGTAGTTTCCTTGTTGCTTCCATGTTCTTCATTGTGCCTAAGAATCCTTCTTCCAACTGTTAGGCTGATATTGAAGAAGCTGGCTCTGAAACCAATTGTTGGAAATACAGAGAGCGGGGTGAATCAGTGTTTCTTTTCAATTGTTAATTATTGCCAATTAGATTCTACACAATTACAAACAGAGAGGTGTATAATGATAATATTAAGGATTAATAAGAATTTCAATCCTCTTTCTAATAATAGTATACAATAGATGAGTGAGGGCACCAACCCTTTTAATGAAACAGGCACCAACCTGTTGCCAAGCACCAACTTGGAATTTGATGAGGCTCCGACCTCTAGGGCTTTGTCCCTATCTTCTCAAGGCACCAACCTTGTGTTTAGGAGCTCCTACTCCAAGGACACCAATCCTTCAGTGTTCTTTAATAAAATGAGTAATGTACTTGAGTATCTCCAACAAGATTCTGCACTGTTCAATGCTTCAATTATCTTCAAAATTGTCCAATGTTCTTCAATATTTAGGTCTCCACCATTGACTGCATATGTCCTCACAGTAAGCTTGATGATGCCACCATAGTCACTAAATCACTAAACCTTCAACGTGCTGAACTTAATGCTCTTCTTAGTGTTGTAGCTATCTCTTCCACAAGATTGTTCTTCACATGTCAAACCACAGTCACAAGTCCAAAGTAGTCCAATTTTTCCAAATGAGCCTTATTCTATCACCAGTCGAAGTGTCTGAGGTATGACTGCCTTATGATGAAGATTGTGTCTAGGTGGAAACTGTCCTTCACAAGCCTGAGACAGACCTTTACATACCCAACTCACAGAGTGTTGCAGATCCGAGGTATTGAAGTGTATTGCAGTGAGAAGATAGCACTGGTTCGAGCCACAGGAAGTTAAAACCGAGCTGTTGTGTATGGGCATCGTGCCACTGTTTCAAGCCACAAAATTCTGCACCAGTTCCAAGCTAATAGATTTGATTGATCCACACCCTCAAACAGGATTTACAGAACTCAGCCAGATCTAGGCCTAGAAACCCCAGATCTTCCCCTGAAAGACACTACATCAGCCTTTGAAGCCCTCCAAATGCTCAACGTTGTCACTGGAAGGGACTGCGTTACCCCAAACTGGGTGACACAGTCACTACGCTGCCCCTAAGGGTCTCTATAACCCCTGAAGGGTTTCCTGAAAATCACACTGACCTTGCTGCTGCTGCTGCCGTCTGCTGCTACTACAGTCTGCTGCTGCTGCTACTACTGCTGTCTGTAGCTACTGCCGTCTGTTGCTGTTTTCGTCTGCTACTGTTGCTGTTGCCTTCCTCTGCGCTGTCTTTCCTGATCTCTTCTCTGCTTCTTGTTTATTCTAGAACCCGGGATCAGATCATCCCCTTGGTCTAAATTCCCCTCTCTGCAACTGAAACACTTGAGAATTCTTAGCAACCCCGCCCTAGAATCTCAACTTAGCTTCAGTGCTCTACCTCTGTGTATCTTACAAATGACCCCAAGCCTTTACTTTATACTTTTCTCGTTGACAAATCAACGGCCAAGATTAAATCTTTAATCAATGGCTAAGATTAAAAGAAAGCTTGATCCGTGTGACTTAAGACAATTTCATCACATGTTTAATTAAATTCACCTTAATTATTTTATTTTCCTAAGTTCTAACTTAGGAAATACATTAAAATAATTAATTAATTTAATATCTCCTGAACTAGATGAAATTTCCCAAATTCATTTCTGGGTCTTGTAGATCGGGTGAACTCTAGTCCTTCCTCAAAATTTGGGACCTAGAGCACAACTGATGCTACCCCAAATACACAAAATCTCAACACTTCTTCCTCTTCATGAGTCATAGTAGAGCCTTTTGAGGGCTTAATGGGTATTGAATTATTTTTAGGGGTCATTTTAGAACCCAATACCGGTATCTGTGCTTCAATATGCCCTTTGAATCACTTCAAACTGATTTTCAAACAAGACTTATGAAATTTGAAAAAAAAAAATAACACATTTTTCTTGCTTTTGAGGAGCTCGATATTGAAACTGATGTATCTCTGGAATTTCGGATCCTCGAGATTTTATCTTCAGTCCTTTAGTATCCCTCTGAACCTTCTTTTCAATGCCACAGGTCTAACCTGATTTGGATTCTTCAAAGCAAAGTTATGCCTAATCTCCCACAATGACCTAATTATAGACTAGTTCAGTAGAGCTAACTTGTACGACGTGCCACGTGTCACTGTTTCCTTTTTCGACTCTGAAATTGACACACAGTAAACTACAGTCCTTGTACTTTCAGCCACTTTTTACTGAATTCCAATCCGATGCTCAGAGAGAGAGTTATGATGATTTTCCCAAGGTCACCTCTTTGAGATGAAATTCGGGAGCCTGCAAAAACCATAACTTCCACAGATCATATCTCCGAATATATTGTGAACCAAGATCTGAAATTTTTACATGACGTTCACTAGGATTTCTTCGCAAATGGGTTTTTCTAAATCTTATGAACCTTCATAGAAAAAAAGTTATAGCGAAAATGCGACAATGACATGTTTGAAGTAGCGAAACCCTAGAATCCAAAGCTCTGATACCAAATGTTATGAAACCAGCTCCCAAAATAGAAGAAAAGAGAGATCAACGCCTTAGAAATTAGCCACTTCGAGGGGGAAACTTCCTTTACATTACATAAATGAACAATTCTTGGATGATTCAAATGACAAAACCTCCTTTCTATATATAGGAGTCCATGGGGTCACAATATAATCCTAGCCGACCTAACAATAATAATGTAAGGGCACAACAATAACAATAGTGGGGTTTATGGGGCACAATAATAACAATATGGGGACTACATGGGTACAAAAATAACAATAGGGGGCTACACTAGTAATATAGGGACCTAACATGGGATGTCATGTATTAGGGTCTTTTCTAGCTGAAATCAGAGTTATCTGTTAGCAGCTTGTTTATAGAGTTGAATTATTTCAATAACACCTTCAGATTAGTGACAAAAGTGAAGAAAATGAACAAGACATGAACCAAACCTTCATAAACTACCTTAATAAACTAGCAACAACAATAAAAAAAACCGTTTCCAAGGAGGTACTCATTATGCTACAGTCAGAGCAGCCACGGAGAGAGCATGAGTTGGGACACAAAATCCATGCACTTGGGATAGAATTGAAATTCATGAAGGTTACAGCAAAATCCCTCCTCAAATTGGAGGAACTTGCTTCACTCCTCTTCAAGGTGTATCAATTAGATGGGAAGAGCTTGATTTGGGCTCTAAAACCAACCATGCTTGCTCTCATACAACACAAATTTTTGGAGCATCCTTGCATAGGAGTCAAACTTCCAGTTGCCTCTTATCTTAGTAGTATGATGATGTTGATCGCACCTATACCTCACAATGATGAAATTATGAGGAGAGTCTTCAGACTGATAGTGGAGACCTTTCAAGATTTGGATAGCAATGAGGGCCCTACCTTTGGGAAGAGGCTAGAGATTCTAGAAGTCATGGCCTTGGTTAGTTTTTATGACCTCATATTTGACGTGAAGATTTGATCCTGCAGATGTTCCAATGCTTCTTTAGCATTAGGAAACATCATCCTGATACAGTGATAACACACATGCAGTCCATTTTGTCCTCATGTATGGGAGGCCATGATGCCATTTGGAGGAGGTTGCAGTCTAAGTTGTTGGCCATTTGGAGGGAGGAACAATTGGTTTCACATGTTGCTTATGAACTAGCCAAAATTTTAGTTGAGCAGAACATTGGACTGTTCAGGAGACGGTTGAACCAGGAGGAGTTGCAGCGGATTTATGGTGACCAACCATGTAGCAGGAATGAGCTGACGAGGACGGGCCTTTGCTTCATCTACAAGGAACCTTGGGAACCTGACCACTCATGCTTGAGTGACACTGAGGAGATGACAGAAGTAAAACAGGAGGATATTCCTTCTGACTTTCAGGGTGAGGATTCTTCTTTAAACGAGTTTGTGGTTTCATATGCAGATGCCTCTAGGGAGCATGAGTTATGTGGAGTAGTTGATAACATGCCAAATTTATATTTCGGTGTGTATGGTGAGCAGTCAGTGGACCATATGGGAGACATTCAAGATGAGTCACCAGTGATGATTCAACATGAGCAGCATATGGTGGGGCATGAGTCATCTAAGGAGGAGGATGTGCACAATATGCATGATGAGTCTTTTGGGGATAGCCAGTTGGAGGTTCATATTGAGCCGGTGATGGAGGAGAATGAGAAACCACCCTTAGGGTCAGCCATTGATGAGGAGCAGAGAGATGTACAGACAGCTAGCAGGGTGGCAGTATTTGCAGACACTTGTCCTCAAGAGGTGTTGGAGGATGGCAAAGTAGTTTTGTAGGGGGCTAGTAGATGGCAGGAGCGTGGAGTTTTCAATCAAAGGAGGGAGGAGCTATTGGAGATGGTGGTGCATCCATCTTTGGGGTCGACCAACTAATGAGGTGTGGGTAGATGCTCAAGCAATTGGAAGAGCTACAATACTTTTAGGGAGCAGACCTCTCCAAGGGTACATAGATAGGACTTGCAACACATTTTGGCCACTTGTACCCATTACAGGGAGAGAGGCGGGGTTTTATCGATGAATATTGTTGAGTGACAAGACAGAGTTGCGTGAGTTGGACAAAGTGCATCACAGGGGACTTATCACATATACAGATGCCTATGCATCCGATCCTTCCCACATGATGGATTGGCGAGATATCATGAGTTGGTATCCTATTGATGGTGTGATATTGTTAGTCAAGGGCGTAGTGGAGCGGGGACCCCTAGACATGTCAGATACTACATGCCCCAGTTGACAGTGGGATACAGGTCGACAACTCTTCAACATTCCATCCCAGCAGCAAAAGAGTGGGACTAAAATTGGATTGACTCAGGGGTTGAATTGGAGAGAGGTAATGAGTTGGTACGTAGTTGATGGGGCAACATTCACAGCCGGAGCTACAGCACATCAGGAGCCATGGAGCATTGATGCTTGTTCTTGGTGGCATTGGGATCTAGGAGGATTTGTTGATGACAGGTTCAATCAGAGATTGGTCTGGGATCCGGGAACTGAGGGGTCCGTTCGTGGTGGATTGACACAGAGGCATAACATCACCTAGTGGTTTGTATGGGATCCGGGCATTGGGTCTAAGTTGCATTGGGCCAGCAGACTGGTCCACAAGTTTGGATTGCTTGAGGGCAAGCAATCTTGGGGCGGGAAGATTTGTGATGTTCATTTTTCTAGTGTTCCTTATGGCATTGTTAGGATGGACTTTCGAAGTTGGGGGCAGACAGGTCACAGATACAGGTTGGCGTCACCAGCGGGCCCAAGGGATTTTGGAGGGGTTTTGAGGAGTTTCTATGAGGTTTGATGGAATTCGCTTGGTATATTCCATCATCCACACAATTTGTCTTTCGTTCCAGTGCATTTCAACAACTTTCAAAAAACAGAGTTACTATCAAGTCTGACTCAATTAATTACTCTTAAGGTGGCATTCTGTGAGGAATACTTGACAAAACACCTTAGTGTAATGCTCCTTGTAATCGGAACGAGAAGATATATAGGATGGGATGGTTAGAAGGGAGTTTTAGTGGCCTGAGGAGGCATGGTGGCTGATTTACCAATTTCCCACGTTAAAATGATATTTTAATTGAGGAAATGTACTCAATGATTAAAATAATAATAAAATAGGAGCTTTAAGAGGGGTCCATCAGATCTATAAAATAGGAAGAGGAGGCCATTAGAGGACATTATGGATTTGTGTTTTCTTCTTGTAGAGAGGTTTGAGACCCGATTCTCTACTTCATTGGTAGCCCCGGGACGGAAACCCTCAGGTGATTCAGTGAGATTTGGCGAGTACCCATCTCCCCTTGTTGAATTCATGCAGAATTCACAGGATAACTTAGCAGTGGTAGTTCAGTTCAGTTTTGGTGGACGGCCAGGGCAACATTGGAGCAAATTCTTGAGGCCAATTTCCCATCTCAGCTATTTTGCTGTATCAGCATGTAAACCCCGGTTCTATTATAATAAAAGTTGAGATTGTTCCTGTTCATTTTGTTGTTATTTTTCCATATGCTATTGGTTATATTTTTACATGGCAATGTTCTGTTAAAATACATGGAAATTTTTATGGAGAATTTTTTGTTCAGTTAGATTTCTTCAAAATATCCCGTTTGAGATATTAGAGATTTGCAGTTCTTTTCAGGGTACAGTTGAATAACTTTTGCTTCAGATCAATAGGGATTAACTCCTATATCTAACAAGCACTAGCCCAAAGTGAAAGGGATTTTGCAAGGTGAGATTTGCACTTTTCCTAAGTAATTTCATTTGATCACTTCCAGTTTCAAGTGATAACCATTGCTAGATATTTGGGGATCATCTTTGGTATAAATGTCTCTCTAAAGAATATGTGGGATTGGGTCTTCTCTAATGTAGAGAGAAAGGGTTCTTGTTGCAGGATGTGTATTCTTAAAGTCAGAAAATATGATCCCTAGGCACTCCCATAGCTGAGATGTTGCATTCTGCACATATTTATTATAACCAAGTCAGCAAATTAAAAATTCTACATATGGCTCCGGGATTTTGGTCATTTATCAATGAAAAGTGTTTATTCCTGAAAATAATTGCTTACAATCAGATGCATCACCAATAAATGTAGAATATCCTCTCAAACTAAGCATCTTTGGCAAAACAATGTGTCAAAATAATTTCAAATGAACAGTTTGATATCCAGTACAGCAAAATGCATAAACAGTGGGTGCCGTGATGTTCAATCTCATTTGCTCCAGATATATGATGCAAACATTATTTCATGCCTTCTTCTTAAGGAAAGTAATATCAGTTATACTTCAGCTATGAGTGAAATCTGTACTGCTCTCAAGCATCGCTTACCTGTCCTGAATTTATGAAATGGATGATCATTGGAACTTATATGTCTTTCCAACTGTATGAATACAAAAATCCCAGGTAATTTTCCCATTAGCACAAGTGTAGATGACTTTTAAATAAGGAAATTCCTCTCAAACAACAATGCATTCCTAGATAAATGTTTGAAGTGTTTCAGATTAAGAAAAAGAAAAAACAACTACAAAGTGTGCCCTATCAGCAATGTCAGGAGTTTTTGGTATTGTCAAATTTCCAGAGAGCACAACCACAAAGTGTGTCTTATGAGGCACTGACAGGAAATTTTGGTATTTTCTAATTTCCAGAAATCCCTAGAGAGGCCTGGAGACAGTTTGGCCCTTCTGCATAGCCCTGCTACCAAGCCATTTCTGTTTCTAGCAACACACACATTCCACCAGCAAGGAGAAAAGTTCACGTTTGGATATCTTTTACTGAATTCTTGGAGCTATTTTGGACTCAAACTCGGCTACTTGACCAGTTATGCACAAGTAATTCACTGATCACATTTGGTGGACAATTACATACATACCCAAAAGAAAGAATAAATAAGCACCGGGAAAGAGGATGTAGGACTCAGCTTTGTAAAGATCTACTTGTAATATAAGATGTATTTTTCAAAAAAAAATAACATAATTAACTGATAAAATTATTTTTTTATTTTTCTAGCTTCAAAGACATAGTCTAAACCGGTTTTCTTCAGTTACAATTTTTGTAACAGCTTTGTATGAACTATGGTATTCCAGTAATCAAGTCTTGACATTAGGTTGGCTTGGAGATGATCTCAGTCATCGGTTAAGTTTTAATCTTGGTCATTGAAGTCCCAACTAGAGATTATAAGAAAAGGTTGATGGCTGATGGGTAGATAGAGAACACACTAGTGCAAATACTCAGTGATCTAGATAGTTCGATTTTCCAGTGCAGGTGATTTAGCAGGAGAAATCGAGTTAGAGGTCGAGTAGCATGTGGCAGAGGGGCAGCATAGAGATTTTCCGGAGTTTCCAGTTCTGGAACAGTCAAGAGAGGAGGTCATACTAATTCTCCATGAAGCTATGCAGGAGTTGTGCAGTGACTCAAGATAAGCAATGCAATTCAACCAGAGCAAGGGTCGATTTAGCTTCAGCCAGGAAAATTTCCACGAGGCTGGGAGAATCACTTCCAGTGATAGCAACAGGCTAGACGTCACATTAGAAGTAGTTTCTGAGTAGCATGTGTGGGGCCTACACAGAGGTTCCAGAGCCTGTTCTGAGGCTCAGTTTGTTGCAGTATTGCTTGAGGAGGAGGGTAAATTCCCTCAGATATTTTTTCCAGTATTTCTCTTAGATAGAAACACCAGTTTGGCATCATTTTATTGTACTCAGATTTTCTGCTGCATATAATAAAATATAAACTCTCAAGTGTTGCACCGATTTTCCCACATTAGGTTTTTCTAGGGACTTTTTTCCAAAAATATCGGTGTCAAAATTTTTGTGTGTGTGCTAGTATTTCTTAGTTCCTATTTTTGCTTCCATGGTGAAGAAATTGCAGTGTGAATATTTTGTTATTTTGTCGTTAGAAAAATAAATTGCATAATCAATTTATCAGTTGTTTCTAGTTGTTGCATTTCAAGGAATTTTCACACCCAAGAGATTGTTGGTGTTCTCATGACCTCCCCGTTCGAATACATGGTTCGTGCACCCTGTTAGTATGTTACCCACCACTTTGTGGGTGATATCCCTAGGAGAAAATTTCCTCCAAGATGGTCCTCAGCCGACAGCCAGTATACCCTTATAGCCACCAACTAGCTCATTGTGCTACTTCTCCACCACCAGAACTAGCCATGTGGTCCCTTACCCATCTTTCATCATCATATGTTTGAAGGTGGGCCTCTCGCACCTAAAGGTATGCCTTGTCATTTGGTAATTGAGTATTGAGTTTGCTTATCATGGACACTTCTGGGCATGGATTAATGGGGGGAATTGGCGGAAAGAGTGGGCTAGGTCTATGATTTTTTCCCCTAGACCTCTTTTGGCTGTTACCCTTGGATCTTAGTCCCATGGAATCTTCTTTACTGACCATTGGGTTTTATGGTGGTATTACATGGGAAACCCCGATTTCGATTGCATGGTCCCGCTTCCCCATCCACATACATTACTCCCCTTCCATTCATTATAACCCCATTTTTCATTTTTCCTACTTGGGTCCACATTTCCCCACTGGGTCCACATAGGGTTGGCCTCCCCTTCCCCTTGCCCACACCTTGGGTCGGGCCTGAAACGATGCCCCGGAGGTTGATGCAGTTGAAAAGAAAAATTAAAAGCATAATTGGCCACATTCAACAAGGAAATGTACCACAAAATTCAATACATGGTCGAGACAAACACATTTAGCACGTGGTCAAACGCCAATGAATGAGCTCCACCCCATCTACATGGCCATCACCCTGGTTCCTATAGGCCCTAGATGAGCCTCCTATATCATTCAGGAACCCATTATTGTCCCAACCCCTGGTGGGAAATGAACCACCCCACCTTAAAGGGGGTATCCACAGCTATACTTTATACATCATGCTCTCATACCTTGAGCCCCGAGCAGTTAACCAAAGAAAAATCATAGCATATGAAGAAGGGTTGAAAAATCAAGGCCGGGATAACTCATGTACCACGATTTCTCCCTCCTATACATTATATACCCAAGTGTGGGCTTCCCTTCATTAGCTACCCTTGTGCCCCGACATGTGGTCCAAGATTGCCCCTTTTCATCTCCTATTCCATTCATCACTTTATCACATGCCACCTGTTTATTTTTGTAGCATCAGAAAGTGTTCCAAGTCTCAAAATTTGTAAGGAGGCTTTGACATCAGTATTCCAAAGAAACTAGAAACCGTTTGTGGAAATTCCACTTGGTTTATGTTTTATTAAAATAATTAATTATTTTAACGTAGACCCTAAGTCTAAACTTAGGGAAATTAAATAATTAATGGGTATTAATAAAACAGAGTGTGAATATTTTAGAGAACGAAGATCAAGTCAAGTTTTAATCATGGCCATTGATTAGACTTCTAATCTGGGCCGTTGATTCGTCAATGAGAAGATTATAAAAGAAGGCTTAAGGGTCATTTGGAAAGCAAGTCGGGCATACACTCAGTAACCCAAAGGAAGTCGATTCTGAAGGAATAGAATTCGATTTCAGAGTGAGATTTGTAGGGCAGAGTTGCAGAGGCAGAAGAAGGAGAGGGAGTTAGAAGTGACACATAAGAAGGAGAGAGGGACGCAGAGGGCCACAGAAGGCAGCGCAGAGGAGCACCACAGTGTGCCTACGCCAATCCCACACAGAGTGATGCAGTCCAGTGCAGGGACTGCGCAGAGAAGCATGCAGAGTGACGCAGAGGAAGACAATGGGTCTTCCGAGTGTCAGAAAATCTCCAGAAGGAACCGGAGAATTTTTCTCAGGTGTTTTCTAAAGAAATCTGCCAATCTATTCCTTGTAAAGAATTTCATTGCTGAAGAATAATATAAACCCTCATCCGCTACACCAATTTTCCCGCATTAGGTTTTTCTGGGGACAATTGTCCAAAAATAAGTGTGTACATGTGATTGTTTCTTATGCTTATATTTCTTACTGTTCCTTTCTCTGCATATACATAAGTGAATGTTGCAGTAGTATTTATTTCAAAATTTACTAAAATAATTTTGTAAATAACTTATTGAAATAATAAGTAGGAGGAATAAATCTATCACTACAGAAATAAATTTCTAGATTGAAATTTTCACATGGTATCAGAGCTAGAGATGAGCTACAGGAACAAAGAACCGACGAATGAACGTAGATCAAACATTGCTGCAGCAACTCAGAAGGGTTCACATAGTTCTCCAGAGAAGAAGGGAAGCATGGAAGAACAAATGGATCACGATGTTTCTGTTTTGGCATCCAGATTGGAAAATGAATTTGATTGTGTGGCAAGCTCTTCTTCTCCTGAGATCTGGTACATTGACACGGGGGATTTTGCTCACATGACGGGAGTGCGATAATGTTTCTCAAACTACTAAGAAGAGCAGATGAACTTTAAAATCACCATGGGAAATAAGGAAAAATGTACCCCTATTGGAAGAGGTACCATAGTATTTCAAACGGTAGCTGGTAATACCTACTCTTGATGTCACAACTTCAAAACAAAGGCTATGACGTGTACTTCATTGGCAATAGAGTATACGTCAAACACCCAAGTTGGAAGAAGAGAGCATAAATCGGAGTCAGGAGCAATAAACTCTACAAGTTACAGCTCAAATCCCCAATGGCACTGATAGGCAACACTGATGAGAAGGACTTGAATGAACTATGGCACAGGATAATGGGGCACTTGCATCATGGGGCATTAAGGATTCTCAAGAAGACTATCACGGTAGTTCCAGAACTGAGCACCAAGCGAGACGATGTTTGCAGAGGGTGTGTAGTAGGAAAGTATGTAAAGGTAGCATACCATAGAAGCAGCAATAGGGTTAAGAGTGTGTTGAGCTTAATACACTCAGACGTCTGCGGGCCAATGTCCACTAGAGCTCTTAGTGGTGCCGAATATTTCGTCACCTTCATTGATGACCATTCCTGGAAGGCCTGGATCTACTTTCTGAAGACCAAGGACGAAGTCTTTGGCCGATTCAAGGAGTTTAAAGCTCTAGTAGATAATCTGAAAGGAAATCGGATCAAGACATTGCGATCAGACAATGGTGGAGAATACACGAATAAAAATTTCATAGAGTTCTGCGCAAGGGAAGGCATCAGAAGAGAGTGGACTGCTCCATATAATTTGGAGCAGAATGGTATTGAAGAACGAAAGCATAGAACTATTGTCGAAGCTGCAAGGGCAATGTTGTACGATCAAGACATGCCCAAATTTCTGTGGGTTGAAGCTTGCAATACAACTTTCTACGTATAGAATAGGATTCCTCATAATGCATTGCGTAAGATCACTCCTGAAAGTGTCTTCACTGGCAGCAAGCCTGAAGTGAGCCACTTTAGGATCTTTGGCAGTGCGACATATTGTCATGTACCTGAAGAGAAGAGGAAGAAGCTGGATGAAACTGTGGAAAAAGGATATTTGGTGAGATATATTGAGAACGCAAAGGCTTACCGTATATATATTCCTGAGAGCAGGAGGACTGTGATACGGCAGGATGTGAAATTCATGGAGGAAAGGGCCTTCAGAAAATCCCAGGAGATGCCTTTTGCTACGCAGTCTGAGGAGGATCCGCTGGTCCAGCCACAACGACCTGCGGAAGGTAATACGAGTGCCTCTCCAAGGCATGGGGATCCAAGGGATACATCTTCCAAGGACTTGCAAGAAGGAGAGCAGATGGATCCACCCACTACCAATGGTAAGACGAGCAGGGAATTGCGACAGATTCTGAGTGATGCAGAAGAGTTTGTTGGAGCCCCCTGAAATGAGAAGAGGCAACACATACAACCTAAAAGGTACTAAGCTTTGGTAGTGCAGGTTGGGGAACCATCTAGTTTTCGGGAGGCAGCAGCACCAGGTATGGGTCAATGCGATAGTGGAGGAGTACAACTCCATCATGCCGAATGATGTCTGGGAAGTGGTTCCCAGGCCTCAGGACAGATCAGTTGTAGGTTCGATATGGATCTACGAGATCAAATATGCTGCAGATGTTAGCATCGAGAAATTTAAGGCCAAATTTGTGGCTAAGGGGTACGCTCAGAAGGAAGGGATAGATTATGAAGAGACCTTCACCCTAGTAGCCCGATATACTTCTATTAGATCCGTGATATCCCTTGTGTAATGTTCCCATTTTTGGTATCACCCGTGACAGGGCTAGGAGGGACTTCCAGAGTTAGGAGCAGATAGGTCACATGTACAGATTGGTGCTATCAGTGGGCTCAAGAGGTTTTTGGAGGAGTTTTGAGGAGTTTTCATGGTGTTCGGAGGCATTCGCTTGATATACTCCACCATCCGAGCAATTTGGCTTTCGTTCCGATGCATTCCGATTACTTTCGGAATTTTGAGTTATTTATGGGCTTAACTCAGCTGATTATGCTCAAGGTGGCATTCCGGGAGGAATACACGATGGAACACCTTAGTGTAATAGCTCATTGGAACCGGGACAAGGAGACCTACACGATGGGACAGTTAGACAGATATTTTAGTGACCGGAGGAGGCGTGGTAGCCGATATACCCTTTTCTGCATTAAAAAGGAATATTTTATAATATTTTAATAAAAGGGAAATGTGCTCCATAAATAAAATAATAATAAAATAATGCTCTAGAAGGCTCCAAGGGATCTATAAAAGAAAGGGAGGAGGCCATTGGGAGATATCTTTGGAGTAGATCATTTGCTTGTGTATGAGAGGTTTGAGGACGTGGTTCTCTACTTCATGCAGTAGCCCCAGGACGGAAACCCTCGGGTGATTTGTGAGTATTGGACGGAAACCCAATACTTTTGAGGAGACTTCACTTAGGAGTTTCACAGAGCTTCAGAGTTTGGTGTGAGGATCATTCAGATCTTCAACTTGGGCTTCATCATTTTAGTGGGTTCAGTGTCAGCTGTTGCCGGAGGGAGAGTGCAGCAGTTCAGTTTGTGGCCAGTGCCGTTCAGCAGCTTATCTTGGTGGCCAGTTTTCTATCTCAGCTCTTCTTGGGTCAGATCTATATGTACACCCCTGCTCATTATCTATAATAAAAGCTGAGATTTTTCTTCTGTTCTATATGGTATTGGATTGCAGTGTTTCTTGTCTTTTAATTTTACATGGCAATCTTCTGTTGAATGAATGATTATTTTACCGCAAATTGTGCTATTCAGTATTTTTCTGCATTTTAGTTAAAATATCCCATCCGGGATATTACAGTGGTATCAGAGCCGAGGTCTTGGCTCAGCCTGCGGGGTTTCATTTTCAAGGGTTTCATGATTTCTTCTATTTTGAAGACATATCTACCAGAACAAAATCGTTGCAGATAAATTTCAAGGGTTTAATTTGCAGATCGATTTCAAAGACAAGTTTGAGGATTTTAAAGTCTCACGTTGCTGAAAAATACTTTAATGGCCGATTTTATCAAGCTTGCCATTGTTTGCAAAATTGTCTCACCAATATCCTACAAAATTTCGAGCAAAAGGTTGCAGGCATTGTAATGATTCGAAAATTCGGCTAATGGAGAAGCACATCGTATTATGAAGCTTAATTGCAAGGAGCCGTCAAATATATATATATAATTTTGAGGCTGCATTTTTATTACTTTGCCAAATTTTAATATGGTTCGAATTTTCTGGCGAGAAATTATTTGGTGAAATCATAATCAAAGGGAAGCCGTCAAGCAGATTGTGAGAGATGGTTTTCAGATGCAACACTGCCACAAGAATTATGCAAAAAACTTCGTCAGTAAGATTTTGAGGGTGACGGCATTCTTGTATATAAGTTGTGGGTTATTTGCAGAGGCCGAGTTGGGAGAATAGTTAAGCCTGAGACCGACAAATTTTGAGCGTTGATTTTTGGGAGTCGGAATTCTTGTAATGAAGCCGTGAGATCAATCTGCCACAAATATTTTGTATAGGGGAGAGTATCTGCATGCGCGGGGCGTGAACCGACAGCAAGAAGCCAAAAATGAGAATAATTGACGTCATTTGGCATGATGGGAGCCGACGAGTTCCTGTTGAAGCAGATCTGAATCTGCTGCACCGATAAGTGGTCGAGTGGTCAAGTTGTATACAACAAATCGGTCGAACAAAGGCGAGCAGGCATTTGAATTCAACCTTACGGAAAATTGCAGCATGCTTTGTATCGATTAGTCCCATCACCCGATCAAGAGGAGTAGTGACACGATTCTGTGGGATGGAATCATGGATGCCAGTCGCCATGAGTAATCAGAACAGTCCGTAGTGGTCGGATTAATTTATCAAAGAAGCCGCATTTTAATTGAAGAATTGTGGGCCAGCGGATTTCTCTGTGAAAACGATTGGCTAAAATTCAAGGTTGCTGGAGGAGCTGCGTATTCTACGCATTTTCTGGAAGGACGTGTTATGACGGTTGTTATAAATTCAGCTGGAGAATGCAACCACAGTCCCACCAAATCTAAGTAACGTTACAGGCACTGCATTGTAAACGTGGGAAGTCCCAGTGAGCGTATTGTTCTTTGGCTGTCAGGGAATCTCTTGAACGACTGTTGCACGTAAACCAGGTTTTTCTAAGTTCTGTATCATCTTATTATGTTTTCTGATCATGTTATGCTTAGTACATCTTTGTTATGAATCTCTGCCAAATTTTCTGGGTTTGCAATAAGTGAGGATTGGTCTTTCTGGGAGGATGCCACTGTGCGTCACACATAGACAGACATGGTTGCTGTGGAATTTTGCCGGCATATTTCCGTAGGGCCGAGGATTGAATTTTATAAATCTTAATATCAGAAGGGGGCCCACTCATATACGGAGCCGCGTCTTTTATGAACGTCGTGAACTAACCTTGGAGAGCGGCAGAAACCATAGGGGCTAGAGCCTACAACGATTTCAGGAATAAACGTTTTTTTTTTTAGAGGCTCACATGACCACAGTTGCCGAAAACCGGATTCGTGAGCGAATGATTCCATATGCTGCTGAGTCAAATAATGTGACGTGTTGTAGAAATCACAGAGACCGAGGGAATTAATATAGCGTTGGCCAAGAACATTCGTTATTTTGACCCAATTCAGACGGGAAACTGAAGCTTGTAGTCAAACGACACTGATGCAGTGAGCCTGCAGTGTGGTTAACAGCTTCATGTTGACGGCCTGATGTTTGAGGAAAGTCACCAATTGAAGATAGCATACACAGTGGGGACGAGATATTTCTGGATGATTGGACAAGTCAACCGAGTTTAGCCTTATGGAACAGTCGATTTATCTTTGCTGCTAAACGTGGGACGCTATAGAGAGGGTGTGTGTTGGAGATAAGCGTGGATCCCACTGTCGAGTTTGAAGATTGATACACTGCTGTAGAAGACTGCTATCACTGTGGCTGTAGCGGAGTACGTATTTCAGAGGAATGAAGGGGCTGCTCCTTGAGAAATACTCCTGTTCAAATGTTTGACTACTGCAACATTGTGGAAGATATATAAACCAGGTTCCATTCTATATTTCCTGAGTATACATTTCTGAATATCATTAAGAAAGGTCACTGTGTCTTGGTTATGAAGTTTTGTCCATTGCTGTAAACAAAATATATAAATTTTGAGCTTGAAAATATAGATATCAGTTGTTGGTTAGGGTTGAATGCATCATTGTGTACCATCATTCCTCTAAAATTGGCAAACTCAGAAAAATGCATTAAACTCAGAAAAACAGTGGTCTTTCCATTGGCTGAACGATGGAGGAACTCCTAAACAAATTGAGAAGGATAAAAATTGATTCCTTGAACCACCATGAATCAGAAAACCAGAGAACAAAACAGAACAGCAGACCCTTCTCCAAGAAGGTACATAATTTTCTCCAACAAGAGCATCCGAGGAACCTACAAAAGGAGGAAGAAGTGGGAGATTGGCTTTATGCTCTTGGGATGAACTTGAAGAGTGGAAGATTAGGAAATGACTTTCCCACGTTGGAGAAACTAGATTCCTGTCTTTCAAAGGTACAACAATCTGATTGGTGTTTGAATTGGGCTTTGAAGCCATCTATGCTTGCATTAATACAAGCCAGATTCTTGGAACATCCAAGTGAGAGATTTCAGCTTATAGTTGCCTCTTGTTTTAGCGATATCTTGAGGATAACAACACCCTTCCCTCCTTACAATGATGATATTATGAGGAGAATTTTCAGATTGATTGTAGAGACTTTTCAGGATTTGGACAACAGCACAGGTTCTACCTTTGGGAAGAAGCTTAAGATTCTATGGAGTATGGCCACAATCAAGACTTATGTCATCATGATTGACCTTGGGTGTGATGACCTGATTTTGTAGATGTTCCGATGCTTCTTTAGCATTAGGAGACATCATCCTGATACTGTCATAGCACACATGCAGTCCATCTTGTCGTCATGTATGAGAGACCATGAGACCATTGGCAGAGAGTTGCGGACCCGGTTGCTGAGCATTTGGAGGAGAGAGCAGTTGGTCTCGCCTGCTGCTTATGAGCTAGCCCAAGGGCTAGTTGAGCAGAACATTGAGTTTCTCCGGAGACAGTTGACCAGGGAGGAGCAGCTCCAGTTTGGTGGGTCAAGCAGCAGAAATGAGCTAAGGAGGAAGGGACTTTGCTTCATTTGCAAAGAACCTTGGGGGCCTGATCACTCATGTGTGAGAGATGCAGATGAGGTGGCAGAGGTAGAGCAGGTAGACGTTCCTTCTGTATGCCAGGATGAGGACTCTTCTTCAGGTGAGTCCATGGGATCATATGAGGATGCTTCTGGGGAGCGAGAGCAGCCATGCAGAGATGATGATGACAATAGACCAGAGCTGTGTTCTAGTGTGCAGGGTGAGCAATCAGGGGACTGTATAGGTGATACTCTGGGTGATGAGTCACTTGTGACGATTCAACTAGAACAACATATGATGGAGCCTGAGTCAACAGAGGAGGATACTATGGACATCAGGCATGACATTTCCCTGGGTGAGATCCAGATGGGCACCCACATTGAGCCTATGATGGATATGCAGCTAACATGGGGGTCAACCTTTGAGGAGGAGCAGTCAGATGCACAAACACCAGTTGCAGATCCATATCCTCTAGAGATGTTGGAGGTCGATGGGATAGTTCTGCAGGGAGCTAGGGGACAACAGGAGTTTTACATTCCCGATGAGAGGGATGAGTTGTTGGAGATGGTGGAGCATCCATCTTTGGGCTGACACATTGATGAGGTACAGATAGATGTACATACAGTCGGCTGAGCTGCAGTACTTTCGATGAGTAGTACTCTCCAGGAGTACATCGATGGGGCTTGCAGCATGTCTTGCCCACTTTGGCCCACTATAGAGAGAGGGGCTTCCTTCTATAGGCAGTTTCCATTGGTAGACAGGGCAGAGCAGTGGGAGTTGACTACGGGCTGGCGACAACACCCTGGGCTTGTTCCATGTGTAGTTGTTGCTACATTGGATTCTTCTTCCAGGATGGACTAGCGGGAGATCATGAGTTGGTACCCTCTTGATGGTACGGTATTTTTCATGGCGAGCACAGTGGAGCAGGGGCCCTTAGACACAGTAGATGTTACAGATTCCAGTTGGCAGGAGGGCACCGGTTGTCATTACTTCAAGACTCCTTCCTGATTCCAGGAGAACAGGATCAGCATGGGATTGAGTCAGGACTTGGATTGGAGAGAGGTGATGAGTTGGTATGCAGTTGGTGCGGCAGCATATGCAGTTACAGGTACAGCACAGCAGGAGCTCGGGAGCATTGATGCTTGCTGGTGGGCTTCACCTCTGAGAGCATCAGCTTTAGCCAGAGATAGTGCGCAGCCTGAGCCGTGGGACTTGGGCGATGATTGGCCATGGTGGCATTGGGATCCGGGAGGATTGTTTGCTGACTGGGACAGAGAGAGATCAATTTGGGATCCCGGCATTGAGGGATCAGTTCCGAGAGGTTTGACACAGGTGCACAGCAGCACCCAGAAGTTGGTATGGGATCCAGGCATTGGGTCTGAGATGCGACGGGCCAACAGAGTGGCCCACATATTTCGATTGCTTGAGGGCAAGCAATCTTGGGGCGAGAGGTCTGTAATGTTCCCATTTTTGGTATCACCCGTGACAGGGCTAGGAGGGACTTCCAGAGTTAGGAGCAGACAGGTCACATGTACAGATTGGTGCTATCAGTGGGCTCAGGAGCTTTTCGGAGGAGTCTTGAGGAGTTTTCATGGTGTTCGGAGGCATTCGCTTGATATACTCCACCATCCGAGCAGTTTGGCTTTCGTTCCGATGCATTCCGACAACTTTCGGAATTTTGAGTTATTTATGGGCTTAACTCAGCTGATTTTGCTCAAGGTGGCATTCCGGGAGGAATACACGATGGAACACCTTAGTGTAATAGCTCATCGGAACCGGGACGAGGAGACCTACACGATGGGACAGTTAGACAGAGATTTCAGTGACCGGAGGAGGCGTGGTAGCCGATATACCCTTTTTTGCATTAAAAAGGAATATTTTATAATATTTTAATAAAAGGGAAAAGTGCTCCATAAATAAAATAATAATAAAATAATGCTCTAGAAGGCTCCAAGGGATCTATAAAAGAAAGGGAGGAGGCCATTGAGAGACATCTTTGGAGTAGATCATTTGCTTGTATATGAGAGGTTTGAGGACGTGGTTCTCTACTTCATGCAGTAGCCCCAGGACGGAAACCCTCGGGTGATTTGTGAGTATTGGACAGAAACCCAATACTTTGAGGAGACTTCACTTAGGAGTTTCACAGAGCTTCAGAGTTTGGTGTGAGGATCATTCAGATCTTCAACTTGGGCTTCATCATTTCAGTGGGTTCAGTGTCAGCTGTTGCCGGAGGGAGAGTGCAGCAGTTCAGTTTGTGGCTAGCGCCGTTCAGCAGCTTATCTTGGTGGCCAGTTTTCTATCTCAGCTCTTCTTGGGTCAGATCTATATGTAAACCCCTGTTTATTATCTATAATAAAAGCCGAGATTTTTCTTCTATTCTATATGGTATTGGATTGCAGTGTTTCTTGTCTTTTAATTTTACATGGCAATCTTCTGTTGAATGAATGATTATTTTACGGCAAATTGTGGTATTCAGTATTTTTCTGCATTTTAGTTAAAATATCCCATCCGGGATATTACACCTTGCTACGCAGATGGGATGGGAGATTCACCAGACGGACTTCAAGACTGCGTTCCTGAATGGGGTGATAAAGGAAGAAGTATATATTGAACAACCAGAGGGTTTTGAAATGCATGAACAGAAAACTCATATGTGCAAGCTCAAGAGGGCCTTGTATGGACTGAAGCAAGCCCCTAGCGCTTGGTATGGTCAAATTGACAACTACTTGCAAAAAATGGGATTTTCCAAGAGTGACACAGATCCCAATCTCTACTATCTGAGAATAGGGGACGAGCCACTTATACTGGTGTTGTACATAGATGATCTATTCTTAACAAGATCATCTAGGCTCATCAAGGACTGCAAGGAGAATTTAACTGCGGAATTTGACATGAAGGATCTAGGGTTGATGCATTATTTTCTGGGGTTGGAAGTTTGGCAGCAGAAGGGTGAGATCTTCCTTGGTCAAGGAAGATATACTACAGAAGTTCTGAAAATATTTTGGATGGAGGACTGTAGACCCATGGCTACTCCAATGATTACCAACTGGAAGAAAATTGACACGTCCGAAGATGATGAAGCTGATCCTACATTGTATAGGCAACTCATAGGTTCTATGATGTATCTGGTAAACATGAGACCAGACATCTGTTATGCTGTAAATACTCTCAGTCAGTTCATGGTGGAACCTAGGAGAGCTCATTCAGCAGCAACCAATATTTACAAGGAACAGTCGATCTTGGACTGAAGTACACCAGAGGCAATGACATCAGTTTGAGTGGGTTCACTGACGCAAATTAGGCTGGGAGCCTAGTATATCGGAAAAGTACCAGTGGGTACTGTTTCAGTGTTGGATCGGGGATGACCTCCTGGTGCAGCAGGAAACAAAAATTCGTGGCCTTGAGCTCCGCAGAAGCTGAATATATGGCAACAAGCATGGCTTCGTGTGAGGCCATAAGGATTCATAAATTGCTTCTGAAATTACTGAAGGAGAAGATGGAGGCGACTAGAATTCTATGTGATAATGAGAGTTGTATCAAGCTCTCTGAAAATCCTGTGTTTCATGATCGGTCAAAGCACATTGACATCAGGTGTCATTTCATTAGAGATTGTGTCCAAAGGGGGTTTGCGCAATTGGAGTACACTCCTACAGGAGAACAAGTGACAAATATCCTCACAAAATCCCTGGGAAAGACCAAGTTTGTCTATTTCAAAGAAAAGATGGGGATGATCAAGAATCCATTTCAGTAGCAGGAATGGATAGGTTCAGGATTCAGAGGGAGCTGCAGTACATATGAGGCAGTGACAGTGATAGTGTCATGGGCAGCAGTACAGAAGGCAGCAGCACAGCAGATGAGGGGCAGCATCCAGGCATCAACAGCGCAGAGGATGCTTTAAGACAGAGCAGCATGCAGCAGGTATTTTTGCTTGAACACTTTCCTCGCTAAGAGGGATTGTTGATTTTTGTAGCATCAGAAAGTGTTCCAAGTCTCAAAATTTGTAAGGAGGCTTGGACATCAATATTCCAAAGAACCCAAAAATAGTTTGTTGAAATTCCACTCAGTTTATGTTTTATTAAAATAATTAATTATTTTAATGTAGACCCTATGTATAAACATAGGGAAATTAAATAATTAATGGGTATTAATAAAACAGAGTGTGAATCTTCTAGAGAACGAAGATCAAGTCAAGTTTTAATCTTGGCCATTGATTAGACTTCTAATCTGGGTCGTTGATTCGTCAATGACAAGATTATAAAAGAAGTCTTGAGGGTCATTTGGAAAGAAAGACGGGCATACACTCAGTAACCTGAAGGAAGTCGATTCTTAAGGAATAGAATTCGATTTTAGAGGGAGAGTTGCAGGGCAGAGTTGCAGAGGTAGAAAAGGAGAGGGAGTCAGTAGTGACACAGAAGAAGGAGAGAGGGACGCAGAGGTCCACAGAAGGTAGCGCAAAGCAACAATGAAGTGTGCCTACGCAGAGCCGATGCAGAGTGACGCAATCCAACGCAGGGACTGCGCAAAGAAGCACGCAGAGTGACAGAGAGGAAGACGGTGGCTCTTCCGGGTGTCAGAAAATATCCAGAAGGAACCGAAGAATTTATCTCAGGTGTTTTCTAAAGAAATATGCCAGTCTATTCCTTGTAAAGAATTTCATTCCTGAAGAATAATATAAACCCTCATCTGTTGCACCGGTTTTCCCACATTGGGTTTTTCCGGGGACAATTGTCCAAAAATAAGTGTGTACATGTGATTGTTTCTTATGCTTATATTTCTTACTGTTCCTTTCTCTGTATACACATAAGTGAATGTTGCAGTAGTATTTATTTCGAAATTTACTGAAAGAATTTTGTAAATAACTTATTGAAATAATAAGTAGGAGGAATAAATCAATCACTGCAGAAATAAATTTATGGATTGAAATTTTCACACCACCACCATTTGAAGGATGTACCTTGGACATATCATCCCTTTAAAGGTAAAAAACCGCCTAATAGGGTACTTGTTTAACCCCCTTTGGAGTTTGGTGACATTACCACATGCCAAAGCCCACTATGGAAGAGCATGCCATTATGAAGTGCCCACCTATTACCCATGGTTTGTAAGCCGTTTAACTTGATTTATTTAAATGACTTGTTGTACTCGAAGGCGAGGGGACGCATTGGATCTTATGCAGGATTGCAGATGGTCTCTATTTTGGGTTTGGTCTCCCTATACGAGGTCCTAACCCTCCAGAGGGCTACATTGGCACATGTAGGGAGTGTGTAGAGGGCCATGGGGCTCCACAAAAGTAGAAAACATTTCATGGATCCCCATATACTTTCAGATATTTCTCGATATTCACCTATTGGACAAGGAAGATGCACCTAGTTCACCATGCCCAGTCGGCCCCACAGTTACACCATGCACTTGGCAGATGACCCAGGACCTGTATGATGATGTGGCATCACTTACACCATCATCTGAGCCCTTACAAATGATCTACAGGCAAAATTGATTTGTTTGAAGACCCATGAGGACACTTGTGTGCCCCCACACCCAGTGAGAGCACCACAGGTTTACTATTTGGAGAACAAGGGGCCAACCCCTTGTCCACTATTTTTGGGAGTCCTATTTCACATCATGGCACCTATGGAATTTATCAGGCCTCTTATAAGGTCCAACGACATGTACTATTGATCATTCGACCTCTTGAGAGGCTTATTATTTTGTTTATAAGTAGCAACTGAGGGTTTTATTATTAAGCAACAATGAGATGTTTCCATCGTTTCCAAAAGAATTTGCGATCAAATCATAAATAAAATTCAAATCCCCAAATTTTTCTATAAAATATTATAAATATACTATGAATCGATCGGGGCGCAAGGGTTTCTTTGGTTATTTCATATTTGAAGGGACCAACAACACTATGGGATGTTGATCCAAAGTATTATGCACAGGTAGATATGGAGGAGGGACTTGATGAGACAGATGGGGTTGGTTGGTTTGCCACTTAGCATGTTTGAGAATGCAAGTGATTATGATTCAAATGGTGACACGGTTGATCTTGATTTATTCATGCAATAGTTGGATGCAGAGACTAGCGGGGCATTACCTTGAGCAATTATGCTCATTTGTCATTTGATATGTTCTTATGTTATCTGCTTTTATGTTTCAGACTTCAGTTGAAGGCTTTAGTTTGTTTTGAATCTTGATATATGATATATTAGACTTGACTATATAAAAATTTGAATCTTGATGTATCATACTTGACTTTTATTTCAATATTCAATATTCACAGTTGGAACTTCAATATGGTTTAAACTTTTATTTTCATTGTACAATGTTACAGTTACATGTATGACTTTAACATGCTTTTCATTTTAAATTTGTTTCAGATATATGATTCATCGATTTATCCTTGATGATGTAAGTGTTATATAATGATAAAGACAATTATAATATATTATTTCAATGATATATTTATAATTTTTTGGTATTTTACTATTTTTGTCAAGGTCCCTTGTGTTATAGACCCCGACGTCCCCTCATGTTTCCTAAAAATTGGCAGGGAGCTTTTGCATAGGCTGCTCCTGCGTTTCCCCGCTCCCCTGTCCCCACGCCCCGGAAACTTGGTGGAACTATGGGAAAAACAAACCATGATCTATTGGCTGGCAATATTATCAAATAGGAGAAAAAAAATCTTCTCCTAGATGTTACGCACTTGGGTGGGTAGCAAGACACACTCTCAGAAAAATATCATCCCGTAGGGCTTTTACAAGGATATAGAATTGCATTCCTTGGGCTTATGATGATGTTGCCCAAAAAGAAATTTTTCATATGTACCGCTACTAAAAGAGAGGTAATAGGACCATTGCATGACTTGCCATAGTGGTTATTTTGGTGTATGATAATGGAGCAGTGGCCCTTTTATTATAATAATATAACCTTTCATGTTTCCCTGTGTCTTCTCCATATCAAGTTGTAGAAGACGGTGGCTCCTTTAAAACAAACTTTCTTACTCATATATTCCAATGGGTAGTGTAAAGGTTTTGTGCCATGATCTTCTAGTAAATCTCACCATAAGCCAATATCATAATAAAAATGGAGCTAAGTAATAAACCCACCATCATGAACTAGGAACACACCATGTTATCTTTCTGATACTTAGCTCTATGAGCGAGATACATAAGTGTTAGGAACTAGCTAGCAAGTTGATCAAATAGGAGAAAAAAATCTTCTCCTGGAGGTTTCCCACTTGGTTGGGTAACAAGACACTCTCACAAAAAGATCATCCCATAGGGCTTTTACAAGGATCAAGACTTGCATTCCTTGGGCTTATGATGATGCTGCCAAAAATGAATTTGTTCATATGTACCCCTACTGAAAGATGGGTAATAGGACCATTGCATGACTTTTCATATTGGTTAAATTGGTGTATGATAATGGAGCAGTGGCCCATTTATTATAATAACATAACCTTTAATGGTTCCCTATGTCTTCTCCATGGTCAGAGCTAAGTAATAAACCCACCATCATGAACTAGGAACACACCATGTTATCCTTGTTATCCTTAGCTCTATGAGTGAGATACATAAGTGTTAGGGAAAACTAACCATGAGCACATAACCATGATCCATCCACTACTGAGATATCATAGCATCAAATAGCACAAAACAACCATCTATGTAAGCATCAAATGCAACCATAAAGAGAGAACCAAGTACCACCACACAACCACATCAACATTATCTAGCATCACTGTGGTCACCCATCCTCAATCTCAAGATGCATTATCATCAAACAAATATAAGGCATGCATCTCAAACTCACCATCATCCTCAAGCAAAAATGAAAGTGTGTATCTATAATCCATGGGAATATGTACAGGTTACCATTGAAATTCTAATTACCACTCATGTCCATATGATAAGTAACACTCTTGAAATTGAAAAAGCCAAAATTTTGTTAACTGAATCCTTAATGGTGAAACTCTATGACGTAAAAGTTCTAGGGGTATATGTCTATAAAATATCGTATTATTTTTTTTTAAATGTTGTTTATATAACGCTTCAGTGAAGAACTATATGTTCATTTGATGCTTGTATGAAAAGAGGGTTATTTGTAAGTTGAAATGGTATATTAGAGAATATATGGGCCCTGTAAGCAACCATAAAAAAAGGTTAAAAAAATGGATATAGCATGAATCAGGAGACATATATTCAGTACAAGTGGCTATACATTGGCAAGAAAATATGATTTTCTCCTCATCTTTACAAGCAGAATTATGCATTAGCAAACAATAACTTGTGACAAAACATGCATTTCAAGTTGGCTCAAAACTCAAAACCAAAATTTATTCTTCATACCTGATCCAATCTCCAAGCATCCACTAGAATATTTTTCTTGTTTTCTGAGAAACAAAATGTAGACCATTTGAATTATTTTGCCTCGGTTTTCTCGTTCTTGAAAAATTACAAAAAATTTATTAAGAGAGATACTAAGCGGTAAGCATCTATGAAGATTCATACCAGAATCAACTGCATTGATTTCCCTTGATGTAGCATCAGGTGACATCAAGGGACATATGAAAAATTGAGCAAATCTGTTTCAGAACAAAGTTGTCAAGGAGATATAGAAATTTATTTCCAAACCATCAAATCTTAATTAAAGTAATGGAAAAAATTTAACACCCAATTTCCCATAACCAAATAGGAAAACAATACACCACCTATCCAATGCTCCTTCAAAATAGTCAGCATTCACATCAAAATGAAAGTTGGTATGTTCAGAGCCAGTGAAGGCATTTGAATACCCCCCATGCTGCGAATGATTACATCAAAAATACAAAATAAGTACACATCCATCAAGAGAAATAAATACATTCCATGATGATAAACAAGACTGAAAATAAATGATCTGTTCAGCTCCAAACATGTAAAATCTGGAAATTAAAACAGCTATGGGATGAACTCTTTATTTGCATTTATTTATTTACTGCAGTAGTATCTATTACATTCATTAAAAACAAGGTATATATTTGGCATCATAAACTTTGAAGTCGAAAAAAAATTTACAAAAAAATATTATATCGGTAATTATGGTCATTTTACCCCTCTTTCAGCAGGGGTACCTATATCTATTGCAGCTTTATTAAAAACCATTGTAGGCCTAAGGTCATAAGTCAAAAGCCATGTAACAACCATGTGAGGCCATGTAGGCATCCTAGACCTTGTTCCATGTTGAGCCAGTCTATTTTTGGTCGGATCATGGGCAGTCTCTTTAAGTTCATCCCGGGTTCCTTTCATTCTAGATATAATTGAAGGGCCTAGCATGGGCCTATATGAGGATTCATGGTTTTATGCAATTTTGCAGGATCCGTGCCCCCCCCCAAAGGATCAAAAGGCGGAACCGCATCTCGTACAGATCCGCCATCGATCCTCCGGCGGAACCACGGATCCGAAAATCAGATCCGCGGTTCTGCCATTTTTTGGCAATTCCTGGAAAACCGGACCTGTGTGGGCCCGATCCGCAGTTCAGACTGCCCGATCTTCAGATTCAGAAAGGATCAGCTACAGATTCGTGGAGGTTCAGGGATCTATCCACTGTGGATTGAGCAGATACGAGAGAAGGTGGATGGTACATGCTGTTCCACGGGGCTTTTTTGTTTTTTTTTTTTTTGGAAATTTCGAACTGTAATGTGAGGAACTATGTTTTCTGAATACTCCCAAGGTGCCCCTTGATGCTCCCTAAATGCTCCTTAATGGTAATGTTAAATTCTTAAAGTAAAAGGATGAATATGAAAGATAAAGGAGCATCTAGATAAAAACAAACTTTTACTTAAATTTGTAGCCTTACCATGAAATGACTCAGGATGTTTGAGAGTGGTTGCAACCTCATTAGACTTCATATGGAGAAAATAGAATTTCATATCCATTCAAAATTCAACAGACTTAATAGTTTTCAGGGTCAATGGGATAGTGGTGATTCAATGGATTATATCATGTATGAGAGCATGTGATTGTGTAATATTCCAAATTAGCATTGCTAATTGGAATATTTCATTTTTGTTTAATTTTGCCGCTTTAGCTAAAAATAATAAATAAAGTGAGAAATAAGAGGGGTCATCTCACTTTATAAAATAAAGTGCTTTCCTAGTTGATTGACGTTGTAACTTAAAGGGGTGGCCTTGGGGGTCCACACGTGTATGAGGGGAGGCCTCACGCTAACCCTAAGGTAACTGCGCAGGCCAAGGAGGGTGAAGGACGCAGTTAAGGTTTTGGAGGGAGTTTAGCACTATAAAAGGTGGGGTTTCCACTCCATTTGACATTGTTGATATGATATTGATATTGAGAGCTAGACTTCTGTCTACTTCAGCACGCCGGTTGTTTAGTCGGTCTGCAGCACTGTTTAGTGCGAACTGAGTGTCTCCGGTCGGAGATCTCACCCTTGGCTCCGGGGGACTTCGAGTGCTTGCTCGAGCAAGGTTTTTCCTTCAGTTTCGGTGGTGATTTGCAACAGTTTTCTGGTGGACGTTTTGCAGAGGAGTTGCCCTTCTTTTGTGACTGCGCAGTCTAGGAGAGAGGACGCAGTCCCAGCTAGGGAGGACGCAGTTATTGTGAGCAGGGTTGTTGTGTGGGGATTTGGCAGAGATTTCAGCGTTTTCCAGCCCTGAGGAGTTTTGCTATTTCATCCGGAGGGTTTGTAGGTGGATTCAGCCCTTTTTGCCAGCGTTTTCTTGGGCTTCAGCGCTGTCACTGGGAGAGACAGCGTTTTCTCTGGAGAGGGTTTATTTGGTGCATTTTCGGAGGTGGAGCATTTGCTTCACGATTTCTGGGTTTTGTCCGGAGGGTTGAGATCAGCTAGCCTTCCAGTTTTCAGCTCATTCCAGTGAGGGGATCAGCCTCTAGTTCCAGTACATTGCAGCAGCAGTTTTCCACGGCAGTTTCTCCAGCCAGCTAGGACGCAGTCTCTATTGCAGCCATTTCTTATTCTGAGAGGGTCTCCACTTGCCTAGGGCAAGGATAGGTGCACTCATTCTGATTATCTTTGTACCCATATGCATGTATTCTCAGATTAATAAAATGGCTTAGTGTTCTGGAATTTTATGTGTACTTGCTCTATATTCTGTTTCCGGTATTTTTCTATATAGTTGTATGCTTGTATTGCTGCCTATTTCCCGTTGGGGATATTACAGTGGTATCAGAGCATAGTTCTGGCTCAGCCTGTGGTGCTAGCAGTCTATGACGCCCGGGGATAATCCCTACATCCATCGGAGGAGACGCAGAGAAGCTGAGAGTAGGTGGAGGTTTCCTTTCGAGGGAAGTGATTCCGATCAGGAGCCACCTGAGACAGATTCAGAGGCGGAGCAGCCTGTGAAGGGCACAGAGCAGCAGAACCCAATGGCAGATGATGAGATGAGGTTTAGAGAAACGCTCCTCCATCACATGCAGGAGATGTCACAGAGGCTCGCGGCCGTAGAGGTCGGACAGAGAGAACTCCCTAGAGTTTTCCAGGTCGGTGAGGGATCGGGTATGTCTCACCACGTACCAGTGCGTGATGCTATCCCCATTGTGACGGCTCAGGCACCCACGCGATCCACTATGCCCACATTCTTGCCAGAGGACACAGGGACAGGAGTACGGGGAGGTGCACAGAGGGATATTCCAGCACCCACGCGACCTACCATGCCTACCTTCCTGGCAGAGGACGAGGGGTCGGCAGCGCCGCGAGAGATAGGTCCAGCTCAGTGGGCGGCCGCTTTTGCAGAGTATCAGGCTTTCGGACAGGCATTCATGGATTCTCTCACCTTCGAGAGTTATCTCCATATCCAGTATGGCATTAGACCCCGTGATCATCACAAGGGGCACAGGCACCACCGCGATGACCACCGCGCGACTAGTAGATTCCATTTGCCCACGTTTGATGGCTCATCAAACAGTTCGGCAAAGTCCTGGGTGGAGAAGCTGGACATCTATTTCCAGCTTAACCAGGTGTCAGAGTCAGAGGCCATTAAGGTGGCTACGTTGCATCTGGAGGGTGAGGCTCAGGACTGGTGGTTTCATGGGTTGGCGACACTCGGGCATTCCACAGTGACGACATATGCCGAGTTTACCCGGAGGGTGGTAGAGCGCTTTGACAGGAGGGATCCGGAGCAGCATTTTGTTGAGCTGACCAAGCTCAAACAGACTGGGAGTGCAGAGACATACATTTCAGACTTCTTGAGGGTTTCAGTGATGGTACCTGACTTATCGGCGGCCCGGATGGTTTACATGTTTGTGGAGGGGCTGTCAGAGCCACTTCGTGGCCTAGTTCGGTCGAACAAACCGGCTACCCTTCAGGATGCCATCAGCAGGACTCGGGACTTACAGGATGTCTTACCCAGGACTCGGCCACCTTATCCCCAGAGACAGGCTTTCCAGCCTAAGGGTAAGGACACGAGGGCTCCACCTCCCAAGGCGAATCCTGGACGAGGGTAGGTTGAGGATGAGGCCAGGAAAGAGCTGAGGAGGAAGCGGTTGTGCTTCACTTGCCAGGAGCCATGGGCACCGGGACACAGGTGTGCGGCAGGGAAGGCACATTTCATTGAGGTCTTCTCTGAGAGCAGTGGAGAAGAGGATGAGGAGGATGACGTAGAGGCAGGAGACAGCTATGCAGCACAGGGTACCTTACCACCTCCACCACCTGCAGCAGGTGGGGCATCATTTGCACCCACTGGGGGAGCTCTAGCCGCATTGCGGGGAGTTCCCAAGTACTTGACACTGCGCGTACGAGGGACAGTGCGCGGGCAGCGGGTTTCAGTCTTAGTTGACAGTGGGGCCACCCACAACTTTATTGATGCCTAGATGGTTGAGCGGAGGGGCATACAGACAGAGGGTTTTGATGGGTTTTCCGTCTTGGTCCCAGGAGATCAGACTATGGCATGTGCTCGGTATGTTCCGGAGTTATCAGTGACGATGGGCACTTACACATTGACAGACCACTTCTTTGTGGTAGATATTCCGGACACCAACTTGATATTGGGTGTTCAGTGGCTCATTACTTTGGGGAAAGTCACGACAGATTGGAAGGCCCTAGAGATGGAGTGGGATGATCCCAAGACAGGGAGGCATGAGAAGATTCGGGGACAGCACACATACCCGCCTCAGACAGTATCAGCACACAAGATGGAGGCAACCTTCCGCAAGGGAGACGTAGAGTGGGCTGTAGAGTTGCGGGCCTCAGAGGCAGTGGATTCAGGTCAGACAGTGCATCCTGAGCTACAGTCTATACTTGACAGGTATGCAGTGGTCTTCGGGGATATTCCACCAGGACGGCCACCAGATCGGGGGTTTGAGCATACGATCGAGCTTGAGCAAGGGATACAGGCTGTGATCACTACACCGTATAGGCATCCCAAGGCCTATCGGGACGAGATAGAGCGGGCCATTCAGGAGTTGCTGGCCCTTGGCCACATTCGGCCCAGCACGAGTCCTTTTGCTTCTTCGGTAGTGCTGGTGAAGAAGAAGGACGGCACATTGCGCATGTGCATTGATTACAGGGCTCTGAACAAGAAGACCCTGAAGAACAGGTACCCCATCCCCAGGATCGATGAGCTGATGGATGAGTTGAGAGGAGCACGGTTCTTCTCAAAGATTGACTTGAGATCCGGGTACCATCAGATACGCGTGAGGGAACAGGACATTCCCAAGACCGCTTTCAAGTGTCATTATGGGCACTTTGAGTTTCTGGTCATGCCATTTGGGCTGACCAATGCACCTGCTACTTTCCAGTCTTGTATGAATCACATTTTCAGGGATCATCTGAGAAAGTTTGTGCTGGTTTTCTTTGATGACATCCTTATATACAGCAGGACTTGGGAGGAGCACCTCCAGCATATTGAGACAGTCTTGCACATCTTGGAGGAGCAGCAGTTCTATGCCAAGCTCTCCAAGTGTGAGTTCGGTTTTGACAGAGATGCTGTATCTGGGACACATTATAGGAGTGGACGGGGTGAGAGTCCACGAGGAGAAGATCAGGGCTATCAGAGATTGGCCAGAGCCGCGGAATGTGACGGAGCTTCGGGGATTTATTGGTATTTGCACCTACTACAGGAAGTTCGTCAAGGGCTTCTCTCAGGTTGCTGCACCCCTCACAGATCTGACAAGGAAGGGGGCATTCAGTTGGTCGGACACAGCACAACGAGCTTTTGACAAGCTCAAGGAGGTGATGAGCAGTTGTCTTGTATTAGCGTTGCCAGATTTTACTCAGCCCTTTGTCCTAGAGTGTGATGCATCAGGAGAGGGGATTGGTGCAGTTTTGATGCAGGACGGTCATCCGATTGCTTTTGAGAGCCGGAAGCTCCTTCCACACGAGAGGTTGTATCCCATATACGACAAGGAGATGCTGGCCATCATGCATGCATTGGCCAAATTCCGGTAGTACCTGGTGGGTGGCAGATTCAGGGTGAGGACAGATCATAACATCCTGAGGTACTTTCTGGAGCAGAAGCAGTTGCAGGAGAGACAGCAGAAGTGGATCAGCAAGATCCAGGCCTACGACTTTGACATAGAGTATGTCAAAGGAAAAAATAACGTGGTAGCTGATGCCCTTTCTCGTAGACCGGCCACGTTATCACTCATGAGCTTGGATGCTGATTGGAGGGCTCGACTGTTGGTTGAGTACTCCAAGGATAGGTTTGCATGCGAGGTTCTGGATGGGCAGGTAGCAGATGACAGGTACAGGGTGGTCGATGAGATCATCTATTACAGGGACAGGATCTTCTTGATTGAGGGGTCTCAGCTCAAGAAGAAGATACTCCAGGCTTCACATGATTCACCATTGGCAGGCCATCAGGGGTTCACCAAGACATACAGGGCTATTCAGGAGAGGTTCTCATGGAAGGGCCTCAAGGAGGACGTACTCCAGCATGTCAGGGAGTGCGATGTTTGCCAGCGAAACAAGGGAGAGATGAGCCATCCTGCAGGGTTGTTGCAGCCTCTTCCCATTCCGGAGGGGAAATGGGAGAGCATATCGATGGACTTCATCACGGGGTTGCCCACAGTGCAGGGCAAGGATTGCATCTTCATAGTCATTGACCGGCTGACGAAGTATGCCCATTTTTTCGCCATATCCGCACATCACACAGCAGCGTAGGTGGCTGAGCTGTTCTTTAGGGAGATTTTCAGATTGCATGGTCTACCTAAGACCATCGTCAGTGACAGGGACAGCCGCTTCATGGGCGGATTCTGGCAGGAGCTCTTCCGATTAGTGGGGACCGAGTTGACACCGAGCACTAGCTATCACCCCCAGACGGACGGGCAGACAGAGATAGTTAACAAGTGGCTGGAAGGCTACTTGCGTAACTACGTCAGTGGGCAGCAGAGGGCATGGCTGAAGTGCCTGCATTTGGGCGAGTACTGCTACAACACAACGCACCATATGTCTATTGGTATGTCACCTTTCTATGCTTTATATGGATATCATTCCTTATCTTTTGTGGACATGATGTTTGGTGTTAGCAGGGCTCCGAGAGCCAAGTTATGGATCCAAGAGAGCCAAGATATCCTCCAAGCTCTCAAGGACAACATAGCCACAGCACAGAATCAGCAGAAGTTGTATGCTGATAAGGGTCGGGTGGAGAGACAATTTGAGGTAGGAGACCTGGTCTACCTACGGCTACAGCCATACCGACAGTCTTCGCTCAAGCAGAAGGGGGCGGAGAAGCTGAAGCCCCGTTTTTATGGGCCATACAGGGTGATACGCAGGATCGGGCAGGTTGCGTATGAGTTGGAGCTGCCCCAAGGCAGCAAGATTCATAACATCTTCCATGTATCATGCCTGAAAAAGGCACTGGGACAGCATGTGACAGTCACCGAGGAGCTACCACCTACAGATGATGAGGGGCATCTGTTGTTACAGCCGGAGGCTATTATTGACACTAGGGAGAGGCAGCTGCAGAGCAGGAAGATCAGGGAGTTCTTGGTGAGGTGGAAGAACTTGCCGGATGAGGATGCCACTTGGGAGGATGAGAGGATCTTGCAGCATCCATCACTTCAGTTGCTTGAGGACAAGCAACGTTCTGCCGGGGGAGACTGTAATATTCCAAATTAGCATTGCTAATTGGAATATTTCATTTTTGTTTAATTTTGCCGCTTTAGTTAAAAATAATAAATAAAGTGAGAAATAAGAGGGGTCATCTCACTTTATAAAATAAAGTGCTTTCCTAGTTGATTGACGTTGTAACTTAAAGGGGTGGCCTTGGGGGTCCACACGTGTATGAGGGGAGACCTCACGCTGACCCAAGGGTAACTGCGCAGGCCAAGGAGGGTGAAGGACGCAGTTAAGGTTTTGGAGGGAGTTTAGCACTATAAAAGGAGGGGTTTCCACTTCATTTGGCATTATTGATATGTTATTGATATTGAGAGCTAGACTTCTGTCTACTTCAGCATGCCGGTTGTTTAGTCGGTCTGCAACACTGTTTAGTGCGAACTGAGTGTCTCCGGTCGGAGATCTCACCCTTGGCTCCGGGGGACTTCGAGTGCCTGCTCGAGCAAGGTTTTTCCTTCAGTTCCAGTTGGTGGTTTGCAGTGGTTTCTGGTGGACGTTTTGCAGAGGAGCTACCCTTCTGAGTGACTGCGCAGTCTAGGAGAGAGGACGCAGTTTCAGTTGAGGAGGACGCAGTCTTTGTTGAGCAGCTTTGTTGGGTGGTTATTTGGCAGTGGTTTCAGCTTTTTTCAGCCTTGAGGAGGTTTCCATTTCAGCCGGAGGTTTTGTAGGAGGATTCAGGCCCTTTCCTCAGTGTGTTTCTTGAGCTTCTGCGCTGTTCCTGGAGGCACAGCGTTTTTGTAGGAGGGTGGTTTCTGGGGGTGATTTTCGGAGGTTGTCCATTTGGTATATGGTTTCTGGGTTTTGTCTGGAGCAGCGAGTATACTAGCCTTCCGCTAAATTTCATTCCAAAGAGGGATCAGCCCTAGTCTCCGCACATCACAGTTGCAATAGCTCATCATAGCTTCTCAGCCAACTAGGACGCAGCTTCTATTGCAGCCATTTTTTTTATTCTCGAGAGGGTCTCCACTTGCTCAAGGTCAGTAAGTAAGGATAGGCACTCATTCTGATTATCTTTGTACCCATATGCATGTATTCTCAGATTAATAAAATGGCTTAGTGTTCTGGCATTTTATGTGTATTTGTTCCATATTCTGGTTCCGGCATTTTGTTCGATATATCTGTTTGTTGTATTTCTGTGTATTACTGTTTATTTCCCATTGGGGATATTACAAAGTAACACGTGTATTTGGTAATAACAAGGAGTGGATAACCATAATCAGAGTGAGTGCAATATATGGGTGACAGTGAACCGTATGATCTTCATAGCTTACTAAGTGTAATACCATATCTATTTGGATTAGAGCTTACATATAAAAGCATGGTTTCGAGTGCTCTAAGTGATTCCGTAATAAGCCTGTATCATATATGTACTGAGCTCGTGTATCTCGTGTTCATTTACTGATATATCATTACTTATAAGCAAGTTTCATAATAGAGAAGGTTGTAGTGACACATATTATGCCTAAGATATCACCCTATCTAAGTAGTTAAGCTACTCCCAGGTCATAACCTCATATCATGCTAGCTTAGTCTGTCTGAATAAGGTTCCAATCATAACCTAACATGTAGTTGATCTTTGTGTTTCCACATCAATAAGCACGTACATGTATCTGCTTCAACACATTACGTTGTTTCCATCACTATTAGTAACACCTATACCATTCACTAGTTAAGTAGGAATAAGGACAGAAGTAATGGCAATCATAGGCTTGATAAAGGTTGAATCCTATCTGATATAGCATCTACTCATATATAAGAGAGACCTTCTTGCTTCACCTATTTCACATGGTATACTTATTATGGAAATAGCCATACTTGACCAATAGTGATATTCGAGCTTGTTATAAGATTCTAGCAGTCCACATGTTCATAAGATCAGTATTATATAAGCTATACTATTCAATGGATTCACACTGGTTAACCTTTTATAACGGTAATAAAAGCTCTTTTAGTATAGAGGTTCATCTCTCACCATGTTACATAATAAACATGATAGTATTGTACTAATATGGAGTTAAGGGTAAATGTTCAATATTCTTTATTAACATATCACTATCTTCACTGATTTCCATTTATTTTATTAACTATAAAGAGTATGACATAATCAAATACTAGCCTAACTTACGACTTTGTAATCGTAATCACACAGCTTACTAGTCATGTATAGAGAGTGGTCATAGCCTATCCATGAAATTGTAAACTTTATTTTGAATTATCTCGTAAGAATGAATTTTACTCGCAGGTACAGGGTTAACCATAAAGAACGGATGTTACTTAACTCTAGAAATGCAGAATATATACTATTGTTTGACTTTACAAGCGCCTAGATACCAATATGCGATATGTCATTTAAATTATCATTACAGAAATATGAAATCTAGATCATAGATCACATTATGAATGACATTATCTATCAAATCATTTCATGTGCATCTCCATATGATTAAAGGAAAAGGAATAGAAGAGTAACTACATTTTAAATATCAAAGTGAAACATATTGTTTTATATAGGTTGAAAATAGTTAAAACAATGCCTCATAGATGGAACATGTATGAACTAAACAGAAACAATATCTAAACGAGAAATTGTATTGGATATATTGATACATATGTGGACAAATGTTTTAAATCAAGTATGTTATATAAGTTCTAGGATCAATATCATAGATAGCAATGTATTTGGAATTTGTAGAGATTGTTATATGGGTAACAATTTGTTATAAACAATATAGATGCATATGCTGTAATGTGTGTACGAGTGTTTACATTGCAGATTGTGTACCAGTGATTACCACACAGAACACAGATTATTGAAACAATCTACGTGATGACAGAATTCCAAGAACAGTTGAGACTCCCTGAGATCCCACGATAGGGTGTTGACCCTGGTCCCACTGGGAGGGGTGGAGGTGTTGCCCACCGTTTATCCTCCAATACCTGGAGTCATGGGAGGACTGTGCGAGTCACGCTCCCCTAGACATGTGATGATGACTACCGGATGCCTACAAGCATGTCAAGTCAACGTAATCGACACTGATATCCTTAAGGTCTATGAATGGATCAGTAAAACTGATGCCATGGCATATTCCTATAGAGGACGGATAGAATGGGAGTGGAAGAGATTATGAAGGATAGGATGATTTTAGAATAGTTTGGAGATTCGGATGAGATGGGAAGTAACAATTAAATTACAGATACATACTTATTCAAACAGAAATTTAATCTTAAAATTACAAGCATTCTACAATCACCCTAATCCCTAAAAACACAATATTGATATGAGTATATGAAACCCTAAACTTTGAGACGAAGTTTTCTGAAGGGAGGAAGTATGTAACAACCCATTCCCGAGTTATACACAATGATATTAGCATGTGTACGATATATGCATTTGATAGCTACACCTGCCTATCTCGCACACATCGCACTAGTACACCTAACTACTAATATCAAGATTACTTGAGTTAGAGATTAATATTAAGATTCTAGATTAATTTTTATATTAACTAAGTATAAATTATATGAAAAGGACTAAAAAAATAAATAAACTTAAGTTAATTAATATATATATATATATATATATATATATATATATATATATATAGTTAATTAAATATTCCAACATAAGCCTTAATCATAAAGGTACTCAAAATTTAAGTCGTATACCCTTAAACAAATTTAATAACCATAGATCACCTCTCCTCTTTAATAGCAATCACATCTCCTTAAATAACATTCGTACCTTCCTTTAAGAAGATCATATCTTGATGGAGAAAAGGCGATGGGGTAGGATGTATGGCGATGGAGAAAGTTATATAAGGAAGATGATACGAAGGTGAAGGGGGGGTCTTTTGAACTTCTACTGATTACCAAGTGATATTATGAAGGGAGAGGATTTGTGCTGAAAGGGAGTCTCTGGGTTCTTGGAATTCTGGGCACGGGGGCAGAGGAGACATCGTCTGGGTCTAGGATTGTTCCTAGATTGGCTGGGAGGATTTGATTGTTTCGGTAAATTGTTCACAGCATCACAAGGAGGAGAACCACCATTAAATCATCAGCGTTATTCTAGGTATTTTCCCATCTATAGACTAGTTCCTTATGAAAGATTAAAATTTCATTGCTGATCTTCATTTAATCGTATTACTGTCGACTTATATATATATGCTTAGATTTATTCATGGAAAGGATATCTTAGATTGTATTCATGGAAAGGATGATAGCTGTAGCAGTGATATACCTGTTGGTCGAATTAGCACTAAGTCCCTCTCTAGCAAAACTCAAAAATTAAGTGTAAAAGTTAGTAAAATTCCAAAGTGGGTTATTACATTAAATTTAATTTTGAAAATTATTCTGCACCGTGTAGCTCATCCAACATCTCATCAATGAATGGGATCAGAAACTTATGTTTAATAGTGATCTTATTCAATCCTCTGTAGTCTATACATAGTCGGAAAGATCTATCTTTCTTCCTAACTAGTACCACAGGCGCAACGTATGGGCTTCTACTCTTTGTAATGATTCCATGTTCCAACAAGTCTTGCATTAATCGTTCTATCTCTGTTTTGTGATGATGTGGGTAACGATATGGTTTAGCATTACTGGTGTGGATTCTGGTTTAACTTCGATAATGTGTTCGATCTTCCTTTCAGGGGGTAACTCCATCGGTAGGTCTTAAAAAACCATCTCGTATTTCTGGATCAAGGATGAAATTTTCGTTGATTGTGGGTTCTCTTCCATCGATAGTAACTCCAATTGTTGACATTGTGCCAAAAATGTTGGAGCTCCTTTGCACATGAGATTTTTCATTTGTTGAGCAAAGATAACTTGAGTAGGTGGGGCATGGAACCCCAACAACTTGTATTTTCTTCCATCCATTTTAAACTTAATGAATTTCTTTATATGATTTGTTGAATACGTACCTAGTGTTCGCAACCACTGTACCCCTAAAATGACATCTACTCCTCCTAGGGGAACTGTATAAAAACTAGATTCCATCTCATATTCGCTTAGTTGCAACTTGACCTTGTGGCACTTGCCTACTCCATCTATTTGTTTTCCATCTGCTACCATTACTTTTAAGTCTACTACAAGATAAGAACAAATGTTTACTCTTTTCGCAATATTAACATCCACGAAGTTGTGTGTACT